>JAAGEH010002526.1:4120569-4187125 GCA_011751065.1 Lasiurus cinereus | reverse complement strand
AATTTTGCAGAGTTTAAGTTTATATTTTCTATCTGCTCAACACTTTATAATACGCCCATTATGACAGCTGCAGCAGGCATAATGCTGTTTGCAGCGCAGTGTGAATCACAATCTGGAAAATATAATGTTTAAACCTCCGGATGAACTGGAATTTATAATTCAGCAGGGCCGTAAAAAAAAATGTGCATGAACTGGCATTAAAAATGACAATAAAATATTATTACCAAGCAGGCTTTTGGAGTCCTACTTACAGACTCCTTGAGTGCAGAGGCAAAGGGAAACAAACGAGTTTCTAATACTAGTTCATGAACTTTTCTGTAGAGAAATTGACCATTGGGTTACAGGGCGTTGTCACTATTTGGAGGGAAAGCCCCAAACATAGAGGATGTGAGAGATAAGAAATTAAAAACGAAATACGCTTCCTACTGAGAATTCAAATCTGTTTTAGACACAGAATGAACCATAAAACTCCATTTTAATTTTCCTCCAACTGTATAAGTGGTAGAAGTGCTGGGCTATCGATTGCATGTTGTGGAATTAGTCACAGCGGAGAATGATATGTAAAACAAAGGATCTGGAAACACCATTATCAAGAGAGATCTTTGAACAATGAAAGGAAAGATACATATGATGTTTCAAGTATCATCATTAACACTAATTCCTTGCAGTCAAGATATTCGCTATACAGAGAAAAATAAACACGATGTTGAACAGGCATTGAGATATTTTTCAAACACATCACATCGGGAGTATGATCTTGTATTCTGATCTTGTATTCTCTCTCTATTGTCCTATTCAGAATTTCCTAGTAAATGACTTTCCCTTTTCTTCTTTTGCATTTTTTTTTCTGAATTGCAATTATTAAGACTTAAGTTAGCCATACTATGCAGTCCCAGGAACATTATTCTTTTCTTTTCCAGCTTTAAATAGTATTGTTGACAAATTGAAAATTGTATGATGTTAAAAGTGTATGATGTGATTTTTGAAAAAATATGTTTTCATTGATTTCAGAGAGGAAGAGAGAAATAGAAGCATCAATGATGCGAGACAATCAGGGATCAGCTACCTCTTGTACAGGGGAATGGAACCATGACCTCCTGGTTCATAGGTCGATGCTCAACCCCTAAGCCACACCGGATGGGTGGCAATGTGATGTTTTAATATAAGTATACCTTGTGCAATGATTACCATAGTTAAGCTAATGGACATATTAAATGATTACTACCTCTAAAAGGCTCTGTCCTGTTTAATGTCACCACATCTTCAGACATACTTAGCACCATTCAGCTCTTGAACTTTTTCCAATCCAACAAGGACAACATAATCTCTCTTATTTCTGTATTTTTGCCTGACTACTGATGAGTTTGAGGATCTCATTACATAGAGGTTAGTGTTTTGAGTTTCTTCTCTAAATTTTACATTCTTACTTTTGTTCTGTTTTTGGATTTTAAATTAGTTTACTTTTTTTTACCAGTAAAATAACTTTATTTTAATATTTTATTTTAAGATATTGGGGTGACATTGGTTAATAAAATTATATAGGTTTCTGGTGGACAATACATCATCTGTCTATTGTGTTGACCAGCCCAAGTCTAGTCTCATTCCTTCACTATTTATCCCTCTTATAACCTCTACCTCCTCCAATACCACTACTACCCAGTTGTCTGTGTTCATGACTTTTATTCTCCTTAATCCCTCCACCTTTCTCACCCAGCCCTGCAACCTAACCTTATTTGGGGATCTATTTTTCACCTTCAGTTTTTGACCATGGACATAACTTCATTATTAAGTTCAGTGTAGGGAAAAAAAAACACAGAAAAAAATTGTGATACCTTAAGTGGAAGCGTTTTATGATTTAATAATATTTTCACATATTTGGAGAAGTTAAATAAGAGCTTATATGATGGAAGGGCATCTCTGTTTTCCTTTCGAAAAAAGAGATTTTGACCTTTATATGGCAAGGTTTCAGCTGTCAAACTATATGCTGAGATGTGGGTGCCATGAGAGCCAGAATGAAAATAACTGCCATCGCCAGGAGCAGTGGGCAGTCCTTTCTGCCCCCTGATGTACCTCAGTAAAGAGGCAGATCGCCTGTATGCGCCTTGAATATGAGAATGACACTATTCATGTCAAATTTTAAAAGAAACAAAAGAGAACTTGAAATGTGCATTCATAACAAGTTTTAAAAACTTTTAAGCAGTATATTTATTATTTTTATCTCGCCATAAAACAGCTCAGTGGTTGAGAAATGACCTACAAACCAGGAGATCACAGTTCGATTCCCAGTCAGGGCACATGCCTGGGTTGCGGGCTTGATCCCCAGTGGGGGGCATGAGGTAGGCAGCAGATCCATGATTCTCTCTCATCGCTGATGTTTCTATCTCTTTCTCCACTTTCCTCTCTGAAATCAATAATAATTTTTTTTAAGTTAGCATTTTCATGATCAATCTGTTTATAAACCCATGGATTAATATCTTTGAAGACATATGTGCAACATGATTTTCACTTTAACTTTTATGGTTGATGTACATACATTTGAATGTTATTAACATAACTGATTAATTGATGGAAATAACTTCTTAATATTTTCTGTGACTTTTGTTATCAAGTAACACATGAATCAAGGCCTATAAACACTTTTAATAATTCATATACTATTTACACAAGAGTAAGTCAGTGAATTAACAGACTTGGTTCTGTAGAATTAACCAGGTCAGTGGTTTTAAAACCACTGTTAATGTTATCTCATTTTTTTTTCTTTCTGCCAGTAATGATTTTATTATCATTAGAGTTCAGTCATTGGAACATAAAGAATGAGTGGCTTTTTATGTCCAATTTACAAAATGATTCCTGAGTTTTAATAGTTATCATTTAATTTCAATAATCTTCTTTAAATTTGAAAAATCTGGTAAATACAAATGTGCAAAGGCTGAGAGTATTTTTTCCACACGATTGTATACTTATCCTCTATTTGAAGACAGATATATGTTCAGCAAGCTGTAACTGTCAGAGGTAGCATAGATGATTTTACACTTCTGACATCTAAGATAAAGCCTGAGAACAGTAGATGTTCAATAAATAGTTGTTGCTTTAAAGAAAAATAATAAAGCCACATGGGACAACATTCAGGTTCAACTAATGTGACTGAATATTGAACTTTAAAGATAAAGAGTTAGGTCTTGTCAACCCTATCTAGTGCCAGTAAAGGTAAAAGTGACTCAGAACTAATGAATGGGTTAGTTCATCACTTCAGGAGAGGGAAATATTCATCAACTAGAGGCCCGGTGCATGAATTCATGCACAGTGGGGTCCCTCGGCCTGGCCAGTAATCAGGGCCAACCAGGGCCATCTTGCCCAGTTCTGGATCAGGGTATATTGGGGCTGGCTGTGGGAGGGACCACCACAGGTTGGCCAGCTGTGGATGTTGGTTGTGGGAGGGCACTAACCACCAGGGGACAGCTCCTGCTTTAGGTGTTTGCCCCCTGATGGTCAGTGCATGTTATAGCTACTGGCTGGTCGTCCAGTCATCTGGCTGTAATGGTCACTTAGGCTTTTATATAGAAAGACTAGAGGCCTGGTGCACAAATTCGTGCATGGGTGGAGTCTGGCCAGCCCACCCCGACTGGGGCTAATTGGGTCAGGCTGGCCATGGGGAGGGGACATGGGAGGTTGGCCGGCCTGCCAGTCCCATCAGGGAGGGGGGAACAATCGAGGTTATGATAAGTTATGGGAGGGACCGCAGGATGTTGGCAGGCCAGTCCCACCCCTGGTTGAACTCCCAGTCAAACTCCTAGTCAAGGTGACAACTGCATATTAGCCTTTTATTATATAGCATTAGCTTCAGAGGGAGCACCAGCTACAGGACAGACACACAGTAAAACTGTGGTTCAGAGTTCACTGGGCTAAAGTTTAGGGCTGGAAAGAGAGCTGATGCAGTGTAAAAATTAACAGAAAAGTCTATTCTCATTGAAGACTCAGGCATTCAATATGGCAGCCCTTGCCTTTGGAAAGCCACGTGAGTATACATATCCAGGAATGGAGGTGCTAAGGGTGGATAGGAAAAGAAACTGTCTAATCTGCTTCCATGTTTTTATTTTTTTTTAAATTACTGATGTCAGAGAGGAAGAGAGAGAGAGAGAGAAACATCAATGATGAGAGAGAATCATGGACTGGCTGCCTCCTGCATGCCCCCTACTGGGGATCAGGCCAGCAACCCAGGCTTGTGCCCTGACCGGGAATCAAACTGTGACCTCCTGGTTCATAGATTGATGCTCAACTGCTGAGCGACACCAGTTGGGATCCTTGCATGCTTTTGTTTCTCCCTTTTAATCAAGAGAAGCTGACCTATGTAAACTCATTAGGGAATTTTTTTAAGGAATATGTATTTACTAGAAGCCTGATGCACCAAATTCATGCAAGAGCAAGCCTTCCTTCCCCTGGCTGCTGGCAATGGCTTCCCTCTGGCACCGTGGACCCAGATTTCCCTCACAGCCCCAGCTTTATCCAGACAGTCATCCAGAAGGATGTACGGTCTAATTAGCATATTATGATTTTTATTATTATAGATTGATTTCAGAGAGAGAGAGAGAGAGAGAGAGAGAGAGAGAGAGAGAGAGACAGAAACAGAGAGAGAGGGAGAGAAACATCAAGTTATTATATTGCCACAGTAATTATAATGATGTGATATTGGTAAAAAGATAGCTAAGGAGACCTATGGGAAGCAATGTAGTACAGAAACAGATATCTATAATAATAAAAGCATAATATACTAACAAGACAAGACAGCTGAAAGGTCTTCTGGATGAAGTGTGGCTATGAGCACTTAACCCCTTACACAAATTTCATGCACCGGGCCTCTAGTGTGTGTGTGTGTGTGTGTGTGTGTGTGTGTGTAAATAATTGTGACCTGATTTTTGAAGAAAAAGACATTGTAACACAGCAAAAAAATAATAATCTTTCCAATAAAAGTTATTGGACAATATGGCTATTTATATGCAAAGAGGGAAAACTGAATTTCATTATCCGGATTCCTACCTTACATTGTACACAGAAATCAATTCCAGATGAATTGTGGACTTGATGGGAAAGCTAAATGAACCAATCTTCTAGAAGATAATTCAGGAAAATACCTTTATGCCCTTTGTACAGGCAAACACTTCTTGGCAAGGACACACCAAACACTGACTCAAACTAAAAATGGATGAATTTCACTTCATTAAAAATGAAGGAACGCAGCTCACCAGAAGACACTATGAAAAGAAGGGAAAGCTGGATGAGGGGAGGGGATGGTCTCGTTGCATAAAATAACAGTCTTGTATTTGGAGTATATAATGAACGAGTAAAAATCGTTCTGGGGATTAAAAGAGTTTAAATGAACTGGGGCAGAAAAAGAGGAAATGCAGGCCTGCCATTAATCACAGGGCAGAACAGACACAGGTCAAGCCAACTCCAAAATTCGCCGGAAGTGTTATCTTTCCCAAGTTCATGCAGCGACTGTGAGATCCCCTAATGACCCTCCTTTAATGACCATGGCTGTCTTATCAATGACACCATCTGGCCACATCGCCAGTCCCATCCATTACTGGGGACCCCCTAAGGCGTAACTCCCCTTGCCTCACTACAGCGTCTACGCCCACCTTACAGATGCCCACCAAAGCAGAATCAGCTCCCACCTCTCTTGGACTCTGAAGAACCATTGGTGAGAAGCCAAACCTTAGAAAAGATGCTCCCCAGCCTAAACCGGTCTGGCTCAGTGGATAGAGCATCAATCAGTCTGCAGACTGAAAGGTCCCAGGTTCAATTCCGGTCAAGGGCATGTACCTTGGTTGTGGGCACATCCCCAGTAGGGGGCATGCAGGAGGCAGCTGATCGATGTTTCTCTCTCATCGATGTTTCTAACTCTCTATCCCTCTCTCTTCCTCTCTGAAAAAAATTAATAAAATATATTAAAATTAAAAAAAGAAAAGATATTCCCCAAGTCGCTCTTGTGCAGAGAGTTTTATGGTTTCCTTGGAGTTCTGTCCCTTGTATCAGGTCAGTAAATCGAACTTTGTCAGACAAACATAGAGCCCTTTTCCTGGTGATCTTTGGTCTTGGATTCATTAAGTTTTAGCAAATAATAGTCACTAGTGATGATGATGATGATATATGATGACAATTACTTAATGTTAATAAATATAATGCAAAAATTAGAGGTCAACATAAAGTTTTCATGATTTCTATCCACAAAGCAAATGAATAGTGGCACATTTTAAAATTTCTTATAATCAATGATCTAATAGTATAGAATGGTAAATTTATGGTAATTAGCTATAATTCACTGAGTCAGGAAGGCAGAATTCTGAAATATCCAACTCGAATCTTTATTACCCTAGCTACTAAACATTTGTGGGTCTGAAATTCAACTTAAAAATCATTAAAATTGTGCAACTGAGTTCGTTTTATGTGACAATAATTAACAGAATGAGAATAAGTGAATTCTAATATGTAAAATTAAGCAACTGAAAATAATGCAATGTTTTATCAAACATTTTTTTGCAGTAAAACAAAAAGGAATTCATTTTTAAAAATTTACAATACTGAAAAATAATTTAGACATCTCTCTCTTATTTATAAAAATAAAAGCTTTTTATAACAGCCAACAATTTCTGGAAAACATATTCAAGATCAAATTTTGTTCTTTAAGAACTATTGTGTTGATTATTGTATTCAAATGAGCCATCAATCCTAGAAGTATGTATTCTTGTTATTCTAGTTTTACAGATAAAAGCAATAGGTTTGTAAAATAATGAGATTTTACTGTTAGTAATTTTAACCTTGAATTTCTACCTGAGCAATATAATCCCAAAATCTATACATTTAAGTTCTGTATGATGGTGATTTCCCCCATGAAATGTGTTATATTTCAAATTTCCTATAATTAAGTCAGAGGAAAACACAATAACTGCTATTTTAAAAAAAAATCCCAAGTAAGAAATGTCATCTACTACTGTATTCTTTTCCACATAACAAGAAGTAATGATTTATGGATCCCATGACATTTAGCTCATTACCAAATAAAACTGGAAAATAATAAGCATTGCTTGAGGCAGGTAATGTTCTTATTCTTTATGTTGATGATAGCACTAAACATGATATTTTCAGCATCATTGCTCAACTTCGATTCTTCTTGAGCTTGTGTTTTTGAAGAATTCATTTCCAAATTTTTGCATAACCCAATTGTGGAAAAACTTTCAGACATTTTAGAAAATATTTGTACAATATATTATAAAAAAACTTCACATTGAAGAAATAAAATGGTCCTTAATTAGGTAAAAACTCTATATGTTCACTTTATAATGAAAATTGTTACTTTTTATACATATAGTACAAGATATATGTTGTATGTGGGTTAAATAAACTATTTTTGGATTTAAAAAACTAGAGACAGTGTTTGTGTCATCATTAATTTTCTTATAACCTTGGACACTTCACTTTTTATGTTATTTTAAATATGTTTTTATTGATTTCAGAGAGGAAGGTAGAGGAAGAGATATAGAAACATCAATGACAAGAATCATTGTTTGGCTGCCTCCTGCATGCTCTCCTACTGGGCATTGAGCCCACAACCGAGGCATGTGCCCTGACCAGGAATCAAACCATGACCTCCTGGTTCATAGGTGACGCTCAACTACTGAGTCACACTGGCTGGGCTCACATTTATTTTTGGATCCTATTTCTACATTTGTTTATTTAAAGAATCTATGTGTACAGATTATTATGTATTTTAATAATTTTAATAATATATTACTACTAGAGGCCCAGTGCACAAAATTTATGCATCAAGGAGAGGGGTGTGTATGTCCCTCAGCCCAGCTTGCACCCTCTCCAATCCAGGAGTGCTGACTCCCAACTGCTTGCCTGCCTGCCTGCCTGATTGCCCCTAACTGCCCTCCCCTGCCAGCCTGGTCCCTCCCAACTGCCCTCCCCTGCAGGCCTGATCACCCACAACTGCCCTCCTGGTGTCCACATGGGGGATTCCACCTTTGACCACAGGAGGGGGGTCAATCTGATCTGTTGGAGTGATAGTCAATTTTCATATTACCTCCTTATTACATAGGATACACAGAGCTCATCAAAGGGATCAGGGCTGCCCTCCTAAATGTATTCCCGATAGTACAGGTGAAAGGTATGTCTTCCAGACCCTCTCATATGAGTGAGTAGGTCTGGAATGGAAAGTACATGCTCAAAAGCCTTCAAATCCCTTTCTCAACGACCAACCAGTGCATTTCTGCTTCACTCGCGATGGGCACCTTTGGTTCCATTTCAGGTGCCCAACCCTCTGGTGGAGCTCATTCTCCCTCCCTGAGCTGCAAGGTTACTCACAGAGTCTATGTTTGGTGAGCCCACATGATTAACTCCAGTACATTCGATTTGATATGCCTTACTAGAGGCCCGGTGCACAAAAATTGGGCAAGTGTAGGCCTTCCTTCCCCCGGCTGCCAGCATCGACTTCCCTCTGGCACCTGAGACCCGGCTTCATCTGGAAGGTCGTCTGGAAGAATGTCCGGTCTAATTAGCATATTATGCTTTTACTTTATAGATATTATTATCCCATACCCTACTGTCCATTCCCACCCAGGATCCTTCAGCTTTTTCTGTATAAATTAGAAACTGCAAATCATTCTTTTGAAGACATACGTCCTTATGGGCCCAACATTGCAGCTAACCTGTTGAGCCCTCCAGGGAAATGCATCTGGTGATCCCCCTAGAAGCTAAGAGGGGAGGTGGGGCTGGGTCCTGAGGAGGCTCATCTTTATCCTGTGTGGCCACTGCCTCGGGGGTTACTGTCACAATGTGTCCAGGAAATGCTGGCTCATCCCCTCACACAGAAATGCTAAGGGACCACCTTGGGTAGAGGGACTAGTGACAAAGGGGTTGGGGAAGCTACTTCCATGGACAAAGAAGACTCATCAGAAATTAGAAGCTCAATGTCCCATTTCGCAACCATCTTCCCATGCATTCCTAGCTCAATGTACCCAACCCGATTCTTGGGCCTGCTTCCTCGTTTCTCCCTAGATTTCTGTAGCTACTTGATTTCCTTTCAATTAACTTTGTTTCATATTACTCAGCACAAATCATCTATTCCTTACCAGATATATCTATATCTACACGTATGAATATAAATACAGTGGTACCTTGAGATATGAGTTTAATTCGTTCCGTAACCTTGAGGCGTGGGAAACTATGAGACACTTGAGTCTCGGTAAACTGGTGGGTCGTGTGCAGCCCGCCGATCCGCACGATTACTCCTATCTCAAATGTTGCTCGTATTTCAAAGCAAAAATCGCTCGCTCAACGGCTCCTATCTCAAAAATCTCATATGTTAGGGCACTCGTATCTCGATGTACCACTGTATATCAAATACTAAGTTCATAGTATTCTAAAATGTTTGTAGGTGGAAATGTCACTAATTCCTTTTTGTAAACAGAATTTAATTTCTTCTGGTCTGGATGAATTACTTTCCATAATTAAGAAGAAGTATGTCTCTGGAGTATTGGTCTAAATTGAATCAGTGACCATTTATTCTTTTAACAATTCTGAATACAATTAGATCTCAAATAAAGCTCTCCGAGCCTCAACTACGCATGCCCTGTGGTATTCAATTCTCTCCAAATGTTCAAAAGTGTGTACGTAGTCATAACAGCCCAAATATGGGATTGTAAAAGAGTTCGTGTGTTACAAACACCTGCTCAGGATAATTAAGGACCTTGGAAAAAATATGTAAATATTCATGGTTCTTAAAATATCAGTACAAATGGTACAGATGTTCCTCAGAATAATTTATTTCGGCCATATTGTGGATTATGTAGATAGACAAACCTTGTGTTTAAATCAAATGTGAAAAAAAGCAAGTATTGACGGTTATAGAGCCTTAACCATATGTCAGGGACAAGGAACTTTCCCAGATGTCAAACTCCAAATCATTACCCATCCCTTTGTTTTAAAAGGACTCAATGAGTGATTCATATGTACACACTTTCTAGTTCCTGCGCTCACTACAGGGAACAAGAGTTGAAATCCCTCAGGAGCTCCCAGTGAGGTGAGACAGAAAATGCAAGGAAATTAATAATAGATAAGAAAGACACCTGGCCATAGTGCTCAGTGGTTGAGTGTTGACCTATGAACCAGGAGGTCAGGGTTTGATTCCCAGTCAGGGCACATGCCTGGGTTGCAGGCTTGATCCCCAGTAGGGGGCATGCAGGAGGCAGCTCATTAATAATTATTACTCATCATTGATGTTTTTCTCTCTCTCTCCCTCTCCCTTCCTCTCTGAAATTAACAAAAAATATATTTTAAAAAATAGAAAAGAGAAGTGATAATGTCCATGTAGAATAATTAGTCCACCCAATGATAAAGAAAAGCTGTCAGAAAAAGTTCTTTGTATAAAGGTGAGATTTAAACAGAGCTAAATAAAATTAGAGATTAGACCATTTGATCCAGAAAATAGCATTACATAGGCATGGAATATAAGATATCTAAGATCCTGAGTCTGCCTGGTTTGGGTCAATTATATCACAATAAAGTTGGAAAAAAATAACCTCTGAATCATGAGTAAATAATAGTTTGAATTCACTATGTATTGGGGAGAATAATAAGAGGATAGATGCATTTAAGAGAAAAACACTGGGGACTTACTCTTCCAGCAAAGGATGAAAATTATTCTTTTAAGAAATTAACATGAAGTCTTTATCTTTACAAGATGTTCTGATAATACATTGTACTTTTTGTATTCAGATATAATCAGAGGAAATAAAAATCTTGGGACTGTCTCCAAGTATATATGAATGTGTTTGTATGTTTTGTGAATGTAATGCTTATTAAGGAAAAAAAAAAACAGGATACATTTTTAATTAAATATGGCCATGGGATAGAATTAAGGATAAAATACAAGATCTCCTCAGTCTTTTGAGGATTTCAAAAAAATCTAATTTTTACTTAGTTTATTTCCCAAAAGCAATATTTCAAGCAAGGGAGCTTCTCTTAAATATTAAGTATATAAACTTTAAGTAATGTTATTTTTATTAAAAGTAGAGCCTCCCATCTATTTAAATACCTAGTCCTGGCATATATGCAAATGTGAAAAAAATATATGTAAGTAGGGGTTATATTTTGTCTTGCTTTCTGACTCTAGCTTGTATTCTCTCTTTTGTTAAAAACATTGTTCTTGATTTCTGAGAGGAAGAGAGAGAGAGAAACAACAATGATGAGAATCACTGATCAGCTACCTCTGGCACACCCTCTACTAGGGATTGAGTCTGCAACCTGGGCATGTGCCCTGATCTGGTTCATAGGTCAAGGCTCAACCACTGAGCCATGCTGGCTGGATGCCTTAATTCTTTCTTTACAAATTTGCTGGGTTTTGGTTTGTGTTTTTCACCGTGAGCCAATTCCACTATTGCAAGGAAAGCTGCTAGTTTCGAAATGTACCAACAAACTCCCCTGAGATACAAGATTGAATCTGCTGAGGTCCGCTGTGTCTCTCTAATTATCTGACTCCTACCTCAGGACTCATGAGCCTAGAACATAATTTTTCAAATGTTATTGTAAGCCTCTAAGTTTGGGATTTTTTTTTTTGAATCAGTGGTAGCCAAATGATGCATACATGTTAGACTTACCAATGAAGATTTTTGGTAAAGTTTTAAGGACCAACAAACAAATAAACTTGCCCATTTAAAATGGTTTTCTCATCTTTCAGTCTTATTCACTGAGGCATTTTGATTTTATTTTACTAGAGGCCCAGCGCACAAAAATTCATGCACTGCGGGGAAGGGTGGGTGTGCCCTCTTGTAGTCCAGGATCCCGCAGGGGATGTCCACCTGCTGGCATAGGCCTACTTCCTGGGGGATAGGGCCTAAGCTGACAGTCAGACATCCCTCTGGCAGCCTGGAAACCCTCAGGGGATGTCCGCCTGATGGCTTAGGCTGGTGAGGAGGCAGGAGAGGCTCCCAACACCGCCACTCTGCTTGCACCCATCAGCTAGGCTTGTGGCTCAGCGGAGCACACTGACCACCAGGGGGCAGCTCCTGCATTGAGTATCTGTCCCCTGATGGTCAGTGCATTTCATAGCGACCAGTCTTTTCTGGTCTTTCTGCTCTTAGGGTCAATGTGCCTAATACCCTTTATTAAATAGGATTATTGATTACAGAGATGATCATTTGGAAACAACATTTTTATTTTCCTAATATGGAACACAGTGTCTCATTATCTGTATATGCATGTTATCAGCTGTACAGTGAAAGACCTGAGACATTGCATGGGTGAAGCTATTGTGGACTTTGTAAAAGGTTAAGATTTTAGCATTTCTAAAAACTAGACCGCCTTCTTTACTGAACTCAAGTATCACTTAGTATTGAAAAACCATGCCAGCCCTAACCGGTTTGGCTCAGTGGATAGAGTGTTGGGCTGCAGACTGAAGGTTCCCAGGTTTGACCTGGTCAAGGGCATGTACCTTGATTGCGGGCACATCCCCAATGTGGGGGTGTGCAAGAGGCAGCTGATAGATGTTTCTCTCTCATCGATGTTTCTAAGTCTCTATCACTCTCCCTTCATCTCTGTAAAAAAGTCAATAAAATATATTTTTTTAAGAAAAGAAAAACCATGCCATTTGCTTATGGAAAAAAAATAAAGGTATCTGAACACTGTAAAAATTTATTCTTTGTACAAAATCTAACATAGGGTGATTGGCATGGAACAATCACCATTTCCCACCAAAACTCGGTGATGTAAGTGTCAATTTCCTCTCAGCATGGCCCAAATTTAATTCTGTTCTTTAGTTATTTTATGTCTCAATTTACTTGCCTAGAAAACATAGGATTTGCACGAAAGAAATCGCCTGTTTTTTAAAATACCAAGTAAATGTCCTAAATTGACTAAGTGTACTAAATAGCATAATCCTACAATTTTAGAATATTAGGTTGGAGGAGTACAAAGAAGGCAACTGGCCCAATTCCCACAAAAGCAGGAATACCTTCCAACTCTTTAGATATGCACCCGGCTTCTATTTGAGCCTTTTTAAATGACACATAAAGAACCGCATCATGGGATATTTTGTTACGTTTTGTTAATAGCTGTGGTTATTTCCAATAACAGTCTCCCTTTCCTTCATTGCCTTTAGTTCTCCACAGAATCAATGATATTGCCCCCAATCAGATGGAAATCTCTGTCCACAAAAGTAATGGCAGAAAACATGGAAATTTATATTTTGAGAGGGGCTCTATTGTCTGGAGAGAAGAGGATATGGTAGAGAGAGAGAGAGAGAGAGGAGGGGGGGAGGGAGGGAGATGGAAAGAAATGTGTGAGGGATAAAGAAAGAAGATACTTCTCTGGTATCTGTCTAGGCCCTTCCTAGCGGTTGTCTGGGTCAGAGGCTAAGAGCTCGGGATTAAGAAATCAACTATCTCTGCTTTTATCATGTTTCCTCACCTCAACCAACTCCAAACCTCTCTCTCACTATATGCATTTTTTACCTGCATTTATTAGTAGCTATTAAGAAAATAGCTACTGCTCTAGCTGTCTTGGCTCAGTGGATAGAGTGTCAGCCTGTGGCCTGAAGGGTCCAGGGTTTGATTCCGGCCAAGGACACATGTCTGCGTTGCGGGCTCGATCCCCAGTGGAGGCGTGCAGGAGGCAGCCAATCAATGGTTCTCTCTCATCATTGATGTTTCTATCTCTCTCTCCTTCTCCCTTCCTCTCTGAAATCAATAAGGAAATATATTTATTAAAAAAAAGAAAAGAACTACAAATTATTTTTTATATTTCCTATAATACATGTCATACATTATACCTTCTCGTGTCACATATATATTTCTTTGTAAGTTTTATATGTATGTATATATACGTGCATGATATATTCATACAGATGATAATAGAAATATGCAAACCAGTCTCCCAATAGTGCTTTAATGGAACGGAATTAGACTTGGAGAACGAGAGGAATATGAATAGTCCCTTTACATACAGTGCATTGATTACATTATTGTAAGGGGCAGATTTCCATCTTGTAATTTAAAACTCAAGTGCTGAATTAAACAGCATTCTTCCATCACGGTAGTTTTCAAGTGCTCCAGTGCTTTTAAAGAACGCAAAAGCTCCCTTCCACATGTTGCACACCCCCATTAAACATCTGCTTCGCCTCCCTCTGTCTGCTCACAAGTCATTTAGCCACGCTGAGCTATTCTCTGGCTCCGTTTGCCAAATGGCTCGCATCTTAGAGTCTGAGGTCATTTCTGATGTAGCTGCATGGTAACCATGTTATTTAATAAAACGTGAAGTAGGAGACAATGTCTATGCTGCAACTGGTGCTCTAATAACTCAATGCGACATATAATATTCATCATGCGCGCACTTGCTATCGAATTACCAGTATTTATGTAGATGAAGGCACCTCGCCCGTAATGTGTCATTTTAAAAATGTGCATTTAGTTTATTCCAGATTCCTCATTTGCTATTTTTCCTGCTTTTTATGTTCCTTTATTATACATTCCTTTCTCTTTAAGAAATTAAAATTAATATTTATAGTGGGAAAGATAGAGTGAAGGCATATTTTTTAATGTTTGTTTATTGTTTTGAGAGAGAGAGGAAGGGGATGAAATAGAGAGAGAGGAACATTCAGGAGGGAGAAACATCAATGGGTTGCCTCCTGCATGTCCCCTACTGGGGATAGAGCCCACAACCCCAGCATGTGCCTTGACCAGGAATCAAACCAGGACCTCCTGGTTCATAGGTCAACGTTCAACACTGAGCCATGCTTGCTGGGCAAACAATTATATTTCTTTTTGTTTGTTGTTAAATATATTTTATTGATTTTTTTACAGAGAGGAAGGGAGAGGGATAGAGAGTTAGAAACATCGATGAGAGAGACATCGATCAGCTGCCTTCTACATGCCCCCCACTGGGGATGTGCCTGCAACCAAGGTACATGCCCTTGACCAGAATCGAACCTGGAACCCTTCAGTCCACAGGCCAATGCTCTATCCACTGAGCCAAACCGGTTTCGGCAATTATATTTCTTAAGACAGAGAAGTAAACGGATTTGAGAATGCAATTTATCACTCTTCTGAGCTAGCATTAAGTGAGGACCTTTAAGAGAAACAGGTCCTCTCCTGCCCTGACTCACACGGTGCATCAGGGATGGTGTAATGACAGGATCGCTGAGGTCAGGTCTCTGCAAACTCTCCGCAAACTCTCCGGAGCAGTGAGCAGAATGTGCCCAGTGCCAGCTCTCTGCACTGCTCACTCTGCCTGGCACTGTACTTTAGCACTTCAGTATAATGTCACTGAAACTGAGAAATACTGCAGCTTCCTCCTTTAATTGGCAGTATACTAAATCAGAATAGATGCTTTTTTCAGCGATTCAATCGATAATACATATATGTTAAAGGCCTACTATGTGTCAGATGTGACCAGGCTAGACAACGCCCAGTCTACTGGCTAGAGCTGCAGTTGACACTGGAATGTCATAATGGAAGAGGACATGAGAGGGACATGGACCACAGAGGTGGAACTCTGAGTTTGCCTGGGGAGTCAGAGAATGTTTCCCTGCTGTGACAATAGCATAAAGATAAATGGCAAAGGGATGAATATATGAAGTCAAGGACACTTTAAAGCCATAGTGTTTTGTAAGAATTACAAGTGTTTCTGCTCGCCTTTTTTTTCTTTTTTCTTTTTGCTTTTGAATATTCTTTTTTTATTACATTTGTTGGAGGGTCATTGGTTAATAAGATCACATAGGTTTAAAGTCTACATTTCCATGATACAGGATCTGTGCGTTGTATTGTGTGCCCACATCCCAAAGTCAAATTAGTTTAGAAAATGGTCAGTTTCTCTGTAGTAAAAATATATAGGGGCAGAATTGTGGAGAATTGGAGTCTAAGGATTATTTAAAAGGTATGAATAAAAAAATGGGTGAAGAATGCTAATTCTTGCTAATCTTTATGTATAGTTGCTTTTTTTCTTCATAGCTAGATTATAAACTTTAGGATAGTATCTTATACTTTTATATGTATTTATTTTTCCATCAAATGTCCATATATAAATATATATTTAGCAGTAGAACTTTAATATGTACTTTTTCTTTGGTGATTGTTAACTAAGTTTATTGTTTAATCCCACTAAATAAAAAAAAACCCACAAAGATTTCAATACTGAATTTTATGGAAGCAAGGATTGATTATAGAAAGTATGTTTTTGTGAACCAGACCATTAGTTAAACTATAAAAGAGAGAAATTTTTTATAGACAAATAGATAATAAATAGGTAAATAGAATAGATACATAGGCAGAACAGACATTATAATACTTGCAGAGTGTGTTTATGGCATTCCTTTTTTAAAAAAGTCTTATCTTTTCCATCATTCCCCTGAAAAGAAAGGAAATATATGTGGGTAGGAGAGAGATGTGATTTCAAGATCAAGAGATCTAAAGATATCCCTTATGTTATGATCAATCCTATTAGTCAGAATCAAATTTGCTGTCTCGATGCTTAGACAACAATTCTGAACGATGCTGGGAGATTCAATTGATTGAGCCAGTTGATGGAGTACCAAGTTAGTGAGTGCCTGGGTTCATTATTATTTAATTAACTCCTCTTTTAATATATTATTTTTGAAATTCTGATAAACATCTCAAATGCACCATGCAGTTTCCTTGGGAGATTTTAACCTCCTTGCACATATCTTTCCAAAAGATGAATATATTTGGGTAATATATTCACTATGAAATGTCAATTTTCCCATTGAAATCAAGAAGCCCTTGAAATATTTACAGCTTCAAAGGCTACAAAGGACCCACAACAGCTATGGAACACTGTCTGTTAACTCAAGAGGAGTGATTTGAAAAATTTGGAACTGTAATGCAGAAGATGCTCTACTTCCAAAATCGGTGATAAAATTGAATGACCATTTCTGAGCACATTTCCAGGCAGCAACACCCACTTCAGTGGGAACTTCTTCCTAGAAATGCGTTCCCGGCATGACACAGTTTGCACTCAATACTAATTTACAATTCCATTTGCTTTGAAGATATAATATTCTTATTGAACAGCTTAGCTGTAGGTTTAAAGAATGGATTTAATTTGGATCCTTTATGCCAATAGTTTTCAACCTTTCTAATGCCTCGACCCTTTAATTCAGTTCCTCATGTTGTGGTGACCCCCAACCATAAAATTATTTTCCTTGCTGCTTCGTCACTGTAATTTTGCTACTGTTAATGAGTCATAATGTAAATATCTGTGTTTTCCTATGGTCTTAGGCTCTATAGCAGCGGTTCTCAAGTTGTGAGTCGTGACCCACAGGTTGAGAACCACTAGCAGTGTCGCCTAAAACCACCGGAAAACACAGATATTTACATTACGATTCATAGCAGTAGCAAAATTACAGTTATGAAGCAGCAATGAAAATAATGTTATGGCTGGGGGTCACCACAACATGAGTACCTGTATTGAAGGGTCGCGGCCTTAGAAAGGTTGAGAACCACTGCTTTAGGCAGAAGTGTGGAAAGTGACTACCACGTTTGGACAGGTTCAAACCTTGGACTGATGAGAAGGCATGGTTCTCTCATTGCAAAGCCATGTGCAAGTCCCAGCACAACTATAGCCAAAGGCTATGGTTGTGAACTTGACCTTATGTTCCTAACCTGTGGTCCCAGGTGACTAAGTGAGATAGGCTGTGAGAAGAGCAGCAAGTGCTGCCAAAACAAAGCTTGATAGAGTTCAGGTGCAGGTAACAGAGTAGATTCCAAACCCGTGAGAATATCGTAAATACCTTGAATATGCCCTTACTTTGCCTCATGAAATCTGGCTCTAAAATAAAGACTCTGCTTGCAGGCTGTAGCACTGTCTCTCCATCCGAGAGCAGCATTCCACCTAGTCCCAGCTTTATTCTCCGGGGACTTCTCTAATCTTTTACCGCCTCCCCCAGCCTCGGGTTCACCCCTGGCTGTGCTGAGCGCGGCACACAGAAGTACCCTCTTGTGAGTATTGCGTGAGGATAACTAAGCTACCAGAAAACTTTTCTTCAAACACGTTGACTTTTTGAGAGGTAGCTTTCTCCATTCTGCCGAAGTCAACCAACACTGACTTCGCTGAGTGGTTGGCTGGGAAATGGCCCACGGATTGTGGTTCTGTTCCTAAGTGACACTGAGCGTGGGTAACACACATTTAATCACCTGCCTGACATGTCTGTTTAACAGAGAAGCAGTGATCTGCCTATGGCTGATAGCCCATCTCAGTGACAGGAGAAGAAAAGGCGACACCTACGCAGTCTGTCTGGGGGGCTGTGGGTCCCTGGTTTCTCTGCATTTGGGTAAGAAGTCTTTCCTTTGAACCTGGATCTCCCCAGCCTCCACCCCACCAACTGCTGTGCTTGCTGTTTCTTCTTTTCACTTTGAAATTACTTGAGAGGCGCTATTCTGCTCTGGCTGGCCTTAGACCCAAGCTCTTCATAAATATTTGATTTTTTTAAATATGATTTTATTGATTTCAGAGAGGAAGGGAAAGGGAGAGATAGAAACATCAATGATGAGAGAGAAACATCAATGAGGAGACAGAAACATCAATGATGAGAGAGAATCACTGATTGCCTGCCTCCTGCATACTCCCCACTGGGGATCAAGCCCACGAGTGGGCATGTGCCCTGACCAGAAATCGAACCTTGACCTCCTGGTTCATAGGTTGATCATTAACCACTGAGTCACACAGGCTCGGCTCTTCATATATATTTTAGTTAAATGCTTCTAGGTCAAGGACAACAGTGTTGAAAATCAGAGTCCTTGGTAAGGTGTATGTAGTGAGTTAGGAAACTTTACTTTCAATTTAATATGCACATTTTTATGATTTAAAAAAATGTTTAACTTATGAAAATCATCTGTTTTCTTTGTTAGAGCCTTTTTGCATCTACAATATGATACGTTATGACTGAATCAGAATTGTGTGTTTTTTAATTAGTTATTTCCCCAGAAGGCTGAGTTTAATAAATAAACTGCGCCATGTTATGTAGGCACATGGAAAGTGGAAGCCGAGAAAATATGAAAGCCAGGTACTTGGATGATGACAAGGGTCTTTTCTCCTCTGATACTGTTGCAAGCTTCCCTGAGACAAAAAAAAAAGGATTTGAGGTGGGAGTGGAAATACAAGTGACGGGTCTAATAATTAGCAATAGCCTCCTCTCTACACGGCCCTCGCTGTTGGCTGTGAAATTTTACTTCTTATGAAAATGGGTGTTCTTGCACGTTGTGTAGGAAAAGCAGGTTTTCCCTGAGTTTTGACTGCTTTACAGATGAGCGATGTCAAAAATTCGACCGCTGAGAAATGTCACTGGCCTTTCTCCTAAAGAAGCAGAGAGCTTTTTAACATTTCCAGGAAGGCTGGGTCAAGTCTATAACGGTTAAATAAATTGCTTTTCAAATGCCGCAGTCACAGTGGTCTGGACCAGGGTTTGGATGAGCATCTTCCAGGCAAGGAATCAGGTTTTTGTACTCCTGCCTGTTCTTAAAATGTGGACTACGCCGATTAGAAGATAAGCTGAAAACACAGAAATGGAATTCAGCCCGGCCGGCATGGCTCAGTGGTTGAGTGTCCACCTATGAACCAGGAGGTCATGGTTCAGTTCCCAGGCAGGGCGCATGGCCAGGTTGCAGGCTCGATCCCCAACATGGGACGTGCAGGAGGCAGCCAATCAATGATTCTCTCTCATCCCTGATGTTTCTATCTCTCTCTTCTGATAGGAAATTAAGAAAAATATATATTTTTTAAAAAATAAAAAGGTGTCCTTCAAACTCTTAAAAGTCAAAAATTCACTTTCTAAAAGTGGACTCATTTTCTTGCTTCATTATTCCTGTCACTAAAAAAATGCTTCAGAGAATGAAATACATTTCTAGAATACAGTTTTCTTTAATACAGATATTAAAATGTGAATGACTATAGATATAATTTCTAACAGATGTTCCCTTTCCATTTTTTTTGCATTTCTCAGCACAGACACATTTTCTATTATTCTTTATAAAATATACTTTTAATACCAAACTAAGCCCTATATTTTACATGCAAATCAGCAAGATTTTCTAATACTATATAGAATGAATCCTTTTCCTAATCCTTGAAAGAACTTTGATTTCTCAGCCTTGCTCATTAAAATCCATGACTGGAAAAATTTTTTCCAGCTCTTGCATAATCTGGACATGAGGTCTGAAAATGGACGTATGAATATTCCAAATGGGTGTTGGGTTAAAATAACCACCTGAGAATATAAATACAGGGGACACCGAATGTACATTAAAAGGCAAAATGCCACCTTGGTCACGAAGCAGACCTTATTACAGTAGAAACTGCATTCTAACCATGTGGCAGCATTAGGAGCACACAGTGTAAAAATTTCCATAGCTTCCAATTACCACTATAAGAAGATTAAATGGCTCAGTTCCTCTCTTTCTTTTTCATAGACTTGCGTTTATCTTCCTCCCCAGAATTCCCAATGAACAGCATGGACACACTTCAAAGACAAATGTCACTGGGTTTTGAATTCTCTCTTTTGAGCATTATTTCATAAAATAATGATGATGATTGTCCCTGCCAAATATATTATGAAAGTTCAAGAATTAGTAGAGTTAGAAAACTTGAATAAAACTTATATTGAAAGTAAATTACATTGTTCAGTTATTAAAAGTAGACTTGGAAGAAACTTTGTTAGAAAGCTCTTCACAATTTGGCAAAATAGATAACTTCAGTTGATGTAAGGCATTAAATGTTGCTGAAAAAAAGAAATGATCCTCGTTCCCTCACATATAGGAAAGATTGTTCCTGCCTCCCACCTGGTCTCACTAGTATGAATTTTCCCACTCCAACACGTCCATCTATGTTCACAATAATCAATAAATGCATTGATTACTTCAGCTCTTGGTCAAATACTTCAGTGGGTTCCAGGATCTTATAAGAAAAGGCATAGCCGAGACCGGTTTGGCTCAGTGGATAGAGCGTCGGCTTGGGGACTGAAGGGTCCCAGGTTCGATTCCGATCAGGGGCATGTACCTTGCTTGCGGGCACATCTCCACTGTGGGGCGTGCAGGAGGCGGCTGATCAATGTCTCTCTCTCATCGATGTTTCTGATTTTCTATCTCTCTCCCTTCCTCTCTGTAAAAAAATCAATAAAATATATTTAAAAAAAAAAGAAAAGGCATAAACTCATTGGCACAACATTATCTTATTGCCTCAATTTCTAAAAAGACTCTAAAAGAGAGAAAAGAAGAAAAACATGCCAAAGTTCTCCTAGCAATCCCATTATGAATTTCTACCAAATTGTTACTAAAACTCCCCTCAGTATCCAAATATTCCTTCGGTACAGATTCCTTTTATAAAACACTAATTTAAAAATACACTGTATTTTGTCATAGGTAATAATTTATTTATTTATTCACACTTAGATAGAGCATGTTTCACTAGCTCTACTATTTTTTTTCCAAAGAGAATTTGAATAGGTATTTCAATAAGAAAAGTTTCTAAGACTGTTCACTTAGAGTGAAAGAAAGAAAGAAAAAAAGAATAAATAAAAGTAAAGGAAGAAAAGGAAAAAGAAGAACTCTTCCTGAATTTGAAATAGTATTCGGAGCTTTTAAGGTAGCAAAGATCACTTTTTTTTCTCTCTTGAATAAGACCACCCACACTTTTAAGGTTAATCACTTCCTGACAACAGGTTCTGTACTTCTTATAAGATACAAGTCAAAAAATTGAAAAATAAGTCAGAAAGACCCCGAGTTCATCACTCTGAAAGGCCATCGTCTTCCTTAGATGTCATCTGTGATTGACTGGAGTAAGCCCTCTCATTTGGACCTTCCGGAAGTAATAATCACATCTTGGAAAGGATTCATCTGTGAGCCTCTGTGCTTGATAGGTACTGTGTTAAAAGTTACAAATCTCTGACTTGTCTCTCCCCTGGTCCATTTTTCTACTAGAACACAAACTAATAAAAATTATACTTTTTACTCAGTCGGATGCAGTACAAATATTACACAAGAATTAAGACACTTTGCTATCATAGGAAAGCAAGATTATGGGCACAAAACATCACTCGTTTGAATGTGTTTTGTTATTTAGAGTTTAAGTGCATGCACTTTGTAATGCCTTGATATGTTTGAAACTACAGTGGTACCTCGAAATACGAGTGCCCTAACATACGAGATTTTTGAGATACGAGCCGTTGAGCGAGCGATTTTTGCTTTGAAATACGAGCAACATTTGAGATACGAGTAATCACGTGGATCGGCCGGCTGCACATGACCCACCAGTTTACCGCAACTCAAGCGTCTCAAAGTTTCCCACGCCTCAAGGTGACGGAACGAACTCGTATCTCAAGGTACCACTGTATTTTTATTTTATAAAATGAAAGAAAAATACTTGGCTGTCAAACCTCCAAATAACTCACTTTCCCCCTTAATTCTTTATATATGTTTAGCTCAGATATAAAGATTCAGATATGATTTAAGTATGCAAACACATATCAGGTTGACTTAGACTCAATGAACTCTTCCAAAATACCTTTTAAAAATATGTAAGTTATGTAAGTGTCTCAGTTTAGTATTTTTTAAAATAAAACAAAAGACTGTCGGGGAAATATATATTCACTGTTCCAGAATTTTCTTTTTTTAAATAATGGTTTTTATTGGAAACAGAGCCAGGAACCAGATGGAAGCAAACATTCCAACTGAGGCCACATTTACCTATTATTTTATAGCTTATTTTTATTTATTTTGGCTCTTTTAGATGATGGCAATTTTTTTATTATGTGACATTGTTCTAAAACTCTGTTTTTTTTTTAGCAAGTAGTTAAATTGCTTGCAGATCACCCAGACTCGACCATTTCGTGGTGTTCCTCTTCGTTAGTTTAGGTCTGTGTTAGTTCTGCTCTTACACGACATACATCTTGTTTCTCAGACACGATTCAATTCGTGTGATGGGTAATGTGTGCCAATTTGACTGGGCCAGTGAGTATCAGACTTTATTTCCTGGTACGTCAGAGGATGTTTCTGGACGAGATTAACATCTGCTCAGTAGACTGAGCAATATGATTGGCCCATCTCTAAAGGTAACTGAGTCTCATGCCCTTTACTGAAGGCCTGACTAGAATAAGAGGCCTACTAAGCAAGAATTCTCTGTGCCTGCGCTGGGATGTTGGTCTCCCACTGAAACTTACACCATCTGTCCTCCTGATTCTCAGGGCTCTGGAGTCAGCTTAACCTTTGAAACTCCTACATTCTCAGGCAGAACCTTCTCCCTATTCCAATAATTCCATTGTCCCCGTTGTGTTACTCCCTTTCTCCTCTCTTACAAGCATGCTTTCAAGTAAGATGTCTCCTTACTTAAGCCCAGATTTATTTCTGACTGACAAGCCACATCAAGTGTGTTGTCAACCAGGATAAAATTAAACTGTAAATCAGGAGCAAAAAACATAACTCGATATTAAACATGACAATTCTAAATAGCACATGCGTCACCAAAAAAAGTCCTCAGCGACATTTAAGAGAGATATTTTGAAGTGAAACTAAAATTACAACACATCAAACCCTGTGGGTGCAGAACAAGTAATGTTTAAAGGAAAATCCATGGCATTAAATATGCACCACAGGAAAGAGGAAAGATCTTCAATCGATAACCTCAGCTTCACTTTAGAAAACTAGAGGGGGAAAAAATACATTTTTACCCTAAAGCAAACAGACTCAAAGAAAAATCAAAATGAGAGCAGAAATCAATGGAAATGAAAACAGAAAAAAAAATAGAGAAAAAAATCAATGAAACTGAAAGATCAATAAAATTGATAAAGTTCTTGTCAAACTAACCAAGAGAAACGACAGAAGACACACATTACCAATATCAAAAGTTACAAAGGGATCAGCACTATTGATCCCGTGGGCATTAGAAGAATGGTAACAGAATAGTATGAGTAATGAAAACAGTTAAAAGGGATCAATTACATGAGATGAAAAATCTCACAAAACTAACACAAAGAGAAATAGAGGTCTAACTATGGCTATCTCTGTGCATGAAATTGAATCAACAAACAATAACCTTTCAAAGAAATAACCTTTCAAATGGAGGCTCAGATGGTTTCACTGGTGAATTCTAGCAAATATTTAAAGAAAGAAATAATTTCAGCTGCCTAACATCTCTTCCAGGGTATAAAGCAGGGGAAAAACTTACTAACTCATTCAATGAGACAAAACCAGGTAAAGATATTGCAATAAAGAAAACCACAGACAAATATCTCTCATCAACAAAGATGCAAAAGTCAAGACAATATTAGAACATAGACTCTGACAATGCATACAGAAATGATAGACCACCGTCAAGTGAAACTTAATTTAGGACTGCAAAGCGGTCTGAAAACGTGAAAATCATATAAGGTTACTCACTACACCAATGGGATAAAGAAAAATATATATATATATTTATGTTTACTGATGCCAAGAGGTATTTGACAAACTCCAATATCTATTCATTTCTTTAAAAATTAAAATTCTCACCTAAGAATAGAGAAATTCCTCAAGTTAATAAAGAGTATCTATACCAAAAACTGGAGTTAACAACATGCTTAGTCTGGAGCAGTGGATGCTTCCAACCTAAGATTGGAAATAAGGCAAGGATGTCCTCTCATCACTCCCAATCAACCCCTTACTGGAATTTCCTGCTAGTGCAATAGGACAAGAAAAGCAAATAAGTGCTACCCAATTGAAAACAAATACAATTATTTTATTCACAGATGATAGGATTGGCTATGTAAAAATCCCGCACAGCAACACCCTAATTGAGATAGTAAGAGAATATAGCAAAGTCACAGGATCCAAGGCTAGTATACAAACCGTACCTGCTTTTTTAAATACTGGCAATGAACAATTTGAATTAATACCGTATATAACAGCACCAGAAACTGTACAAAGTGGGTAGTCCGTTCCGTTATACACTAAAAAAAAATTGATGGTTCTATCAGTGGAACACAGTAGCCGATGGAAAGACTGCCAATCTTTAAATGAATATATAAATATAAATAAATAAATAAGTAAGTATCCTCTATAATAAAAGCCTAATATGCCAAGCGTCCAGTCGTCTGGTTGCCCACTCAACCACTCAAAGCATAAAAGGGCCTCAAAAATCTTAGCAGAATCTGAGCAATAAGAAAAGGAAACTCATGAATTACATGGATTAGCGCAGGATCAAATAATAGCTGTAAAGGGAGTGGGTGGCCCTCTCTCTTCTCCTGACTAGTCTGTTTCCTAGGTAACAAAGGCTGAATGATTGCACACATGACCTTATGCCTGTGGATTTAAATTGATGAAATTATATAGGACTGTACTCTATGCAGAAGAAGAAAAAGCTACATGGTAGGATGAATTTATTAGATAAAATGGAAAAGTTTTAAATACTTACTTTACTTTCCAAGAGTTTTCTTTTTTTTAAAAAAAAAGATAAATTCTTGTTAAAAATCTTCTGTCTGGACTATTAAAGTCCCTATCCTATCAAGTCCCAAGATTGTAATACAACTGGTGGACCAGCATGCTGATTAAACACCTCTGTTTCATCCTCTCTTTCAGGAAGCTGTTCACTCACTCGGCTCTGGATCCTACCAATAGAGCTAAATCTGATTGCAACAGACACCCAGATGCTAACAGTGGGATGTTATTTTGACTCTCAGCAAAGTGTTTATTAAATGGTCTCCGTCTGATGGACTTCCAGCAAAATGAACCCAGCACAGGGATACTAAATACGGAAGCCTTCACAGAGTTGGACAAACTCAGCTTTCTCAGAGAGAAGCCTGGTGATGCATTGCCTCTGATCCTAAGAATCACCCTCTGTGGAAGTATACCTAATGGTACTTAAATTGGTAATTATGGAAATAATAGGATAATGTGTTACTAAATATTTTGTGTACGCATTATTTTCAATAGGAGTCATTTCTGAATAGAGTAGTCATCAAGAACTACCCAGAATACTCACTGTAGCTTT
The DNA here is from genome assembly GCA_011751065.1 of Lasiurus cinereus. Lineage (NCBI taxonomy): Eukaryota > Metazoa > Chordata > Mammalia > Chiroptera > Vespertilionidae > Lasiurus > Lasiurus cinereus. Next base: position 4,161,103 of record JAAGEH010002526.1, on the reverse strand, counting down.
TAAAATAAATGTGGAAGAATAATTATGAGTGGCCTTTCCTCTGTGAAACACAATGAGCTCAGGTAGCCATGTGCTCTACCCAATGATTCTTTTTTTTTTAAATTATATCTTTATTGATTTCAGAGGGAAGGGAGAGGGAGAGAGAGAGAGAAAAACATCAATGAGAAGAGAGAATCATTGATCGGCTGCCTCCTGTACACCCCCTGCTGGGGATGTGCCCGTAACCAAGGTGCATGCCTTAACTGGAATCAAACCTGGGACTCTTCAGTCTGCAGGCCAACAGTCTATCCACTGAGCTAAACCGGTTAGGGCTACCCAATGATTCTTGAAAGTGCCACCTCCTAAAAGTCTTAGGTAATTAACATTCTGTTGCCGTATTTTCTGTAGTTTCACGGCAGAGTATCCCTTTCCTTGGCCTTTGTAGTTATTAGATGGTTCGTTATAAAAGGATATAGCTGAGGAACAGCCAGGTGGAAGGGATGCATAGGCCCAGGCACAGAGGGAGGTGGAGAGCCGCCTCTCTCTGAGTTCACTACTCTCCCCACACTTCCATCTGTTCACCATCCTGGGAGACCTCCAACCACTTCCTTTAGATTTTATATGGAGACTCCATTATATAGCCATGACTGATTAAATCACTTCCTGTTCTTCCAATCTCCTATGTCTGTTCACTCTTCTGTCCACCTCCCAGGAGGTCAACGGTGGGACTGACTTTTACATATTGGTGTCCATGTCTTAGTATACCTATTATTGTGTCTGGTAAAAAAAAAAAAATGTCTTGCTGAAACCGGTGTGCTCAGTGGGTAGAGCGTCCGCCTGCGGACGAAAGGGTCCCAGGTTCGATGCCGGTCAAGGGGATGTACCTTGGTGGCAGGCACATCCCCAGTGGGGGCGTGCAGGAGGCGGCTGATCGATGTCTCTCTCTCATCGATGTTTCTAACTCTCTGTCCCTCTCCTTTCCTCTCTCTAAAAAATCAATAAAATATATATTTTTTAAAAAATGTCTTATAGAAGAGTTTGGCTATTTGAGGTAAAATAAAAAAATAACTTTTTTCCCCTCAAAAGAAGACAAGTATATATGAAGGTAGCCAATTCATATTTATTGGAATTTTACTAATCAATTGATGCTAATGTTTTAGGTAAACACCTACGATTTTTTTCCCAAGATAAATTCTGAACTCCCTCCTTACAGAAATATAAACATCTATTTCTAATTTGACACAGGACATGTGGGGCAGTGGTCGACCTACACAAGCGCCCATGTATGCATGGACCCGTTAAGCAATTCTAACCAATTCCCTTGTCCCATGATTCAATGGATTTTTATTTTAATTTATTTTTATTTTAAATATATTTTCATTGATTTCAGAGAGGAAGGGAAAGAGAGAGAAATATCAATGATGAGAGAGAATCATTGACTGACTGCCTCCTGCGCACCTCACATTGGGGGTTGAGCCAGCAACCTGGGCTTTGTGCCCTTGACCAGATGGAACCAGGGACCCTTCAGTCCACAGGCTGACGCTCTCTCCACTGAGCCACACCAGCGAAGGCTCCATGGCTCTTTAGATCATAATTTGAGCTTCTTCTACACGCGGTTGAGGTAAGGCGTTTGAAACTAAATACAGAACATTCGTCAAACCGAGGACACGTTTAGTTTGTCCTTCAGAGTGATGCATATCTTAAAAATACACCTCTGTCATAGGTAGGCTCCCTGATTTATCTTCCAGCTCAGAGAGGTGTCACCCGGAGATGACGTTGTACAAATGAAGTCACTCCTTCGCTATCTTCGCTGAGCTTACTTTCAATGACTAACATGTTCAAAGCGCCCATTGCAGCAATGAGCAGGAGTCCTCCAAATAAAATTACCGAGCGCTGCTGGCTGGCAACCTGCATTCATTCCAAAGCCGATCGTAAATGTGTGAGACAGGAGATAAAAATGGAAGAGGGAGGGGGCACAGAACAGGTCCCGTGAGGGCACTGCAGGCGATGGGAGGACTCTCTGACTTGAGCTGAAGAGCATGGGAAGCTTCCCAGGCGCCTGAGAGGGAGAAATGACATCAGGTGTTCGCTGGCAGGCTGTAACTCGGGGTCGCACTGAAGAAGCGATGGGAAATGAAGACAAATGGTCGCGTTATGGACTCGGAGGGCGTCGGTGAGGATGGAGGGGGTTTTACATAAACAGGCCACATGAACATGATTTATGACCCGCTTAAGCTTCTGGGCTGAGAAATGTGGGCGTTGGCTGTCGCTGTTTTATGAGACAGAACCAAGGGAGAAAGAGGCTTGAAAGGCATCAGGGGGTACATATTTCTGACACCCTAACTGTGAGGTGCTTACCGATATTCAAGGGAACGTATCCCTTTGGCGGTGGCTAAGCTTTGCTAGAGCTCAAGAAGGGAGACCAGGAAAATGCAGGTCAAATGTTGCCCGCACGTTGATTAATTATAATAATTCCAGAGATTAAAGGAACACTCGGGAAAGGCCTAGATCACTTTCACAGTTATAGCTGCAACCGGTTTGGCTCAGTGGATAGAGCGTTGGCCTGTGGACTGAAAGGTCCCAGGTTCGATTCCGGTCAAGGGCATGTATCCTGGTTGCAGGCACATCCCCAGTAGGGGGCTTGCAGGAGGCAGCTGATCGATGTCTCTCTCACATCGATGTTTCTAACTCTCTGTCCCTCTCTGTAAAAAATCAATAAAATATATTAGAAAAGAAAAGAAGAATCACAGTTGCAGATATTACAACTCACTATGAATAGATACTCTGGCAGAGAACATAAAATAATGGTTTGATGGAATTCATGTTTCTATTTAGTTTTGTCACCTCCCTGCCTCCCCATGTTAGTCAGAAAGGACGAACTCACAATGCCTACTGTGGCGGATATTTCTGTATATTTTTTCCGCTGGCCTCACACTCACCATCACACACATAAATATCAAACAAAACAAAGAGGCTGAAGGCCAGAGAGTTCTAAGAACTTGCCCAGGATCACCCAAGTAGTGACAGCCTTGGTGAGGTAACTGAGATATCCCTAAACAAAATTAGAGTTCCCTCCTGCCTCAAATCATACCTAAATCCCTGTGACAACGTGTAAACTCCAAATAAAATAATTATTTTACATCGTGCCACTTGCTTTGGAAACAATTTTTTTTACAAACAGACTTACTTAGATTTTTGTGAAATTGCATAAAGATATATGTATTTCAATATAGAGTATATATGTTATAAATGTATATCTATAATATAAAAGCCTAATATGTTGTCGGAAACCAAACATTGTTCTACTAAATGGATGTAAACAGGAGGCCAGAAGGCTGGTCAACCTTAACTGCTCTGAAAGGTCAGAGCTAATTATTCACTGTTTAGTTGAAACATTGTTGACTGAAGCAACCTCTACCTGTTTGTTTCATGTTAATATCTGTTTTGTTATTTCCTGCCTAAAAAGGCTTAGGGGTGTGTCCCAAAGCCTTAATAAAAGGGAGAAAAAGGCCAGAGCAAGTGGCAGTCCTTTCCACTAGAGGAAGGCTCCTGCCTGGCCCCCCAATATCGCCAAATTAATGTTTTCTAGTCTCTCATTTCGTTTGCGTGTGGCCTCCTTCAGAACCCAAACCCTGAACCGGGAACCCTGAACCACGCAGGACATGGAAAGAGGTTCCCACAAAATGTAAAGTGTCCCCTCAGGAGTTTGACCAACCAGGAGTTTGGTCACTCGCTATGACATGCACTGACTTCCAGGGGGTGGTGAGGAACAAAGAAAGGCCCCAGCCAGCAGTCAGCAGCCACTAGGGACCCTACCCAAGCACAAATTTTGTGCACTGGGCCTCTAGTCCATACTAAAAATAGAAGAATATGCAAAATGTCCAGGATGCTATCACATAACAACCAATCAGGATGGGGATGGGGCTGCAGTGGAGAGCTCTAAGCACACCTGCGCTGGTGGTCCAAAGGGCCCAGACAAGAAGGCAGAGCATATACGCAGTTAGGAGGATCAAGCCAGGATGGGAGAGCAGATAGGCAGTTAGTGGGATCAGGCCAGGAGGGGGGTGCAAATAGGCAGTTAGGGGAGATCAGACCAGGAGGAGAGCACAGATAGGCAGTTAGGGTGATCAGGCCAGGAGCGGGGGGGGGGCCAGTTAGGGGCATCAGGCAGACAGGCAGGTGAGTGGTTAGGAGCCAGGGGTTCTGGATTGCAAGAGGGGTTCCGGATTGGAAAGTGTGCAGGTCAGGCTGAGACACAACCCCCCCCAAGCATAAATTTTGTACACCAGGCCTCTAGTATATCTATAAAATAACTGACTTTAGTAGTGTTTAAGACATTCAGAACATTTTCAGTTTTCCTATTCAGTTTTTTTCCCTTGGTCAACTGTCGATGTCTTTGTCAATAAACTTCAAGTCTCATATTATAGATATACAATGATGACTTTCAGAACTTCCTAGAGGTTAAATTAAATATAGGGACAGAAATACATGAAGACAACTTCCTATTGCCTCTCTGAGGTATACAGATTACATAAGGCATAAAATACAGACAAATCACACACCACCTACTGAATGTTATAAAGTAGAATTTGTTAGTACTGGTAACTTTGTATAGGTGATATGATTCAAGTAATATTGTATAGGTGAGATACTGGTAAAATTATTAATTAAACTTTATAAAAATGTAAAACATTTTTAGCTAACTGAAGTCCTGATTTTTCAATTAACATAAATTTTACAGCTGTTAAAATACTCAAACCATTTGGGTGAAAGTATTTTTATATGACCCACTTAATTTTTTTAATATATTTTATTGAGTTTTTTTTTTTTTTTTACAGAGAGGAAGGGAGAGGGATAGAGAGTTAGAAACATCGATGAGAGAGAGACATTGACCAGCAGCCTCCTGCACGCCCCCTATTGAGAATGTGCCCACGCAACCAAGGTACATGCCCATGACTGGAATCGAACCTGGGACCTTTCAGTCTGCAGGCTGATGCTCTATCCACTGAGCTAAACTGGTTTCAGCGACCCACTTAATTTTTAATCCACTGAATATATAGATCAATTTCTGCACATAAAAATACTTGATTGCTTTTACTTTTATTCAATTAATATATAGTATTTGGTTGGTAAAATCTAACTTCATCTGAGTCCTTGGGAATAGAAAACAAATTCGCTTCATGTTAATGTTTAAGTTAAAAAGTATAAAAAAATCTGAACATGAACTTTTTAATTTTAAAAACATTTAGTTTTTCAAAGTGTGATTAATCCATGGTACTTAGAGTCTTGTACACAATGATTTTTTTTTTTCTATTGAGGGAGACACCTCCAGAAGCAGGTGCATAGAAGTGACATTACAGGTTCCAAAGGCATCTGATTTCCTTGTGAAATAGTTGGGAAGGTCATTTTGAGCAAAAGTTCAACTATGTGAAAATAGTTTTTAAAAAGCAATGTTTTTTAAAAGTTTCCAGGGAGAAAGGGAGTTAAGGGGACTAGAAAAACAACCATTTGTAGGAGCCGTTGATACTTGAGAGCCTGCCCACATCCCACCCAAATATGTTACAGAACAGCTTTTAGGAGAAAAAAAATGTATGATCTAATAAATTAGAGATCTTCCTACCACTCTGAACGCTTTGAACCCATCATCTGAAAGCCCTTGATTTCTGGTAAGCATCATTAGTTAGCATTTTAATGTCATTAAACTCCTGTAAGATACTTTACGTGTTTTAGAGCAATATATATGATATAAAAGCGTATCCTTGGGAGAGCATTTGCAAAATGGAAATGTTTGCAAGGACTTCTGGTGCCTTCCCAGCACACTGCAGCACTTTTTTGCACTCATTAATTAGGAAGGTACTCCTTTCGACTAATTATTCCCAATGTACTCATTGGTGAATGTTACCGAAACAATGCTTATGTGCAGGATAAAAGGCAATGCATCTTGTATCCTTCCAGGGAAACAGAATAAACAAACAATGAAGAATGAGACAATAAATGATCTCACAGGGTTTTCGTTTTCAGTATCTCCTGGTTTCTGTATTTGTAACGGTGAGCTTTGTTTAATGTGCTTGGTACGTTTCAGGCCCCTTACCAAATCCCCAGAAGAACGCAGAACGCTCAGAGCTGCGTTGCAGAGTGTGTGGTCATGAGAAACATTCCAGGAGTTACGCAGCGGACTCCTGGGATGTCCCCGTGTCCTTTAGAAACCGGCGGGCAGTGCGTGTAGGGACATGCATGAGAGGCGCCATCACCGACAAGGGTCAATGAGGAAAGGAGAAATTCAGCTGTGACTTCTCTATAGGATGAGGTATAAGCTCTTTTTCACGTGCATGTTTAGTAATGATCATAATCCTGAACTACTTTGTTCCATGTTTCTTCAAAATTTTTACACTAACATTTATCTAGTTATTTTAATCCTCACCCAAGGATATATATATATATATATTTAAATATACCTTATTGATTTCTCACAGAGAGGAAAAGAGAGGGACAGAGAGCTAGAAACATCGATGAGAGAGAAACATCGATCAGCTGCCTCCTGCACGCCCCCTACTGGGGAATGTGCCCGCAACCAACGTACATGCCCTTGACCAGAATCGAACCTGGGACCTTTCAGTCCACAGGCCAACGCTCTCTCCACTGAGTCAAACCGGTGTTGGCCCAAGGATATATTTTTCAGTGATTTCCAGAAAGAGTGGAAGAAAGAGGGAAAGACAGAAACACCAATGTGAGAGAAACACATCAACTGGTTGCCTCCTGCATGCCCCCCAACCAGGGCCCGGGCCTGGGAGGAGCCTGCAACCTAGGTACATGCTCTTGACTGGAATCGAACATGGGACCCTTTTGTCTACAGGCTGACACTTTATCCACTGAGGCAAACGGGCTAGGGCTACACCAAAATTTAATTGGGATAAAATAATTCTAAATATAAGGAAGTATTCAATATTATAATATATATTCTGAATATAGTATTCACAATGTGAGCATTGAATTTATTATTAAACATTTATCAGCCTATCATATTTTCTAGTCCCATTCTTCACCACAAGTATTAATAAGTCTCCCTTGTAAATATCTTTTCCATCTATTTAGAAATAAACCTATAGTAACTGATCCCCAAATTGATGCTTAATCAAATACATTTCCCCAAATGAATGAAATTAGCGTACTCTGACCAATCCTCTATTTATCTCACATTAGATTCAGAGCACATGATTTTATGTTTTACTATTCTTTGTTCTTTTTTTCGTTGTTAATCCTCACCCCAGGATATTTTTCCATTAATTCTTAGAAAGAGTGTAAGAGATGGGGAGAGGCAGAGAGGGAGAACCATCGATGTGAGAGAGACACATGGATTGGTTGCCTCTAGCACATGACAACTGAGGTAAGTGCCCTTGACCTGAATCGAACCCAGGACCCTACAGTCCACAGGCCGACTCTCTATCCACTGAGCCACCCCTGCTAGGGCGGTTCTACTCTTCTTCTCTTGAGATTCCTTTTTCTTTTTTCTTTTTTTTAAAATATATTTTATTGATTTTTCACAGAGAGGAAAGGAGAGGGATAGAAAGTCAAAAACATCGATGAGAGAGAGACATCAACCAGCCGCCTCCTGCACACCCCACACTGGAAATGTGCCCGCAAGCAAGGTACATGCCCCCGACCGGAATCGAACCCGGGACCCTTCAGTCCTCAGGCCGATGCTCTATCCACTGATCCAAATCGGTCTCGGCGAGATACCTTTTTCTGAGCTACCACTGTACATGAGGTAGAATCACCACATTTTACACATTCTGCATGGGTTCCTCTGCTCTGAGCGGTTCCAGCAGGAAAAATCTGGCTTCCATTATTTACGTGAGCTTGTACGTTCCATATGTACTTTTTAAAAGAATCAAGTGTTAATACATTTCTTGCCAGCCCTTTGGAACAGTCTCGGGCTTTCTGTTTTCTTCCTGAAGGTGTTTCTATTTTATGACCAACATTTTTGCTTTTCTCACTGACATCATGGAAAAGTAGTTTCTGCGCCTGCATGCCAATCTCTAATGCAGTCTCACCAAAGAGGTGAAACTCATCGACAACCTAAAAGAATTGCAAAGTGGCCGAGACCGGTTTGGCTCAGTGGATAGAGCGTTGGCCTGCGGATTGAAAGGTCCTAGGTTCGATTCTGGTTGGGAGCATGTACCTTGGTTGCAGGCACAACTCCAGTAGGGGGCGTGCAGGAGGGGGCTGATCGATGTCTCTCTTTCATCGATGTTTCTGACTTTCTATCCCTCTCCCTTCCTCTCTGTAAAAAATCAATAAAATATATTTTAAAAAAAAAGAATTGCAAAGTGCGTGACTGTGCGCAAACAGGAGCACGGTGCTTCCCATGGACAGCGCAGGCTGATGCTTAAACAGAGCCGAGGGAGTTATCACATGACCGTTATCTCCAATGTGGCCACTGTGTCCTCTCAGCTGCTGCCTTCCTCAGCAGAATCAACATGCAAGTTCGTCCAGGAATGTAATAACATCAAATTACATTGGCTGAAACACAAGAAATCATTAATATCTTCTAAGCAATATCTTTTTTTTTTTGAAGATGGAAAGCCATTTTACCCTGTTAAGTTTCAATGTGTTAAAAAGCAATGTGCATATTCTCGAAAATATTTACTGCACTATTAATTAAAATAAACTAGATGATATGATTAATACATGTATGAAGCCTTAAAAGCATAATCATAAATAGAAATCCACTCTACTAATACTCTGATTTTATAATGAGACTATCTCTAAAATTATGGCTAGCTACGAATATTGAATATTCACTACTACATGTTACAAATCATTTGGAATTGGAATAGTATCCAATTTAAAGTATATATTTCACAGCCGAATGTACAAGTTAGCCAGAAAAGTGAAGCTCACGTGGAAATTTCATCTGTAAAGATATCTTTGAGGTTCAGCTTAATGATGTTGCTTAGTAATTTATATACAACTAGAGGCCCGACATGCGAAGATTCATGCAAGAATGGGCCTTCCTTCCCCTGGTTGCTGGCAGTGCCTTTGCTCTGGCCTGGAACTGCCTTTCCACATTCACACGCTGCCCAGAGGCCCGGAGCTGCTGGGGTGGTGGGGAACGTCTCTGTTGTTGCCATGCAACAACACAAGTGCCCCGCCCCGCCCCCAGCAGCTCTATGCCTGTGCATGCAAATCAACCCTCCATCTTTGTTGGGTTAATTTGCATACTCACTCCTGATTGGCTGGTGGATGTCGTGAAGGTACCGTCAATTAGCATGTTATTCTTTTATTAGGTAGATGCAGTGTAAATAATATAACATGTCACATGGGAAATAATATAACATGGGAGTGGACCTCTCATTACACATTTTTTTTTATATGAGAGAAGAAGGGAGAGGGAAAGAGAGATAGAAACATCAATGATGAGAGAGAATCATTGATTGGCTGCCTCCTGTACCCCCAGCAACCCAGGCATGTGCCCTTGACCAAAATCAAACCCAGACCCTTCAGTCTGAAGGCAGACACTCTATCCACTAAGCCAAACGGGCTAGGGCTCATTACACATATTTTTGAGATCCTCCTTATAGCCTATTTATTAGATCAAGGAAAACTCGCCCTGGAAGAAGTTAAGCGAGGAAGACTTCATGCGAAGCTTTTACAACAGGAGAGATGAAATCCAATGGCACTGTGACAATGGGCAGGAGAATTCTATACTTTGGGGTGAGCTAATGGAAGAAATTTGGGGGGAGGTGGGTCATCTATGCTATTGGCAATAGGTTCACCTGCCACAGAGCCTGGGAGACAGGGGTCCTATCTTTCATCCAAGACTCATATTGTTTCATCGAATCCAAATTTATATTCTTTTTAAATCTTAAAAAAATTACCCATACTTTACTTATTCTTATGATTCAATGTTTGCTTTTACATTTTTAATCTACCTATAATTGTTTTCCCAAACATTAGCCTATTGTGCCAACACAATTTCAGGAAAACAATTATATCTTTCTCACTGATTTTAAATGCTGCATTTGTTACATATTAAATAACAGCCTGTTTATGGATCTTCTCTCCATTGCTTCTTTCAAACATTAATTTTTAAATCAAAATTCCAAGAAAAATCCAGCCCAGCCAGCATGGCTCAGTGGTTGAGCACTGACCTATGAACCAGAAGATCATATTTCAATTCCCAGTCAGGGCAATTCCTGGGTCTTGGGTTTGATCAATGATTCCTGCTCATCATTGATGTTTTTCTCTCTCCCTCTCTCTCTTCCTCTCTGAAATTGTATATATATAAAAGAATAAACCATGAAATGCCTCCTTTCCAATGGATTAGCCTGAACGAAATGGTTTATGCAAAGTCTTCTCATAAACACTTTTGGCTCAGTCTATAAAAAATTAATGTCATTTAATGCCCCTTGGTTAACATCATATCACATTTACATATTGATTATAAATTAGATCCAACTCTCATAACTGTAACACCTTCAATGTTATGGGAACTTAAATCTTCATTAAAGGTCCCACAATTTTACTGTCTTTTAAGAACCATAATGTCCACAATGCTAACTGCCATTGTCGTCCTGTCCCAAGGAAGACATGATTTTTCTATGCAGGCATGTTTAGTGAACGCCAGGTGTGTTTACTGGGTGTGTCGGGTACAAGTTACCCAGGGCCGGGCTGAGACCTTCTCAGGATGTGATTAAAGGTTCTTTAAATGCATTCCCTGTAATGCCAATTCCTCAAAGCCACACCTATAACTTCAACTGGATGCTAATTCTTTGAACTATAATGAACAAGCGTGACACTTTGATGGAGTAATTTTCAGGCTGATTACAGGCCCCTTGCTTTCATCTCCGGAAGTGCTAAGTGCTCTCCTCCTCACCTGTTCAGATGGAGCCTTGTGGCCCCCCAGGCAATTAACGAGGGGTGGCCCCATCTCCCAGAGTTAGGTGCCTAATGAATTTTCAGCGACTGACTGTTTATGTCCAAGATATGATCTGCTGGGCACTGCTCCCCTTTTTATTGACCCACAATTTAGTCTCAGATGTAAAATATGCTTTAAAATATAAGAATCTAGCCAAAACCGGTGTGGCTCAGTGGATAGAGCGTCAGCCTGCAGACTGAAAGGTCCCAGGTTCGATTCCGGTCAAGGGCATGTACCTTGGTGGCGGGCACATCCCCAGTAGGGGGTGTGCAGGAGGCAGCTGATCGACGTCTCTCTCTCATCGATGTTTCTAACTCTATCCCTCTCTCTTTCTCTCTGTAAAAAATCAATAAAATATATTTAAAAATATATATATATATAAGAATCTATGTGCTATTCTTCAAAACAATGCCCAATCTGTCCAGATAATCTTTAAAATGTACAGAAATTCTGCTTAAAATTTTATTCTGAGCCAGAGAAAGACAAGTATCACATGATCTCTCTTATATGTGAAATCGAATGAACACAATAAAATGATGAATAAAATCAAACCAGAATTATGGAAACATGGAAAGGAGGGAGGTGGGAGGAGGTTAACCAAAGAACTCCTATGCCTACAGGCATTGCCATGGAAACAGACAGTAGTGTGGTAGAGACCTGGGGTGGGGCAGGAACCGGGTGGTGGAGGGCAAGGAGAAAAAAAAAGGGAGGGACAGCCGGAACTGGTTTGGTTCAGTGGATAGAGCCTCAGCCTGAGGACTGAAGGATCCCAGGTTCGATTCCGGTCAAGGGCATATATCTTGGTTTCGGGCACATCCCCAGTAGAGGGCATGCAGGAGGCAGCTGATCGATGTCTCTTGCTCATCCATCGATGTTTCTAATTCTCTATCCCTCTGCCTTTCTCTCCATAAAAAAATCAATGAAATATATCTTTTTAAAAAGGAGGACATCTGTAACATTCTCAACATTAAATATTTTTTAAAAGCTTAGCCGTTTTTAAACTGTAAAACACCAAGCGTAGTTTCCTATAAGGTTAAATAATACATATTTATAAGACAGAGCTAAGTATATAGCATTGAGACAGAGGGTAGGTGATCGGCTAGCTTCTCTTTCCATTAAGTTTTGAGACTTCCTGTTATTGACCAGCAGTAAAGACTAACAGGCTACAGGGAGGAGATTGTTAACTAGAAACACCCATGTCAGAGGAAGGAACTGTCAACATCATGGTTAGTTTCATTTTCCCTTCTCAGAGTGAAAAAAAATAATATCATTATCATTAAAAGAAAATGCCATGGTCACTGAAAGCAAACAAGCTCTGATCACCAATGTTTGTTTCACACAATTCTTAGTTTTTCCTATTAAGAAATCAATCAATCAACCATGTTCTTCATGATCTTCTGCTTACAGTGTTTTGTTTCCTTTTGAAGAACCCACTCACATACAAGTCCTCTCTAAAACTTAAAAGTGCCTTTACCTTCCCTGGTTGATCCAGCTCAAGGGTTGAGCATCGATCTATATACCAGAAGGTCATGGTTTGATTCCCAGTCTGGTTACAGGCTCGATCCCCAGTAGGGAGTGTGCAGGAGGCAGCACACCAATGATTCTCTCTTATCATTGATCTCTCTCTCTCTCTTTCTCTCTCTCTCTCTCCCTTCCTCTTTGAAATCAATAAAAAAATATATTTTTAAATGTGCATTTACCTCGGTGAATCTTTCGTTTTTGTGTGTGAACTTTTTTTTTTAATATACTTTATTGATTTTTTACAGAGAGGAAGGAAGAGGGATAGAGAGTTAGAAACATCGATGAGAGAGACATCGATCAGCTGCCTCCCACATGCCCCCCACTGGGGATGTGCCTGCAACCAAGGCACATGCCCCTGGCCGGAATTGAACCTGGGACCCTTCAGTCCGCAGGCTGACGCTCTATCCACTGAGCCAAACCGGTCTCGGCAGTGAACTTTTTTCTTAATATTTCTTTAATGTTGTGACTTCAAAGTCTAAACACTAAACTGTTAAACCTGTGCAGGACCACAATTCCCTTAAAATACAGCTTTAGGGGATGCCAGCTGCAGGGAGGTAAGGGAGACCTGAGCGCTACTGAATCACTCTGGTGAATGTGATTTATTTTGAAGCTCAACCATCACTTCCCTACCCACTGCCTCCTTTAGTGTGAGAGCCGATGCTTGCAGTGACACCCTTTAAATCTTGGCTTCCGCCAATATTTTTGCAGTGTCTTCACATGGGAGAGGTATGCCTGGCTTCCACCATCGGGACGATTTAAGGGTGTCATTTCAATTTAATGGGAAAAGTTTGAGCTGGTAGGTTCCATTAGCCTCTTTTGTCAGGCAGGGAACATCCCTATTCATTTCCAAGTTCAGTTCATCTGCGCAGCCCCATCAGCACCTGAAAGGCATGCGTTGTGTTTGCAAAGATGGGGGTTTATGGCCTTGCCCTCCTGTACAGAAGTCTTCTCGTGATATTGATCTATATCTCTCTTCCTAAGCAAATGTCAGGCACATAAAAGTTTATGAAATAGAGGCCTTCTCCCCTCTGAAAACGCCTGTTCTCCAGGTGGTGGTATTTCTTACACTTGCCTCAGGCAATCCGGGTCTTCTAGCAGCTTCCTCAACAGCCAGGTACAAGTTACTAAGGAAGACTCTGAAGAAGCAACTCACAGAAATCGATTGATCTCTGAAACGCCTTCTGTCAGGCAAGGTAAGGGCGAGAATGGTCTCTACATTAGAATGTTGAGTGTCACCTGTTTTAAATATATATTTTATTGATTTTTTACAGAGAGGAAGGGAGAGGGATAGAAAGTCAGAAACATCAATGAGAGAGAGACATTGATCTGCCGCCTCCTGTATGCCCCACACTGAAGATGTGCCCGCAAGCAAGGTACATGCCCCTGACCGGAATCGAACCTGTGACCTTTCAGTCTGCAGGCTGATGCTCTATCCACTGAGCCAAACCGGTCTCAGCGAATGTCACCTATGTTTTAGTATTCTAGTTTGTGTGTATACCCACACACAGGACCAAAGGAGATAATGCCCAGATGGTGATAATATAGATTGAAGCTTCGGAAGATTACACACACACACACACACACACACACACACACACACACACACACACATATGCATATATATATATATTCTTAAGGGAATAAAATGACATCGTATTCTTTAAGCAGACATCACAAAAGTCAATCTCCGAAGTGTAACTGCACTACGTGGCCGCTAACACTTTGTCTTCTACACAACCTGAACTTTCTCTAAGAAAACGCAACAAAGGCAAAGTGTGATTTAGCACCCCATGCATGTGTGGATTTATTTAAAGCAAAAATTATTTTAAAACAAAACGACTGCTCTATCACATCCTTTATCTCAGGGGTGGGGAATGTCTGGCCCGCGGGCCATCTAAGGCCGGTGAAGTCATTTGGTCTCTCCCTGCTGAGATATCAGGGATGAGTTCATCAAATGTTTGACCAAACACAGCAGGCACATGTTTAAGTTGATCATTTTATTTGGCCCATGGTTGATGTTATAAATATCCAAATGGCCCTTGGCAGAAAACAAGGTCCCCCACCCCTGTGTTTATCTCCTAATAATTTTAATGTCAAGCATTTATTTAAAAATTTATCCCTATTGTTGAAAGTGTTGCTTCAGTTCAAGAGCTTTTCATTTATTTGAAATAATGTCTAATTAGAAGATCCACTTTTTTCTGCATATACCATATTTTCCGGCATATAAGATGACCCGCTACAGGATGCCCAGGACCAAACCAGAGAGGGTCGGATCGGCATTGCCACCATTTGTCCACCATCCAGATACCATTGATGACATGTACACATAAGGAACTGTCTGTCATTGAAACTGGGACTCAAAGCTATCAGACATTGAAATTGGGACTTATTTTTTCTTTTGCTCTGTGGGTTTATTTCTAGCTTACAGGGGCAAGATGTTTTCAAAGACAAGAATCAGGGGGTGGGGGAGAAAGCAGATACAGAGGCAAAGAAACAATGAACAGACTGTCATGTTACAGTGGGAAGGCAGGGAAGGTTGGGGGGAGGGGCCTATAGGAGATCAATCGAAGGACTTGTATGCATGTGTGTGTGGGGAGAGCAGTGGATACAGTGCAATAGGGGAAGGCGGGGGGAGGAAGGGGCTGGATGAGGGCGGGGGGAGGGCACTAAGGGGAAAAATAATAAATAGATAAAAATTAAATTAAATTTAATTTAATTTTTAAAAAAAAGATGACCCGCAACTTTTCCAGTTAAAATGTAGAGTTTGGGATATACTCGCCCTAGAAGACGACACCCAGTGCATAAGATGACCCCTGACTTTTGAGATTTTCCTGGGTTAAAAAGTCGTCTTATACGCTGGAAAATATGGTATTTTTCATTTAATGGAATCAGAAAGGGGAAGTACCAACAAGTTGTGGTATAGCAGGGAGTAATAGAAGACATAAATATTTTAAAGTGTTTAGCAGCACCAAGTGCAAACAAACAGGTTAAGGAAGTGGTTCTCAATCTTCCTAATGCTATGACCCTTGAATACAGCTCCTCATGTTTTGGTGACCCCCAACCATAAAATTATTTTTGTTGCTACTTCATAACTATAATTTTGCTACTGTTGTGAATCGTAATATAAATATCTGGTGACCCTGCTAGCAGTTCTCAACCTGTGGCAATACAATGGAGCTCACCCCAGATATATGCCAGAGGAGGGGAAAATTTTAAAGCATGATGTTGAAGGAATGAAGTCACACGGAAGAGCATATATGGTAGCGACCCACAGGTTGAGAACCGCTGCTGTAGAGCCCAAACATAAGGAACTGTATTAAAGGGTCATGGCATTAGGTTGAGAACCACTGGGTTAAGGGATGAGGGAAGGGCGTGAATCAGTAAGTCCTGAAATTGTTGAGGCAGAAATCACGGCAAAGGAGGCAGGAAGGAAATATGTGACTGGGGAGAGAAGGCTGTGCGCTTCTCAAGGTTTTGTGAGCGTCCGCAAACCTCCTTGAATGGGACCTGAATGCTTTTACCTTCCCGGGAGCCCACTTCACCATGTGATGTCTTATTGGATCGGACCACTTAGCAGTTGCACTGACCGTAACTGAAACATCCGTAGAAAATAGCATCAAATATTTACCAAAGCTGCGGCGCAACAATTTCACCCCGATGCTGCCCGTTTGTGAAAGTGGACATTTTTAGATGTTTTACAGTCTATGATACATTGTGGCAGGAAGATTTTCAAAAACGTGTTTTGTCAAGATTTTCGGAGGCCTGGTGAGAACGGCCATGTGTGCGGGGGAGCGATGAAAGCTGGCTGCCCTAGACGTTCACCCTCACAGCAACAGGGAAAGGGAAACATTTTAGAAGCCGCAGTCTTTTTCTCTAATATTTTTCCTTTTTTTAGTGCTTATTTGAGAATGTGATTTTTTTCAGATCTCCAATGCTGGTAACTGGCATACCCTGTGACCCAGCACTTCCACTCCTAGGTATTAACTCAAGAAAATGAAACTATAAATCCAGAGAAACTTCTGTATACATGTTTTTGTTTTTTTTTTGAAACGCCATTCCTAGAAGAAAAAACTGGAAACAAGCCACACAGCTCTCAGCAGATGGATGGGTAAGCAGGTTGAGGTACCTGCAAATATGGCCATGGTCCTTGGCAGTACAATGGAGCACACCCCAGATATATGACACAGGAGGGTAAAATTTAAAAGCATGATGTTGAAGGAATAAAGTCACACAGGAGATTATATATGGTATATTTTTTAAAACTTACATGAAGACCTTGAAGAAGCAAAAATCTATATATATAAAAGGCTAATATGCTAAGTGTCCCTCTGGGTAATGACATCACATAGCAATGCCTGGCTTCCTCTCCCTAGGGACTAGCCTCCTTGCAGTTTCTTCAGCCCAGGAAAACGACTTGCTTTATAGTCAGGTAGAAACATTTTACACTTTAAGCTAATGCCTGTGAAGTATTTTCCTGTGCCTCATCTCATTTGATCCTCACAGAAGTCCTGGAGAAGGTACATAGGAGACTCAGTCAAACCCTATTTTCTTTTCATTAGCCGGAAAACAGAGATTTAGAAAGCTTAGAAACTGGAACCAACTGAAAAGAAGCAAGAAATAGTGGACCTTGAAAATGACTTCAGGTTTTCTCACTGCGCAGAATATAGTCAAACACTGCTGCAGTTAGATATATTACCCTTTATTCTCCCTGTGTGAACTACAATAATATTCTGCTTCGTTTTGATATTTACTGCTGTGTTGCTGACAATTATCTGAAAGAGAAGTTGGGGTGCTTCACAAGGCTCAAAAAAGTTTAGCTAAATAAGAAAGCAGGTCTAATTAAGTAAGTTTGTTCTATATCTATAAAAGGCTAAGTTAACTCATTCATGTATGATACATATAAAGCTCTCACTGGTGCCAATCACACATATGTGTTTTCGTCTATCATGAATTTGGATGACACTTCCATTACAGAGAAAGGGTGAATAGCAATATTAAAATATTTCTTCTTATTAATTTCCTTTCAGTGTGCACAAATCCATGCACCAGGCTACTAGTCGTCTATAAAGAGAAAGAAATCAATGTCTGAGCGAGAAATTAGTGTTTGCCTAAGACAAATGCTGAATGAACTGACGATGAAGCCAGAAAGGAAGTCTTGTGAAATGAAGGAACTAGCCCGTATATTGATTTGACTAGTGGTTAGGTGATTGAGGAAACTTGTCAGAATTATCACACTATACATTTCTAAAATATACATTTCACTATATATATGTACATAAACATATATACGCTATGCCTAAAACATCTGAAGTTCATTATGACATTCAATAAAATTTTCATAATCTAGAGGTTTTATCCCTACATCACTGTATGAAAATATTACACTGAATTTTGGTATTTGTGCAAATATGTTTTTCTATATTAACTTTCCTAATAATCATACTACTGAAAGATAGATAATTATTTTGGCATTTGATTTTTTTTAAATAAAACTTTCTGGTGCATTTTACATGAGGGAGAGTGAATAGCATCAAAAAGTAATTCTTATCCAATCTTATGCATGCAGATAAGGACTATTAACTAATACCAATATATCAAATTGGTCCAGGAGGTATATTAAAATAATAATAGTAATCATACACAAGTAGGTTTACCGCAGGAATATAATTCAACATTGTGATATTATTTAAAATAATATAATGGACTAATAATTAAGACCTATTTTATCATGTAATAGAAATAAAAACACTGCCTGACAGGGGTGGCTCAGTGGTTGAGCATCGACCCATGAATCAGGAGGTCAAAGTTCAATTCCCGGTCAGGGGACATCCCAGGTCATGGGCTCAATCCTTAGTAGGGGGTGTGCAAGAGGCAGCTGATCAATGATTCTCTCTTATCATTGATGTTTCTCTCTCTCTCTTTCCCTCTCCCTTCCTCTTTCTAAAATCAATAAAAACATATTTTTAAAAAACACCATTGATAAATGTTCACATCCATTTCTGATTAATAATTCTTTTCAAGATTGAATTAAAATGACAAGCATTTTAATAATCTTCTAAAGGGTTTCACTAATCAGTTATCAATGAGATAGTTTGGCTGAAACTATCAAGTTTGAGAAAATTGAGCTCACATGCCTTAAACGCTATTGAATGTCATTATTTCAGAAATACAAAGACATCGGGACTGTAGATACTGGGAAACTCATCCAGATATTTTAGTATATGTAGTTCAGTCCACAGCTAAGTCACTTGACCTAGCTGATAAAAATAAGCACACTTCCTCCCAATTTGAGTAACTGACAATGCTCTAGATGGTTTTGTTGCATGAGCTTTATATATGCAGTATCGATTCTTAATTAGAAACTTCTGGTCACATTCCCAGCATAAACAGATGTATATTTTACATTATGTTCCATTTTAAGCCAGCAGATGCGATTTCTGAGTCAATGATTTCATACAAAGTGGTTTCTGATTATGCTCCATATGATGTGAGCACACTAACAGAATGAGTATCTTTTAGGGGAACAATGCAAATTTCTCATGAAATATATATTTTACAGATGGGTCAAAGTGTTGACGGATGAAAATGATGGCATTTTAAGGCGGTTTTCAAGTCTGATGCAGAAATGTAATAAAAAGTGTTTGTATGCAGGAAAGAACCCATTAGAGGAGGAATCTCTTAACATACTAATCCCAGTGAGACTGTGTCATAAAATCTGGGATCGGGGATAATTGCTGACTCAAGGCATCTACATTTAATGTCTCCTCCAGACTCTCAGACAATTATGAGCAAACTTGTAAGACATGGGTTAAGGTGCAGATTAATCCATGAAAAACAGTCACAAGCACTGAACAATTTGAAAAGTATGTTTGCATCATTTGACTCAAGCAATGGAAATAAGAGAAGGTTTAACAAGAGAGACACCCATGTATCTCTCAAGGTTCAATCTGAAAGAAAAAAAAATGGTGCTAGTTATTTGAAAGAGAGATAATTATACTACAGACTAGAGGCCCAGTGCAGGGATTCGTGCACCTGTAGGGTCCCTCGGCCTGGCCTGTGGAGATCTGGCTGATATCAGCTCTTTGACATCCCCTGAGGGGCCCCAGATTGCAAGAGGGCATCGTCCAGGCCGAGGGATCCCCTGGTGTATGATCAGGGCCGGGGAGGAACCATGGGAGGGCTACAGGGCATGTCTGGCCCGTCTTGCCCAGTCCTGATTGGCTAGAGCCTAGCAGCAAGCTAACCTACAGGTCAGAGCTTCTGCCTCCTGGTGGTCAATGCACATCATAGCAACTGGTTGAATGGTCAGACACTTAGCATATTAGGCTTTTATATACAGTGGTACCTCGAGATACGAGTGCCCTAACATACAAGATTTTTGAGATATGAGCCATCAAGCAAGCGATTTTTGCTTTGAAATACGAGCGACATTTGAGATATGAGTAATCATGCAAATCGGCTGGCTGCACACGACCCACCAGTTTACCGCGACTCGAGCGTCTCATAGTTTCCCACGCCTCAAGGTTACGGAACGAATTAAACTCGTATCTCGAGGTACCACTGTATATAGATGATTCATTACACAATTATTGAATAGCTGAAGGAGCAAAAAATAAAACAAGCAAAGATATTTCTATGGTCATAGGTTACATGCCTGGGTCAAGGGAAAGAAAATGCAGGAGGAGGAGGTATGCACAAGAGTTACGGCACTTGGAGTCAGAGATTTATACCCTTGCAGCTTCGAAGTCACCACTTTACCTTGGGGACAGATCTTAAAAATGCATCAGATGCTCTGACCGCTTAAGATATTTTATTTATATCCAGATCATGTGTCAGACAATCTTCATAATGTCCATGTAGTACAAACCCCTAGTTTCTCAAATTACGTGGAAGAGGCGAGAGGCAGGCAAAAGCTCAATGTCTTGCCCCAGGTTAGATACACGTTATAACTGTCAAAATGATGTTCTGAGCACACTCAGGATGACCCTGGGGCGTGCCATTCTCAACCTCGGGATTACCGACAGATGAAGCTATAAAACTGATGATCACTGGTAAGAATGGATGGGAATCTGAGGCTTTCCAAAATAATACAGAAGACTCATTTCAATACATGCTACTTTCTTTGCCCTCGGGATAGAAGATTCAGAGAAAACCAGGAAGATGCCGCATTATTGCTAAAGTAATTTCCTTAGAGCATTTTCGAAGGGATACTCCATCTGAATATGGGACAAGTGCGGAAAACTCAACATTCAGGAGCAATAACAGAGTATCTTTCTGAGTGAAGGGGCACGAAATATGAAAATGTCTCTCATTACATCTTCAGGATTCATACTACTTATGCAAGGCAACATTAAAACATGATGCACTCTCTTGGACTGAATTTCCTCAATTTGGCAGGCAACAAACCCCAAATTAGGAAAACCTAAAAAAGGGAAATTTAGAAAGTAAGACTCCAAATTAGCCAATATCGATATAAAGTGCCCAAACTACATTAAAAACCCATTCAGTGACCCAAGCAGTGTTCCTCATTAAGGTTGAAGATCTGTTTTAAAAAACATTGTCCCAAGTACTATTATTATTATTTTTTTCAACCTGGAATCTTCCCGCATTAACTCAGCGGGAAGATTCATCATTAAGAACAGCCTTATTTCTGCTTCTGAACTTCACTGATCTTTCCACTGGAGAAGCAGCGTTAAGCCCGACTTCTTCCAATCAACCTTTTGCCTCCACTGGGATGGACCGACTGGGAGCAAAGCAACATTCCTGCCAAAAACCACTAGAAATGCCAATTAAAATGTGCAATTACTCAAAGGAAACCGAGAGATTCTGAAGCAACAAATCCCAGGAGGCCCGAGACTCCAAAGAAAGACCCTTGAAAAGGAACATGAGCCCCGAGGCTCTTTCTCTGAGGACATTGATCAAGTTTGGGGACAGAAAGGAGAATTATGTTGCGCCTACTTCACCTTCATGCCCATCCATTTCTCAATTTAATAAATGAATTCCATGTCTGGTATTAGGATGCTTTTAGTTTTATCGATATGACCCAACCAAAATAATGGATATTAACTAAGCCTGGAGAGAAATAAAAAGGTGAAAGTTGAAGATTAAGCAGGCTTTTAATTAACTGGCAGAAAATCCCAGTGACAAATTCTAGTCCTATTCTTCTGGCAGAAAAAAAAAAAACACACACACACACACACACACACAAAGGACAAGTACATTTTCTCTGGATATAAACAAAGACTAAAGATGTGGAGAATAATTAATTGGAATAAGCATTAAACATCGTGTTCCCTACTCAAGAGGAGGAACAGAATGATGATTATTTTTCTTGGTAGATGAGCAAGTAAGGGAGATTTGAATACCAATTAACTCCTGACCACTGGGTCAGAACAGCGTTTATGAAGAGTTTCGCTATCAAATAATTCACAGCACTCCAGGTTGGACTGAGGCATTTTTTTAGGATGCTCGGCACCTAATATATGATTTAAAGAAGTTACTGACAAAGGAGCGTAGTTCAAATCTGCACCTTGCAAGAATATTAAATACGTGTAAGGTCAGCCGATTTTTAAAACTTAGTTATTTGCCTCCGGCTTGCATTTGTTTGATGGTAGTTGGTACAAATACTGACATTCACTTAGAGTAAAAAACAAAACAAAAAAAAAAAAACATCCGATTCAGGTTTGGCTCAGTGGATAGAGTGTTGGCCTGCGGACTGAAGGGTCCCAGGTTCGATTCCGTTGGGGGCATGTGCCTTGGTTGCGGGCACATCCCCATTGTGGGGTGTACAGGAGGCAGCTGATTGATGTCTCTCTCTCATCAATGTTTCTAACTCTCTATTCCTCTCCCTTCTTCTCTGTAAAAAAAATCAATAAAATATATATTTTTTAAAAAACCACTTAACTATACTTACGTAGCTATTCTAACGGGTGGGAGGTGACATCTCATGGTGGGTTTGTTGTCATTTCCTGATGAGCAGAGATGCTGAACAGCCTCTCATGAACCTGTCTTCCATGTGTGTGACTTCTTTGGAAATGTGTCTACCAATCAGATCTGCCTGCTTATTTATTTATTTATTTATTTATTTATTTATTTATTTGTTTATTTTTATTCATTTTTTTTTGCTATTGTTGCTGATTTTATTTCCTGTGCAAAAGCTTTTTTAGTTTGGTGCAGTCCCCCTTTCTTTTTCTTTTTGCTTTTGCTGCCTCGGCATTTGGAGTCAACTGCAGGCTGTGCTGCTCATTCCTGTGTTTACTTAGGTCTTCCACAGACCGATACAGCTCTCTTTCATTGCTGCCTATAAATATATCTATATCTTTATCTATGTCTATATCTAGGCAGTAATATATATGTGTGTGTGTGTGTGTGTGTGTGATGTGTGTTTGTGTGTGTGTACACTTCAGAGAGAGGGAGAGAGAGAGAGAAACATCAATGATGAGAGAGAATCATTGGTCGGCTGCCTCCTGCAGGCCCCTTACTAGGAATCGAGCCTGCAACCCGGGCATGTGCCCTTGACCAGAATGGAATCCAGAACCCTTCAGTCCACAGGCCAGTGATGTCCTATCCACTGAGCCAAATCGGCCAGGGCATAACTGCCTTTCCATAACATGAGACTGCATGTCTACGGGGTTCAGTCACTCCTGTTTCAGCTGCTCTGGTACCTCTTTACCATGCGAGGCAGCCAGGCCTCAGGGTCAGGCTGGGCATGAAGTCTTTGTGCAATGTTCATTAGCCACATGACTGGGAAAAATGACGGCATGTTTCAGAGGCTGATTCTGGCCCCTGATAAGAAGACGGCAACCATGGTGTCTGTGACATAGTGGGGTGAGGTGCCTGGGACAGTGCTGTGTGAGGTGATGCATGTAGCAAGCGCTGGGGTCATTACCCAGCAGTCAGAGCGCGGTGACATTTAATGAAAATGGTAATAGGGACCATCCCTTTCCAAGGCAGAATCAGGGTGACAGGTGGGCCTCAGGTGATGGAACTTTCTCGAACAACCTACTCCCCCTCCCTGGGCGCCCTCCTTGAGTTTCAGAGAGGGACTGGAGAGACTTGATTGGTTGAGCACACAAAATACAAATCTTTCAGAGAGATTATTGCCTGAAATACCATCTCCTCCTTTTTCGGCCGTTTCTCGACTCTAAAATATCTCTATTTCTTCCTGGGATAAAAACTGCCCACTAATGAAAAAGTGCTCTCTCATTTAATAGTGCCTGTGATAGCCGCAAGGAACAGGATGGCTTTAACCCCTTCCTGACGGCTACGCATATGCCTTACAGGCTGTTTTGTCACCAATTTTCCTGGCAGCTTTTTAGCTCTGTCTTGGATGACTACTACATACTGAAAACTCTTCCATAACTAACCTTCAGATGAATGATGCGTTTCTCTATGAGTGGAAATAAAAATAATGTTTCCATTTTATTTATTGGGCTATCAATACAGCTTTCAATATAAGTTACAAAAGAAAATACCCATATTTTCCAGCCTATAAGACGACTGGGCGTATAAGATGACCCCCAACTTTTTCAGTTAAAATATAGAGTTTGGGATATACTCGCCCTATAAGATGACACCCGGTGTATAAGATGATCCCTGACTTTTGAGAAGATTTTCCTGGGTTAAAAAGTTGTCTTATACGCCAGAAAATATGGTAAGTAAATATGGAATTATGGATTATTCTTAGGAAAAATTTGAAGCCTTCTGTGGTCATATGACACTTTCTACTATTAATTTTTAATATATATATGTTATTGATTTCAGAGAGGAGCGGAGAGGGAGAGAGAGAGAGAGAGAAACATCAATGATGAGAGAGAATCACTGATCATTTGCCTCCTGCACACCCCCTACTGGGGACTGAGCCTGCAACTCAGGCCCTGACAGGGAATGGAACCTGACCTCTTGGTTCATAGGTCAAATCTCAACCACTGACCCACGCCAGCCGGGCTATACTATTACATTTTAGTAAGTCAACCATTTTGAATAGAAATACCACCTATAAATGAGCTGTCAGTAAAAGTGTTCCATTATGTCAGTGACAAGTTAGCAAAAACATATATAATGCCTGATCATTTTCTTTTGCAAAAACAATATTTGTTTTTACTCTCTCTGACATTCCACTTGAATATTTTGCGCACACTGAATTCACATCTCTTTCTGCGAGAAATGAGATGTTCACTTCCAGTGGCGTGGGCATAAGTGGAAGGGCAAGCAGGTGCCAGGTCGAGCTGAGGAATACTGGATCTATTACCTGGAGGTGCCCCTCCATAGCTCTTACCCCCGGTGACAGAATGCCGGCCCTCGCTGGCTGAGAACTCTCTTTCCGGTTACAATAATACCTCTAATTTACTGGTTTTCTTTTGGAGGATGAATTAGATGTAAAATACACATAATTGGATTTAAATGGATTGCAACCATTTTGCTCCTTCTGAGAAAATAACCATCTGAAGCAAGTCACATTTCTTTTTGGCACGGTGGCCAGAGACTGAACAAAACACTGATGCTCGCTCCAGTTATTTTGAGAATGGTGGTTACAAAGAAGACTTAAAAAGTCCCACATTTGAGCCCTAGCTGGTTTGTCTCAGTGGATGGAGCATCGGCCTGTGGACTGAAGGGTCCCAGGTTCGATTCCGGTCAGGGACACATGCTCAGGTTACAGGCTCAGTCCCCAGTTGGAGGCATGCAGGAGGCAGCCAATCAATGATTTTCTCTCATCGTTGATGTTTTTATCTCTCTGTTTCTCGTCCTTCCTCCCTGAAATCAATAAAAATATATTTTTTAAAAAGTCCCACATTTGAGGTTATATATCTAAGTATATATTATGCCTCTGAAAGTAGTTCATGTAAGATGCTATATAATGTTCCCATGATAAAACCTTGATTAAAATAAACTTTGAACATGTATTTCCCGTTCTTAGTATAGTGTGTGCTTATATTCAGGAGCTGGAAATGTGTCTTTTGTGGGAATTGTAATATTTTGATATAATCTAAAGACATTTAGACAGGGGGTTCAATAACTATTGATGGAAGAAATTGAAAAAGGAAGGCTAATAAAGTGAATGACTAAGCCAGATAGGGCTATTTTTAATAAAAGTAGATGACTGTAAAGCATAAATAAATAATAATATTTATGCAGGGCTCAACCATATTTGGCAAAAACATATCAAAGAAAATACTGATTTATTACTGCAGATATAATATTGCCATGTATCAACTAAAATATATTTAAATTATACTTGGATTTATTCTATAAGTATAATCAAAATTTAATAAGATTTATATATCCTCAGATGAAAGTTTGGCTTACACTGGTTTTACTTTAAAGATGATGATTGAGCATATATTGAAACTCTCTCCTGTTTATTTCAGATATGCCAAAATGACGCTCCACCCATGAAAATAAGGAAGGGAAATTGCCAGCATTCAAATGAAAGACATCTCCAACAGAAAATAAATCCAAAGTTGTACAGAACCTAAGAATTCATTTCCACAAATGGATGGAATTTGGCATCTCGAGGTCTTTGCAGGGCGTGGCAGGACTGGAGGGTAAATATCCCCAATCCTTCCATTCCTTGACAATGGACAAAAATAGACCCTCTGCCAAGCCCAAGTTATAACATGATATTAGTGCTGGAATCAAAAATTAAACTAAGCCCTAGCTGATTTTGCTCAGTGGACAGAGCGTCAGCCTGTGGACTAAAGGTTTCTGGGTTCAATTCCAATCAAGGGCACATGACCGGGTTGCAGGCTCGATCCGCAATGGGGGGCATGCAGGAGGCAGCCGATCAATGATTCTCATCGTTGATGTTTCTATCTCTTTCTCACTCTTCCTTCTTCTCTGAAATCAATAAAAATATTAAAAAATAATAATAAAATAAACTAAGAGAGACGAGAAAAACCCAAAGCAATGACAGCAACTCATATACAGTAATTTGATATGTCATGGGGAAGCATTTTTAATCAGTTGGGAAATGATAATAATGCACAAAAGTTATTGGAAATATGTGTTATTCATACTGGATTATAATGAAACTGGATTTCTACTTCATAGTCTAAACAATCCACTAATAGAAAGATCAGAGACTTAAATATATAAAAGAAATATAGTGTCTGAAAAATAGCATACAAGGATATCTTTATAAAACTAATGTAAGAAAAATTTCTTAAGGCACAGAAAGCACAAACTATATATTAAAAGATAAGCAAATTAAACTACATTACAATAAGAGTGTTTGTTTATAAAAAAAAATACCCATAATGTGAGTTAAAATGTAAAAATGGTATATTTATAAAACATATGCACACTGCTAATACATAAAACCAAAAATTGTTTAGTATTCATAATATATAATAAACAATGAACAATTCAATAGAGAAATTAATAAGAGATGTGAACATGAAGATGCATGTGACATAAATACAGCCTGTCCCCTAAAGAGTATACACACAAACTATGAAGAATTATAAAAGCAGTGTTTATTAAATTAAATTTCAATTTTCAAAATTGAACTACCAGCTGTTAAATTGTGTACATATGTATTTTGGGGACACTGTATAATTATGAATAACCATCCATAGGTAAAGGCATGTTCAAACTAAGTAGAGATTGTGAAAAGGCTAGTTAAAGTGAAAGTGAAATATTTCACATTTACCTGATTAACAAAAATAAAATAGAAAAATGCCCAATGTTGGTAAAATTGTAGAGCAATTTCATTCATAAAAGATTATAAACACTTTGCATAATTACCCTAAAATGTGCATAGATGAATGTTTCTCATAGAGTGGTCCCACCTCCCAAATATGGAACAACCCAAATACCCAGAAGTAGTAGAGTGGATAAATTGTGCTATTTTAATAAACATGAATTTTTTACCTTGAAAAAACAAAAGAATTGAAGTTGCATTCATCAACTGTGAATTTCAATATCACAATATTGAGTTTAGAGAAGAAAGTCAGAGAATATTTTATTAGATGTTTCCAACTCTATAAAATTTAAAACAGGCCAAAATAGAAAGGTATTGTTCACATAAATACAATCTATTAAAGTGAAGAATGAAAATGAGTAACAGATATTTAATTTTATAATTACCTCCTGTGGGAAGGTAGCCCTAGAGGTGGATGTATGTAATTAAATAACATGAGCTCAGTTGAAAGAAAACAGATCTGATTTGTTAAAATATATATAACTATAAAATAAGCTTACTTCTCATGCAACTAAAAAGTTCTATGAAATATTAATTCATTTACACTCTCTGTTAACCTCTTTCTGTATATCTCTCAAATTTCCCCTTGATTTTCCTTTGGAATACAGATTCCTTTGCAATCAATATATATTGATTTAGCTATTGAATACCAATACTGTTGAAATTATCTAAGAAACTTTCACATGCTGTGCTAAAACTTGCCCTCCAGAATTAGAATTAGATTCAGCATATCTCTTTCTTACTGTATGAGTTTTTGAGACATATTTCCATGAAATCTAGAAAATATTGATAATTGCTACCAAAATAGTAGTATAGATTTAAAAAGTAAGAAAGAATAGGCACAAAATGTATATAATTCAATTACTAGTGCGCAGATAAAATAATGAAATATGTATTTGATGAGAAACCAGAAACTTTATGAAAATATATAAAATTGTATTAGCGGATATAAAACTAGATCCTAAATAGCAACAGTGACTTTTTACCTAAAAGAGCAAAGTAGCATGGGAATGTTGATGTTTCTTAAATAATATAAATATATGTATACTATATGTCTATATACATGTGTGTGTGTGTCTGTGTGTGTGTGTGTATTTTTCAACTTTCATTTAGAATTGCAATCACTGACTTTCTGATATACACAACATCAAAGAATAAATTTTTTTTTAAATCTATGGAAAAGATTTCCATCAATCAAAAGGATCATTAAAACATCACACAAACTCGGCAATTAAACAAACAAAAGAATCCATCACCTATATTCCTAAGGGAGAGAGATGGTACTCGGACATAGTCTTTCTGAGAACCTAACTCTGAACATCCTCTCGAAGGTACTTAGGAAGCATCGAATTTGGGGACTGGTGGACTCTCAGACATAAAGTGGATTGGCATCACCTGCAGAAAAGTGTTGACTCTGATGAGATTGTCATCGATTAAGTGTCAGTGGGAGTTGTGTTTTTTGGAGTGAGTCTGTCAGCTGTGAGGAGCTGACATTAATTGCTTGCAAAACTGAGTTCACTAAGGTGGGTTTACCAGTTGACCAGGGTTACGTCTCATTCTGGTGACTACATGTTTCTCTGGCTATGGACCAATGAATCCTTTTCATGTTTCTGAAGCCCTTTGTGCTCATTAGTCAAGGCGGTTAGAGAGGAACATCGAAGCTGATCCTGATCTTCCCGAAGACAGTTCATTTTTATTGAAAGTAAGGTTTTACCTGGGCGGATCTGGGTTTGTGTGGCACATTAATCAGCATGGTTTTAACCTCCTTTATTCTTTGAATAGTTTTTGGAGTCACCTGTTGAGACCTTCGTGATTCTGAATCACAGCTATCAAACAATAGCACAACAAACAATATAATTTTATTATAGAACAAGAGGCATGGTGCACGAAATTCGTGCACTCAGGGGGGGTCCCTCAGCCCAGCCGGTGCCCTCTCAGGGAGCAGGCCTAAGCTGGCAGTTGGACATCCTTAGCGCTGCTGTGGAGGCAGGAGAAGCTCCCACCACCGCCGCTGAGGCTGGCTCAGGGCTTCTGGCACATTAACCACCAGGGGGCAGCTCCTGCATGTCATAGGGACCAGTGGTTCTGTCATTCGGTCTAATTGCATATTAGCCTTTTATTATATGGGATGGGTCTACAATAAAATTATCAAATGGATAAAAACACTTTGAAACAATGTTCCGAGTTTTCCTCATGATGAACAAGGACCTGAATCCTATGACTTCCTGAGTCAACTCTCTGTAGTCGGGAATTTCACCTGTGCTATTAGTGCATGTAGGATTAATTGTTACCAACATTAGAGACTCCTCCTATTTGTCCAAGTAAAATCTAAGGCTATTTTGTCTTTTATACATTGAGGTGTGGCTTTGTGGTTGAGCGTCAACCAGGGAACCGAGAGGTCACTGGTTTGATTCTGAATTAGGGCACATGCCTGGGTTGTGGACTCAGTCCCCAGTGGGCGTCCTGCAGACAATGATGTTTCTCTGGAGTATTCTGGGTAGTGTGACTACATTAGATAATTCACACTGACTGTTTATATTTTAAATTATGCAAGCTTTGTTTTTATAGCATTTGGAATAAGTGAATTATTCACAAAGCTGACATCTATGTTTACACATATTTTTATATGTCTATATAATATATATACTGTGCAGATTTGTAACACTTTGTTTTTACTTTAGTAATTTTCTATTCTCTACACAAGGCCACAGTTCAGTAATTTTAACAATTGGGCTTTGATTAGGAAGTAGGATTTTTTTACAACTGGCATTTGCAATTTATTATTTCTAATACAAAAGTCGCCAACAAATGATGTTAAGTCAAAATGTGGTAGTAAGTACTTCCTAGACAATCCAGAACAAAACAAGAACACAACTTGGTTCAAGGGAACAAACAACATCAAATGCAGAGGGAAGAGCAAGGTAACAAGCCGTTTAAAAGGGAACAAATCGCGTGACTTTATCAAGACCACGTATTCAATGAAAATACTGTGGGTCAATTGTCTTACATTATGTCTAATGTTCTTAAAGGGGGAAAAAACCTATTTGGTTAGAACGTCAAGGATAACCGTGTAAATTCAGCCGTAGACTCAAACAGATGAATCAAAGCTCGGACCATGGTTTAGACTGATTCATGGCAGCTGATCTGAAGGATCAAATCTTGGGCACTGGGCACCTACTGGCCCAAGGACCTTCTGAAATTCTCCCAAGGTCAAGTCAGGAGCCACTCTGACAACACTCAACTTCCCTTTCAGTGACTTCCAATAAGGACACTGCTCTACACTCGTAAGAAACAAATTGTTCCCGATGCGCCCCGAATTTATTTGTTAACTGTAAAGAATGGTATTCTAGGAACAGAAGGTCTTCTTCGCATCAAGCACCACCATCATTGCGTTGTAAATAATGATTTACATTAGTAATGTGAAATATGATTCAAAAATCATATCCGATCAAATCTGTTTTGAGTTTGTTGTTGTTACTGTTAATGTGTATTAATTAACTCATAATCTAATTTTCAAAAATCGAATCTTTTGATGAAAATGTCATTAGCCGGAGGTAATAATGAATTCATATATGAAGTGAGCCATTGCGTGGCTCATTAAAAATAAATAGTATGGCGTTAAATAAACTGCTGGAGAAAATTAATGAACATGAGTTAAGCTTTATTTTTCAAGTGCTGATTTTGAATGCTAAATTCTTAGTTTTCAAATAATCCCATTATTAAGTTTTGAAACATTTGCCCAGGCAAGTTTTTCAGTTTCTCAAATATGTATAAATATTTTTTGAAACCATTTATTCTGAATGTCCTTACTGAGAGAAGAATATTTACTCTCTTGTGCTTTCTGGCTTTTCTGATTTTCTAGTGGTTAATTAACCAGTGGGGTCAACAAGTCTGTATTGAGACTTTTCTAGAAGTTCAGCTCCTGTTTCATTGAACTGCCTCCTCATGGAGATTTAACACTTGTTGAAGAGTTAAAAAGCAAAGATTCATCTAGTGGCTGGCTTAGTTTTTGACCATCGCTTATGAGTCAGGGGTCACAGTTCACTTTCTGGTCAGGGCACATGCCCAGGTTGCAGGCTCTATCCCAATATGGGGCATGCAAGAGACAGCCAATCAATGATTCTCTCTCTCCCGCTCCCTTCGTCTCTGAAATCAATAAAAAAAATTTCTTAAAAGGAAAGGTTCTATTACCATCTAAAATGAGGAGGTCAAATATATAAACCCAAGTTCACCTGTTTCTTCCATTAAGTTTTCACAAACTGTGCCATTTTGCCTAAAGTTAAGAATATCCAAAGGATCCCTAGGGCTGCTATAACAAGTAACATTGACTGGCTACCCTATAACCAACACCTCAGCACTTTTTACGAGTAACACTAAATATATGGATCCAACTATGACAACGATTGCAATGTCAATTCGAGTTTCCATCTTGCTATGAGAATAAGATTTTCATTACAAAATTGACAAAATCTCCCCCATCAATACCATGCATTTTAATACTATACTGGTGCTCAAATTCCTCAAGATAGAAAGAGCTTCATGGACTAAAACACAAAACATCTAACTTCCAATTCTATGAAAGTAGCATATCGTATTTTCTGGAGTATAAGACGACCCCCAACTTTTCCAGTTAAAATATAAAGTTTGGAATATACCCGCTCTATGAGACGACACCAGGCATATAAGAGGACCCTCATCTTTTGAAAGATTTTCCTGGGTTAAAAAGTCATCTTATACGCCTAAAAATACAGTATATAATAAAATAAAAAGGTGGGACATTTAAATTGATGTGGGATAGATGAAAAAGTCACTAATAAGTTTGCAAAGAAGAATGATAAGGTAAAAATATCGAACTTAGTTATTTTTAGCATGAATTGCACATGATATCAACATAAATTTAAAATAAAAACATTAATCTCAAATATAGATTAGTTTTACTTTCCCATTACTAGGTGAAGCTATTAAGAATAGGTATATGCTTAACTCTGTATATTTTGGGAGGAAGATCACGTTTCGAATTGACTCTTAGTCTGAGTAATCTTACAAATCCACTTCTTTCATTGTACAAAATGGAGCATTAAAATCTTGCAAAACTGTCAGAGGTTGCAAGTACTACATAAGCAGTAGCTTTATTTAACAACTATATAAGCAGCCTTTAAGAATTTATGTTTTAAAAAAGAAGGGAAGATTCTGTAAAACATTTACTAGAGATACGAAAAACTTCATTTTGGAGACAGAGAACCCCAGGAATTGGCAATTCCATTATTTGGACGTGATTTAGACCAGTGGTTCTCAACCTGTGGGTCGCGACCCCTTTGGGAGTCGAACAACACTTTCGCAGGAGTCGCCTAAGAAAACACAGATACTATTCATAACAGTTGCAGAATTACAGTTATGAAGTAGCAACAAAAATAATGTTATGGTTGGGGGTCACCACAACATGAGGAACTGTATTAAAGGGCTGAGGCATAAGAAAGGTTGAGAACCACTGATTTAAAAGAAATAAAAAGAGCTTTTTTTTTTTTTTTTTGAGACAACAAAAATTACAACAATGATCTTTGGATGGCTCAAAAGTTTAAGTTTGATATCTGGGGTAGGTTAGTAAATACTCAGACAAGTTAGATACTGCAACATATTGCTAACCCATTTCTGAGATTTTTGTGCATTATGTAATCCAAATACCTCAATTTCTAATTTCAAGTGGAGTCCTTTTATGACTGTTACAAAAGTAAATGATGTTGAGAAGTTTATATGAAGACTCTAGTACTTTCATAAAATATTACCACTTATTCTCAGAGTTTAAGTGTTTAGTGGAAAAAGTTTCTTGGGCCAAAACAGGTTTGGCTCAATGGATAGAGCGTCAGTCTGCAGACTGAAAGGTCCCAGGTTCAATTCCAATCAAGGTCATGTACCGTGGTTGCGGGCACATCCCCAGTGGGGGGTGTGCAGGAGGCAGCTGATCGATGTCTCTTTCTCATCGATATTTCTAACTCTCTATCCCTCTCCCTTCCTCTCTGTAAAAAATCAATAAAATACATTAAAAAAATTTTTTTTGAAAAAAGAAGAAGTTTCTTGGTTTTGGGTATTTAGATGATGAAGCAAAGACCTTGGATACTGAAGTTGTAGACTTTTATTTTACTTTTTTAAAAGCTATATATGTTTTTATTATTTCAAGAGAGGAAAGGAGAGGGAGAGAGAGAGCTGGAAACATCGATGGAAGAGAGAATCACTGATGGGCTGCCTCCTGAACGCTCCCAATAGGGGATGGAGCCTGCAATCGGGGCATGTGTCCTGAGCAGGAACTGAACCGTGACCTCCTGGTTCCTGAGTCAACCCCACACTGACTGAGATCACCCACCAGGCTATTTTACTTTTAATCATTTTATTCACGTTTTTAAAATGTAACCATTCTTCCAGCAAATGCTACATTATCTTTGAGTGGCATTTACTGTTTTTAATGGACTGAAATGTAGAAGTTTAATTTTAGGGCTTTCGCGCATTTACACCTTTACCATTTTATGTTTTTGTCCTAAACATTTTTTTAAGCAAATCTGAAGAGGAACCTTGATCCTTTTATACCTTTCAAAGCTGCCAAATGATACAATTTCTTATGTGGCCACCTAAGCATGCTGGGGCCTCTTTTTTTTGACAGGTGAGATGAATTTCTCCTTCTTGGTAAACACTGAACCACTTGGGTGCTAGCTCTCCTTGAATTGCTGCTTTTAATATCTGAGAAGCCCCTGTGACTGCATCTCAGCCCAGGTTGATGTGCAAAACTGTACACGAATAAACTTGGAAAGAAGAGATGGTCCCCAAACAGTGACTAGTCTCAGGGGAGCCACAAAGCCGATCTGCCTTCAGGTTTTCAATCTCGGCTCTCCCATGGTTCATAAAATCCACATTATGGAAGATTTCTGTTTAAAAAATCTAACTTCTATAGATGCATTGATTAGAAATAGATCTATATTAATAATAGATTGCCAAAACAGGTTTGGCTCAGTGGATAGAGCGTCGGCCTGCAGACTGAAAGGTCCCAGGTTTGATTCCGGTCAGGGGCATATACCCCGGTTTGAGGGCACATCTCTGGTTGGAGGCGTGCAGGAGGCAGCTGATCGATGTCTCTCTCTCATCGATGTGTCTAACTTTCTATCCATCTCCCTTCCTCTCTGTAAAAAATCAATAAAATATATTAAAAGATAATATATATTATTAATTATATGTATAATTTATATATATATATATATTAATCAGGACATTATTGAAACCTTAACTGAGAAAGTGTCACAATACATTGGAGAGTAAATGTTTCTATTTCCCTACCATTCGTTTTGCAGCTGCAGTGATCGGTACAGTGTCATTGCGTCTGCAAAGGAGAAGCGGGTTCATAAAAACGCAATTATCACCGCACACATGAGAACTCACAACGGTAAGGCGGGAACCGTTACCCCTGGATGTCACGTCCTCTCGTCGCTGCGCCATCAGACGCGTAAATAAATCACCGCTCCTTCTTAATGAATGGGAAAGCAGAATGGATGGTGATATTAATGAGTTTTGCAATGTGTATCTAATATCTAGGGCAGTTAGCGCTGGGTCAGTGAGTGAAGATTCCCTTTAAAGGAGGGGGGAATCATGGAGTGTCAGCTTTCTTAATAAGTGCAAAATGATTCACGCTGCCGACTAAAAGTTTGCTTTTTTTACCGAGCAAAAATGGCTGGAACCTTCTAACCAAACAGCGGGCGCCTTTTCTGACATGACTCGGAGCCTCTAACAATAGCCTGCAAATGTTTTCCCACAATGTTCATTTTTTATATTGCTGTCAAATGTCAGCAGGCTTATGCAGTTTCAGGAGAACTCTGACGGCTGAGAAGAAATGCCTGCCTTTGCATAGATTGTACAATTTTTGTTCTGAAATGTTCGTGGGCGTAATGTTTCATTTCTGGACATCTGCTCCATTATAGGGATTGCATGTTAAAGGTAAAGGACATTATTTTAAACCTTAAAAGGACACAGAATATTGAGTGTTCCAAAAGAGAAAACCTTCTAAGTGATCTAATTTATTGTCATTTTGATGGTCCTTGGAGAGCCATTCAATGAAATCTAAGCTCCCTCGTGTCTAGCAAATCCCTCCTTGGCTTCCAATTGATTTCATACCCCGAACCTTACAAACTCCAGATTTCATTCACAAGGTGTTTCTTGCCATTCCTACAGACAGTATTTTTGGCAGTTTTAGAAATGGTTTATATAAATGCTGTTTGTCAAGAGTTTTCTTTTTTATCCCTGGAAATGCCAACCATCTCACAGCGAGTTCAACTGATAAATTCTTACTCATGTTTCAACGCTGACCACATATGTTCCCTCGTCTGGGGCCTTCCTATCACATGGAAAACGTAAATGTCCCCTCTCCTGCCCGCTCCCTCAGTGTTTAGGTCAAGCCACTAACACAGCATGATGATAGTGTGACACTGTGTTGCTGTGGCTGTTTTATCTCTTTTCTACTTCTCCTGAACTGACACCATGAAATTAAACTCTGTTACTGAGGATTTTGCTTTTGCTATTCAAATAAGTTGCATTTTTATTTTCAAGTTAAAATCTGAAAATGGATGTCTTTTCAACGCATACTAAATATCGGAAACTCATTTGCAAAAATAAAAAATAGAACTTTGATCCATATCCGGCACCATGTGCTAAAAATTGATTATAATGTCCCAAACTACAGAACTTCCAACATAAAACATAGTAGAAAATCTTTTTGAGTTTGTAACTACAGAATTGTTTCTTATATATCACAACAGTTGCACAATTCATAAAAAAGAACAAAAAACAACCAGCTGAAACCGGTTTGGCTCAGTGGATAGAGCGTCCACCTGCAGACTGAAAGGTCCCAGGTTTGATTCCGGTTAAGGGCATGTACATCTCCAGTAGGGGGCATGCTAGAGGCAGCTGATCGATGTCTCTCTCTCTCTTATCGATGTTTCTAACTCTCTATCCCTCTCCCTTCCTCTCTGTAAAAAGCAATAAAATATATATTAAAAAAAAAACAACAACCACAAATTAAATTCATCAAAATAAGAATGTCTGCTTTTTGAAAGGCCTTGTCATGATAATAAAAAATCCAAACTAACGTAGAGCTTACATCGTCGATAAAAATTAATTGAAAAAATGGATGACAGATCTAATGTGGTCCAACTCAAAACTTTGAAATTCTTAGAAGATAACATAGGAGAAGCTCTAGATCAGTGGTTCTCAACCTTCCTAATGCTTCGACCTTTTAATACAGTCCCTCATGTTGTGGTGATCCCCAACCATAACATTATTTTTGTAGCTACTTCATAACTGTAATTTGCTACTGTTATGAATCTTAATGTAAATATCTGTGTTTTCTGATGGTCTTAGGAGACCCTGCTGGCTGTTCGAGACCCACAGGTTGAGAACCGCTGCTCTAGATGACCTTGGGTTTGGAGATGTCACGTCAGACACAATACCAGTCATGCCCCATGAAGGAATTCGCCACAAAGGGCCTTTTCTTAGAAAAGTAAACATACTTGTACCATATGACCCTGCAATCACACTCCTCTGTGTTTGCCCGAGGAATTTAAACACGTATGTCCCCAGAAAACCTTGCATGGGGTGTTTGTAGCAGCTCTATTTCTAATCGCCCAAACCTGGAAGCAGCCAAGATGTCCTTCCATAGGTGAATGGATAAATCAACAGCAGTCCACCCAGACCATAGCATATTATTCGGTAGTTAAACAAGATGAACTATCAAGCCACAGAGAGATATGGAGGAAACTGAAGAGCATATTTCTAAGTGAAAAGAGCCAAGCTGCCAAAACCGGTTTGGCTCAGTGGATAGAGCGTCGGCCTGCGGACTGAAAGGTCCCAGGTTCGATTCCGGTCAAGGGCACATACCTTGGTTGCAGGCACATCCCCAGTGGGAGGTGTGCAGGAGGCAGCTGATCGGTGTTTCTCTCTCATCAATATTTCTAACTTTCTATCCCTCTCCCTTCCTCTCTGTAAAAAATCAATAAAATATATTTTTTTAAAAAAGAAAGAAAAGAACCAATCTGATAAAGCTATATGCTATATGATTTCAACTACATGATAACTAATTTTTTTCAATATACATATTCTTGAAGGAAATAAAAATATGGAGACAGTAAAAAGATCAGAGTTGGGCCCAGCCTGTGTGGCTCAGTGGTGGAGCATTGACCTATGAACCAGGAGGTCATAGTTCAATTCCTGTTCAGGGCACAGGCAGGAGTTGTGGGCCTAATCCCCAGTAGGGGGCATGCAGGAAGCACCTGATCAATGATTCTCTTTTATCATTGATGTTTCTCTTTCTCTCTCCCTCTCCCTTCCTCTCTCTGAAGTAAATAAAAACATATTTAAAAACAATAAGGTCGGAGATGGGAAGGAGAGAAGAATAGGAAGAGCACAGAGGATTATTAGGGTAGTGAAATGACTGTGTATGGAACTCTAATGGTGAATACTTGTCATTACACATCTGTGCAAACCAGGAGTGAATATAGTGAATACACAATGCCAAGATGAACCCCCATGTGAACTACAGAGGTTGGGTGATGAAGATGTACCAACACAGGCTCATCGACTGTAACATAGACGTCACTCTAGGAGGGGGGTGTTGATAAAGCAGTAGGCATATGTTGGGGGGCAAGTGGTGTATGGGAAATGTCCGTACCTTCTGCTCCATTTTTCTGTGAAGTTAAAACTTCTCTAGAAAATAAAGTCCATTTAAAAAACAACAACAAACCACAAATGAGGTGAAGATATTTGCAAATCATATATCTGACAACGAATTTTATCCAGAATTCAGCAAGTAGAAAATAAAACAATAAAAATATATCAACACTTTGACAAATAAATATACAAAATGCAAATATCCTCAAGTGGGGGAGTGGGAAGGAGAAATTCAAGGACATATTCATAGATATCTATTACAATGGCTGAAACTCAGAAGACTGGCCTTACCACATATTGGCATTGATCTGGAGGAATTGGGAATCTCAGAAACATGATGGAAAACAGTTCAGCAGTTCCGTACATATGTAAATACACATGGATCATGTCATCCAATCTCTAATTCTATGTTAATACCAAAAAAATGTGAGTGAAAGATTGTAAACTAATGTCCACAGCAGTTTAATGTGTCATAGCCCCAAATTTTCTACAATTACATATATTTTTCTCCCAATTCCTTTTTGACAAGAGTGCTTTTGAGAGATGTCAAAATGCTAATTGTTGTGTTGTTGTTTTTTAAGAAATACGTCTTCTAAATTCTTAACAGTGCATATCATAGCCTAGAGATATTTCTAGCTTTTAGAGTTCGATCTATGTAAGGCTGGACAATAGATCAATACATGCACTGCATCCTTCAGGATAAATCAGTTAGTGGTGAATGAAAGGAATCCATTCACCCGGTAAACACTCCATCTGTGAGGATGAAAGGAGTTATCACTAAAACATATAATAAACAATAAGGACTCAAATGTGAAGTTTGGGGATTCTTGTTGGTTTGTTTGTTGTTGTCAATGGACTGTTATTCTTGGTCATGATCGAAAAAGAATAAGATACTATGTGCGATTTCCATGCACACAAGAAAGGTATATGTAATTTGGTATTTTTCCCTGTTGCACAGTTGAACAAAGTAAAAAGTGCAGATTTCTTTGATCACTAATCCATTTTGTGTCAAGTCTTCCATGCCACAAATTAATCCACAAGTGAAAAGCCCCAACCAGATACTGTGAGGTCAAACAAAAAGAACTCATATGCATGGTAAGGGCTTGGGGAAGACGGAAAGGGCATTACATTTATGGGCGGGAGACATGAACAGAAAACGTGTTCCAATTGGTGGCAACAGGCTGCCCAGGAAGCAGTAAGCCTATAGGACTGAGAAGGCTAACCCCTGTTTGGTAAAACTACTGTTTGGAATTCTCTGCTGTTTTTCTGTTTGTTTGTTTGTTTGTGTGTGTGTGTGTTTGTTTTAAGACAGCCTCTTATTCTAAAAAAAAAAATAACTTGGCTTTCTAGCCTGCTTTAGCCAGCTTGAATAATGAGGAAGGTAAACTTGGCTGTCTGACTTTGTAGACCAGAGACTAAATATGCCCATACTCTCAATGCCATGCCAGGTGCATTTTTTAATTGGGTAGAACTGTGTTGTTTTCAAGGCCGCAGCGAGATCACCACTAAGTGCACATAGGGCTGGCTCTTTAATAAAAAAGGAAGTTCTGCTCGTAGCTTTGCTTAGAATTTGAATTCATTTTCTCTAAGCCCACCGGTGAATAAAGTGTG
The DNA here is from genome assembly GCA_011751065.1 of Lasiurus cinereus. Classification (NCBI taxonomy): domain Eukaryota; kingdom Metazoa; phylum Chordata; class Mammalia; order Chiroptera; family Vespertilionidae; genus Lasiurus; species Lasiurus cinereus. Next base: position 4,121,675 of record JAAGEH010002526.1, on the reverse strand, counting down.
ACTCCAAACTCTCCGAACATTGCTTGATTATTCCGGTTCTCTGTAACATTATTGGTTCCCTGAGATTCTGGGAAAACCAACCCATATTTGGATTTTTAGCCTCTGATGAGTGGACCGGGTTGGGGACCCCAGGGGCACTGGACAGGCCTTTGGGGGGTGCTGCTCTGTTGAATTAACAGAATTAAACCAGCGGGCTCTGTGCGCTCCCCAACCTCAGCCCAGGACCTGGCCGGCATCTGGAGAGAGTGGATGGACACTTCTGGACGTGTCGACACAATCGGTAAGGTAGGGGCCCTATCAGTTCAGCCCACTCCAAGTGAGTGGAAGGGGGAGCTTGATCACCTCCCTGGAAGCCATACGGCTTCCTCAGGCACATTAATCAGGAATCAGGAATGGGGTGCAGTTTTTTTAAACTCTGAGGGAATGTCTGGTGAAAGTGGGTGAGTGTGGAGGGAGAGGGCCTGCCCTCTCCTCTCCTTTGTGTGGCTCCACGACTTCGGTTATGGAGTCCGAGTGGGCGCCAACCTGTGGTTCCAAGATTTGTCATATGGCACAACGGTGACTCACTCCCACGCGGAGGTGACCAGGCCCAGGGTTTATACGGGTGCACCTTAGCCAAGACAAATCTAAATTCACAAGGGACTCGGCCAGGCGGGCATCTGAGTGAGGATCTGTGAAAACAGGTCACCTCCTCCCTTGTTTGTCTCGCGCCACCAATCACCATGGGTTTGGGACAGAGTAAACCCACTGTTCTCAACTGCATGTTGAAAATGTTTAAAAAGGAATTCGTTGGGGGTCGTGGAACTAAAATGAATTCTGAAACACCGAGGGAAGTCTGTGAAGTGGGATGGCCAGCCTTCAGGGTTGGCTGGCCCTCAGAAGGCTCTTTAGATGAAGGACCAGTCAGGGAGGTCTGGAATGTAGTCACAGGAGATGCTGGACACCCAGATCGGTTTCCCTACAGAGACAGCTGGTTAGAAATTGCTCAGACCTTGCCGCCTTGGGTCCAGTTCTGCGTGTGTAAGAAGGGATGGAGTAAGGTCTTAGTAGCAGGAGTGAAGAGGCAGGCAGGGCAGGGGCAGGCTGAGGAGAGGCAGGCAGGGCAG
>JAAGEH010002526.1:4085945-4120559 GCA_011751065.1 Lasiurus cinereus | reverse complement strand
GAGGAGAGGCAGGCAGGGCAGGGGCAGGCTGAGGAGAGGCAGGCAGGAAAGGAGAAGCAGGTCCCTCAGAAGGAAGTTCAACCCCCTGTTCTACAGCCTCTTCCCATGCCCTGACCTGAGGATGTCGCTCCAGTTTTACCACCTCCATAGGAGCCACAGGCAGCACAAGTAACCTCCCCCTCTTCCTTCCACCCCCCTGCCCCCCGGCTAGCCTGGAAGATCTGGAAAGTCTGGAAACACCGCCTCCCTCCATTTCCCCTCAACCAGGTTCTCCAGAGCCAGTTGAGTGACACTTGCGTTCAGCCAATGAGGGGCCCAAACAAGAGCCGACACATCAGAAGCCTCTCAGAGAGATTCGGGTGCCCAAGTGTTTGGTGAAGGCGGGACCTTACAGGAAGGAAGGCCGGTCTATTATCAGCAGCCCTTTGCCACAGTGACATTCTGGATTGGAGCAAAACCCCAGTTTATTGTGAAAACCTCAGGCCACGGTAGACCTCCTAGAAATGACCTTCCAGACCCACAGCCCACCTGGGTGGACTGCATGCAGCGCCTTTTTGCATTCTTTCACACTGAGGAGCGCAGGAGAGTAAGGACAGAGGCTCAGAAACGGCTCCAGACCCAGGCCCCGGCAGGGACATTGGACACAGACAGATGGGCCACGGAGGCCCTCCCAGATGAGGAACCCCAATCGGTCCCCGAACTCAGAAGACGGAGAGGCCAGGCTAGAAAGATATCGGCTGGCCTTCCTCCAGGGGGTCAGGGCCGGAACCAAAAAGCCCACCAACATGGCTAGGATCTCTGAGGTTTTCCAGAAGCCTGAGGAAAGCCAGCAGCTTTCTCTGGGAGACTGTGCGAGGCACACCGGATCTACACCCCCTTTAACCCGGAGGCCCGGACACTCAGACCATGCTAAATGCTGCTTTTGTAGGCCAAGCCCAGCCAGACGTCAGAAGAACATTACAGAAGCTGGAAGGGTTTGCAGGAGAAAATGCTAGCGAACAGCTAGAGACAGCCAACCAGGTTTTCATCAACCCAGACAGGGAGCAAGAAAGGAGGAACAAAAGAGAATACAGTGGTACCTCGAGATACGAGTGCCCTAACATACGAGATGTTTGAGATACGAGCCATCGAGCGAGCGATTTTTGCTTTGAAATACGAGCAACAGTTGAGATAGGAGTCATCGCGCGGATCGGCCGGCTGCACACGACCCATCAGTTTACCGCGACTCGAGCATCTCATAGTTTCCACGCCTCAAGGTTACAGAACGAATTAAACTCGTATCTCGAGGTACCACTGTAAATGTACAAAGAAGGGCCAGTGTGAGAGCAGCGGCTTTCAGAGGTTCGGGGCAGCCCCAAAGGGAAGCAAGGAGACAGATCAGGAGGGAAAGGAAGAGCGAGCCTGAGACAGGACCAGTGTGCCTGCTGTAAGGAGACAGGACTGGGGAAGAATGAGTGTCCCAAAGGGCAGAGCGAGAAACCGGGCCCCTTCTCTGCCCAGCCGCTATCAACCAGAACCGCCTGAAGCAGACTTATTGGGCTGGCAGCCGCTGACTCTGACTAGCGACAGACCCGGCTCTGTCCAGCTGGGCCCCCACGAGCCCACGGTCAGAATGAAAACTGGGGGCCAGACTGTGGACTCTATGGTTGATATGGGGGCGGGGGGCTCAGTAGTCACACAGAAAGTAGCGCCTCTCTCAGGAACAGAGGTCACCATCATTGGGGTTACTGGGGACCAGACCCAGAGACCATTCTGCCGGCCTCCAACTCGGAGACATCCAACTTGGTGGCCACCGAGTAATGCATGGATTCCTGTCCTTGCCAGGCTGGCCAGTGCCTCTGATGGGTAGAGACCTTTTAGCCAAAATGGGGCAGAAATCACTTTTGCTCACCATTATTGGAGCTACTGGGCACCATTCTGCCGGCCTCCAACTCGATGACCTCCATCTTGGTGGCCACCGAGTAATTCATAACTTCCTGTCCTTGCCAGACTGGCCAGTACCTCCGATGGGTAGAGACCTATTCGCCAAAATGGGTGCAGAAATCACTTCTGCGCCAAAGGGCTCAGCACAGCTTCGCCTGAGTGAGGAGACTTCTCCAAGGATGCTGTCCTCAGCAGTGCCCGGGAGGAAGGATGGAGACTTTATGCCCCTCGGTCAGAGGCCTCACCTTTAGAGCCTGAATGAGAGGAAGAATCCCGCTGGTCCGGGCAGAAGGAAATCCCCCTGGCCTGGCCAAAGACCGAGCCCCGATACTAACTGACTTACAGCCTGGGGCACAGCCTGTCAAAATCCGCCAATATCCAATCCCACCGGAGGCTCGCCCAGGATTCAGGTCCGCTTAGACCGGCTCCTTCAGTGGGGACTCCTTAAAACAGCAGTTCTCAACCTGTGGGGCGCGACCCCTTTGGGGGTTGAACAACTTTTTCACAGGGGTTGCCTAAGAGTATTGGAAAACACCTATTTCCCATGGTCTTAGGAACCAACACACTGGTCCTTGGTGTAGCAAAATGTAGCAATGTAGTTTATTGTTGTCATATGAAGATTGTTACCCATGCTATACCACAATTCAAGACCAAATTTCATTTATTTGTCATTAGAAATAAATATTTCACAATATATAATTACATATTGTGTTTGTGATTAATCCCTATGCTTTAATGATGTTCAATTTGTAACAACGAAAATACATCCTGCATATCAGATATTTACATTACAGTTCATAACAGTAGCAAAATTACAGCTATGAAGTAGCAACGGAAATAATTTTATGGTTGGGGGTCACCACCACATGAGGAATTCTATTAAAGGGTCGCGGCCTTAGGAAGGTTGAGAACCACTGGTTTAAAAGATGCCAGTCACCATGGAATCCTCGCTTCTTGCCTGTCCAAAAGCCGGGGACTGATGCCTACCACCCGTACAGGATTTATGGGCGGTTAATGAGGCTGTTCAGAGAAGCAGATAAGCCGCTGAAGAATCCGGACTGAGTATTGTTCACAGATGGCAGTAGCCTCTCAGATGAAGGAGAAAGACAGCCGGGGAGGCAGTGGTTTCAGACTTTGAGACAATCGAGGCACAGGCCCTGCCTGGAGGATGGGCAGCGCAGAGGGCAGAACTGTGGGCCCTCGCCAGAGCCTAGAACTCAGTAAGGAGAACGTGCCAGCATCTGCACTGACTCACGCTATGCCTTCGCTACCTGCATGTTCATGGGGCTACATACAAGGAAAGGGGCTTCTGACGGTGGGAGAAAAAGGAATCAAAAATCAGAATGAGATTTTAAGTTATTAGAAGCAGTTTGGGAGCCTAAAGAAATAGCTGTCGTTCATTGCAAAGGTCACCAGAAAGGGAAAGACTCAGTGTCAGAAGGAAACCGGCGTGCCGAAACCGGTTTGGCTCAGTGGATAGAGCGTCAGCCTGCAGACTGAAAGGTCCCAGATTTGATTCTGGTCAAGGGCACATATCCTGGTTGGGGGCACATCCCCAGCAGGGGGCGTGCAGGAGGCGGCTGATGGATGTCTCTCTCTCATCGATGTTTCTGACTCTCTATCCCTCTCCCTTCCTCTCTGTAAAAATCAATAAAATATATTTAAAAAAGAAGAAGAAGAAGAAGGAAACCAGCGTGCTGGCACCACAGCCAAGCTGGCTGCCAAAGAACAAGCAGCACCAGCACGGATCATGGCGGCCCCCTAATTACCTGAACCTCCAAAGTACACACCGCAGGAGGAGGAATGGGCCCAGCAAGAAGTGGGAAAGAGAACAAAGGAAGGCTGGTGGACACTCCCAGATCACAGGGTCTGTGTCCCAGAACCGTTAGCCCATAAAGTAGTCCTCCAGCAGCATGGTCTTTCTCATTTAGGGAAGAATGCTCTAGAGCAGTGGTTCTCAACCTTCCTAGTGCCACGACCCTTTAATAGAATTCCTCATGTTGTGGTGACCCCCAACCATAAAATTATTTTCATTGCTACTTCATCACTGTAATCTTGCTACTGTTATGAACTGTAATGTAAATATCTGATATGCAGGATATATTTTCGTTGTTACAAATTGAACATAATTAAAGCATAGTGATTAATCACAAAAACAATATGTAGTTATATATTGTGAAATATTTATTTCTAATGACAAATAAATGAAATTTTGTCTTGAATCGTGGTGTAGCATGGGTAACAGTCTTCCTATAACAACAGTAAACTACATTGCTACACTTTGCTACACCGAGGAGCGGTGTGTTGGTTCCTAAGACCATGGGAAATAGGTGTTTTCCGATGGTCTTAGGTGACCCCTGTGAAAGGGTGGTTCAACCACCAAAGGGGTCGCGACCCACAGGTTGAGAACCGATGCTCTAGGAATTAGATGGAACCTACATACAACATGCAGGCCTCAGAGTTCCAGGAAAATAGACTCTAAAGCAGGCCATGGCTACGCTATACCAAGAGACAACCCTACTCTGGACAGACATCTTGCCTCTTGCACTCCTGGGGGTACACTGTGCCCCGAGGGCCAGGGTAGGTTTCTCTGCCTTTGAAATTCTATATGGTGGAGCCCCTCCCTTAACACAGCCAAAGGGAGATTTCGGGGAAATAGGGAACTTAGAAATCCAGAAGCAACTACAAGGACTTGGGAAAACTGTCTTTGAGGTCCACAGATGGGTTACTGACTGACAATAAAAATATATCAACACTTTCACAAATAAATATACAAAATGCACATATCCTCAAGTAGGGGAGGGGGACGGGAAATTCAAAGACATAGTCATACGTATCTGTTACAATGGCTGAAACTTCATTCATTGAGCCATCTCTCTAGGAACAGCTGCACATCCTTACAAACCTGGGGACCAGGTTTGGGTAAAAGACTCGAAAAGAGAGCCCCTTAAGCCAATTTGGAAGAGACCCTCTCTAGTCCTACTAGCCACCTCCACAGCTCTTAAGACTGCAGAACTGAATAACTGGATTCACCACTCCCGGGTGAAGGCAGCCCACCAGCCAGCGAGGCCCAGCCTGAGTGGAGGTGACCTCTGACCAGAAACACCCCTTGGGGATCACCCTCAAGAAGACAAAGAAAGTGGCTGATCAAACTGCTCCAAGGAACTCAAATGCCCTGCTGAATCCTCCCTTTCACTAATCTTTCTGATCTTCTCCTAAAGGCAAAATGCTCTGGTATTCTGGATCATCATTGCTTTTATCTTTCTAATAATTCTCTTTGGTCTTTTTATGAGCACCGCCAGAACCCGAGGCTGGTCCCAGGAGGAGGAGTCTTCTGCCCTTGCTGAGACACAGAAGTGTCATAAAATCACGGCTTCCTACACAGCAAAGGAGCAAGATAAGGCGAAGGCTAATTCTTTTACTCTTCCTGAGCTCTCTTAATCTGGACGGTCCTCAGGCCCACACTCTGCCTCTTTTAGAGCCTCCGGAGTCCTCACTATCTCTACAGAACGCTTAATCTCGCCCTCTCCCTCTTAAAAGCGCAGTCCAGCTCATTCCTCTCCTTCTAACACAGCAGTTCTCAACCTTTCTAATGCCGCGACCCTTTAATACAGCTCCACATGTTGTGGTGACCCCCAACCATACTTCATAACTGTAATTTTGCTATTGTTATGAATTATAATATAAATACCTGTGTTTTCCGATGGTCTTAGGCGACCCCTGTGAAAGTGTCCTTCGATCCCCAAAGGGGTCGCGACCCATAGGTTGAGAACCCCTGTTCTAACACTTGGCATTAGAACAGAGGTTGGCACCGGTTAGCACCGGAAGACTGCCAACTTCCCTCTCCTATGGTCAGAGCCTCTCCAAAGAGCTTGCTGGCAGTTTGGAGGAAACAGCTCAAAGTGTTGTTGCAGTACAGGATCAGACTGACTCACTGGCAGCCGCTACTCTCCAGAATTGAAGGGGACTAGACCTTCTCACAGTGGAGAAAGGGGGGCGGGCCTGTTCTTTGAGGAAGAATGCTGTTTTTATGCCACCCAGTCTGGTATTGAAAGGGATGGGTCCAAGAAACTAGCTGATCGGGCTTCAAAAATAAGACAGGAGTTATCTGAGACCTGGGCTGCATGAGGGGTGGGTGGCGGGAGGGGGTGAGGGGGGGGGGGGAGGAGAAAAGTCTGGAAATGGCTCCTTCCATGGACAGGACCACTGTTAAAGCTACTCATAGACATAACCCTAGGACCATGTCTTCTAAATCTGTTAACTCATTTTATCTCATCCAGTCTAGATGCCTTTAAACTTCAAATGCTCCTACAGACCAGAAGAATTCCCTAGAAACCTCTCCAAGAGGAAGAAACGGGATTTTAACCCCTTCGATGTTGTCCCTGTTCAGCAGGAAGTAAGTAGTACATGAGTTTCATCACCCCCGTTCACTGTAACATCCCATGGTTATTGTACCACAAGGCTGAAAAGCTTGTGGGATGGGGGTGGGGGGGCGGGGTGAGAATGGGGGAATGAGAAGGCTAACCCCTATTTTGTAAAACTACTGAGAAGGCTAACCCCTATTTTGTAAAACTACTGTTTGGAATTCTCTGCTGTTTTTGTTTCTGTTTTTGTTTTAAGATGGCCTCTTATTCTAAAAAAAAACTTTGCTTTCTAGCCTGCTTTTGCCTGCTTGAATAATGAGGAAAGTAAACTTAGCTGTCTGACCTTGTAGACCAGAGACTAGATATGCCCATACTCTCAATGCCAGGCCAGGTGCATTTTTTAATTGGGTAGAACTGTGTTGTTTTCAAGGCCAGCAGCGAGATAACCACTAAGTGCACATAGGGCTGGCTCCTTAATAAAAAGGGAAGTTCTGCTTGTAGCCTTGCTTAAATTTGAATTCATTTTCTCTAAGCCCACCAGTAAATAAAGTGTGACTCCAAACTCTCCGAGCACTGTTCAATTATTTCGGTTCTCTATAACAGGACAACTTCAGCCAGGTATTTTCTGGAGTAAATGACTTCAAGCCATAAACTGCAAGTAAAGGCTGCTTCTTACACAGACTGAGGCACAGATCTGGACTGAAAAATGTAAAAATTACTGGAGAGAGAGAGAGACAGACAACATTCACAAAACTTGTATTACAGTCTATTGTTATCATTGGCCCATTTTATTATTAGTGATTGCTGTTACTCTCTTAATGTGTCTAATCCATAAATGAAACTTTATCGTAGGTATAAATGTATAGGAAAAATCACAATACATATAGAGTTTGGCACTACTATCCACAGTTTGGCATCCACTGGGGGCCTTGGAACATAAGCCTTTATGTAGATGAGAGAGGACTTACTGTAGTTTCATCACAGATCTCTTAGCTTCCATGCCACAGAAATAGTTATAAGTAGGCTCTGGCCACACAAAGAACGTATAGGTAGACCAGCATCTGAAACGGTTCCCATCCCTTCTTTCACGATTCTCTGGAGTGTCAAGATTCTCAAGATTTTGGGCAATAGATTTAGATAACTGGTTACTGCCCACTGGCCCGTGGTTAGATCCTGACTATTGATGATAACTCTTAATGCTGTGACCCCTCTGTGTGAAGGTCATCTATTTTTATCCATGAGGGGTGCTCACCTTCTCCTCTGCTCTTTGCCATAGAGACTCCTCTTAGAAAGCCACAGCAACCTGGCCAGCCTGGCTCAGTGGTTGAGAGTTGACCTATGAACCCGGAGCTCACGGTTCGATTCCAGGTCAGAGCACATGCCTGGGTTGTGTGCTCGATCCCCAGTGTGGGGCTTGCAGAAGGCAGCTGATCAACGTTACGTTTCTCTCTCATCACTGATGTTTCTATCTCTCTCCCTCTCCTTTTCTCTCTGAAATAAATAAAAATATATATATATTTTTAAATAGAAAGCCACAGCAATTGTTCCCTCTGACTCCAGTAACAATCTAGGTACCAAAATCTTTCCTTTGCCGAGACCGGTTTGGCTCAGTGGATAGAGCATCGGCCTGTGGACTGAAAGGTCCCAGGTTCGATTCCGGTCAGGGTCATGTACCTTGCTTGCGGGCACATCTCCAGTGTGGGGCGTGCAGGAGGCGGCTGACCCAGACCTCTCTCTCATCGATGTTTCTGACTTTCTATCTCTCTCCTTTCCTCTCTGTAGAAAATCAATAAAATATATTTTTTTAAAAAAATCTTTCCTTTGCTCAGAGTCCCAGCGCGTGATTCTGTGTGTCCACTTCTTGTGGGGCCACAGGATGTAATGGGCCCCTCTACTCATGTCCTGGATAAAAGTCATTCTCTTCCCTCATAAGAGTTCACATCGTGGCCCATAGTTTTCTAGCTTCTCTGTGCCATTCACACGAACTGGATTATAAGGCAAGTCTCCCGCTCAAAGTTTCAGCTCTGAGGATCACGTAGAATTTAAATAACTCTTCCAAGAGTGCTGCTGGATGAATCCCATTTGTTTTATGATTGCTGAAACACTGCAATAAATAATTTTAATTGGGTTGCTCTTTGAACAAACGGAGACACAAACGCTAGCAATCCCTGTCTCTGGAAATACGGGGACGGAATCCTAATCCTCTTGTATGAGTCATACATTCATAAGAACACATTCCTTGTTATCCAGGAAAAATTATGCGTGCAAGTGTTGGAACTCAGAATTGTGGAAACGCGGTGAGCTTTCACCTGTACTTCTGAGCCATCATCTTTATGAGGCTTTTCAGGAAATACCAGATGGCAGTGAGCTAGGCCCTCACTGACCCGCTACCATCCCATTACGGAAATGTTAAGTGTGTATGTCATGTGCAGAAACAATTTGGTTAGCAAATTTACAGAACATTATGATTTCCGCCCCAGAATGAGATACTCCATTGAAGGCACTGATGTGAATTGACACGGGGCTTTATTAGAGATGATCAGAAACAAACAGAGTACAAGTCAACCGGTATGCTTCCCTACAAGCATCCAAATCCAGAGGAATTGCTCGGCGCCTCATGTTAATATAGTAAGTTGCTCATGTCCAGAGGAGAGCCATCGAGAAACGCAGGCCCCATTGGCAGCTACTTCATCAACCCTAACAGAGTGCTTACATCTCCAGTGAGAAAGGCAGAAAGTAGCCTTGCATTTATCAACTGCCTTTTAATGTCAGCTTCTCACTGAATGCTTTTATGTCCATACAACACAGTGAACTGAGGGGACCTGCATAATTAATTCCTCCCTGTTAATGGTCAGCTGATCAACATAAATATGATATCAATATTCTCCTAAGACAGAAATACAACAGTAGTAAAAACAATGGAAAAAAAACACACAAAAGTACAGAATCAAAATGGAGGGGGAATGGACAGCCAACTACCAGTGAGTGTCTGTAGAAACTTTTGGAAATGTGAATAAATTAGTAGGAACTGATTGAGCAGAGTGGCCAGAACCAATGAGTGTGCAAAGGTGTGGGAAGTGAAAGATGTAAGCGAATTGGTGCCACAAAGTAACTGCAGGGAAAATAACGTTCCACACTCAAGAGCTAGTTGTCCACACAAACACAAGAGAGGTGAAAATGTTTTGTGTCTTTGGAATAAGACTACAAAGAGGTGGGGCAGGCAACAGTGTCAACACTGAGGTATTGTTAAATCATATGCATGCACTACATGAAGAAAAATACTTTCATTTTTTAAATTTTTTAATATTTTTATATTTTATTGATATTTTACAGAGAGGAAGGGAGAGGAAGATAGAGTCAGAAACATTGATGAGAGAGAGAAATATCCATCAGCCGCCTCCTGCACGCCCCACACTGGGGATGTGCCCTCCACCAAGGTACATGCCCTTGACCAGAATCAAACCTGGGACCTTTCAGGCCTCAGGCCAACATTCTACCCATTGAGCCAAACCGGTTTCGGTGGAAAATACTTTTAAAAATTTAAAAACATGAGAAGAGATAGCTTCTATCTTTGTATTTTACCCTTTCATTGAGTTTTTGCATATAGTAAACAAACAAAGGTGTGTGTACAACTGAGTGAGTGTGGCTACCTCAAAGTCATACTGATAACATTCTAGTGAATAGAGACCCGGGACATGTATTCATTCTAAGACACACAGTAGTGGATCGATGGGAGTCACAAACCCTGGCTATCTTCACTCTATGTTGAGCATTTTTGCCATCTACATCATGCTAGGTATTTTTCACTGAGAAACAAAGGAGACATAAATAGGTCTAAAGACAAAAACAATAGGTATCTGCTTAAAAAAAAGTAAAAGGGAGATCAAAATGTTAGAAAATTATTGAGAATTGATGAACACAAATGAGATTCTCCATGACAAGATGAAAAGCAACATCTAGATAGATATACACAGGTGCATCACAGCACCATTAATGATTAAACTGTTCAAATAATCGCATTAAAAGGATTGCTAATCACCAAACAAGGTTGCCCAAGAGAACACTTCTCAAACTGGGAAATATTCTTGGTGGATATTACTGAGGATTTTGCAAAGGGAAATAAGCAAGGCTGCTCAAAAGGACTCATCTTTTGTAGTCTCCAATTTCATAAACACTAAATGGAGACATTCTGGAGAATGCCTCTTGTTGAGACATCACCTGGAGTCTTCTATCTTCCCTTCCTTATCTGCTTGACCATTCTCTCGCATTCAATAAAGGAAAGCATACTTCTCACCACAATTGGGCGTCACTCCAGGGTGTACAATGCCCTACCCGCAGGCAAATCCCTATTTTGAGGAGATTGGAGCTTAACATAAAAGATAAAGAGCTTTCTTTAAGAAAAAGATTGTAAATACGAAATTAGGCCGGAACGTAAATATTTATTTAGAATCTGGAAAGAGAGCATACATAATTACCGGAGCACTGAAGTTCAAGATCCATTTCTTGTGAAATTGCTTTAGGCAATTTACCAGAACTGTGTACAGAGAAATGCTTCTCGCTTGCAATCCGTCTTCATTGCCTCTCCTAGCAGGATCTACAACTAACAGTAACTCCCAGCAATCAAAGGAGCCTTTTCGAGGGAGGGGCTTTGATCTCTAGGATCTTGACCTTCATGGCCATCTACCTCAGCTTCCAGGCCTCCAATAAAGATACAACTCATATGCAGAAGCCAATGAATAAAATAAACTAACAAACAACGTGAAAACAGACTCATGGGTGCTGAAAACGGACTGATGAACCATTCTAAGTTGGAAATATCGTTAGTCAAAAATGCATTTGAGACCCCTAACCAACCAAAAATCATAGCTCAGCCTCGCCTATCTTTTTTTTTTTTTTTACAGAGAGGAAGGGAGAGGGATAGAAAGCTAGAAACATCAATGAGAGAGACATCGATTAGCCGCCTCCCGCACACCACCCTTGACCAGAATCGAACCTGAGACCCCTCAGTCCTCAGGCCGATGCTCTACCCACTGAGCCAAACCGGTTTCGGCACCTCACCTATCTTGAACACAAGCTCAGAACACCGTACATTACCCTACAGTTGGATTATTATCTTGAGTTTCACCAGCAAATACAGTAGCTTTGTTTTCCCCATCCTTGATTTCCTCTCTGTAATATATTAGTCTGCCTTCCACCGTTCCTCATAGTTTTCGGTGTGTGACTTAGCAATTCTCTAATGATAAATCCCAAACTTCCCATGATTTCTTCCCTGAGTCTCCATTCTGTGCTGTAGACCAACCGAAGTTTTATTTCCTCTTTCATTTGAGGTGCTAACCCATAAACTTAAGAAGCGAGCTTTTTCCATTTCGAAGTTAAATCTGCATATTGCTCATTACTTAGTATATTATTCACCGTGTCAAAATTCTCATTATAGTTTTTCCCCCCAGAAATAGGAATGATGTTTAATTATGGATGCGAAACTTACCACTGATGCTGCTCTCAACATCATGACTGCACTGGGACAGTTATTAGTGTAGTAATTTTAATATTTGTGTAAAACCTCCCAGCCGCTCAAATGCTTCCTTATCACGTGAAATTACAGCTTACAAGTCAACAAGGGCTAATTAAGAATGGCATGTGTAATGCCCTAAGGTCGCCCTTCTTCCTCCTCTGTATTTGAATGCAAATGTCGCCTTCACATTTATTTTGTTAAGGTTCATCTTAATAGGTTCAAGTTTTAGTCTTGAGTTGTTGGCTGACCTTGGACAAATTTATGAATCACCGTGGACCTTTCACTCTTTTACTACTTATTTGATGTTCAGAAACTTCTCAACCTCAAGTCATTCATTTGCTTAAACTTCTTAGGCAAATCACACCCATGGAGCTGAGATTGGTATCATTTGTGTGGGATGATTTACCTAGAAACGCAATGTGAGCAGAGAGTAATCATGGCACGTGTGGGAGGCTGAGAATGTTGTTTTCACAAAATACTGAAGAAGAAGAAAAAGCGCAAAGAAAAAAAAAAGTATCCAAAATCTACTGGTGAATTCACATTTCAATCTTCCTCTAATAAAAGAAACCCGGGAATTCTCTTTGTTTCTCAATAGGGTGCGGATCAGGAAATTAAATCTCTTCTCTGTCGTTCTGCATTGCTAATGCAATCGTGTCTGTGGATGTGACAAGAAAAAGAAACGCTTTACCTCCTTAAAAAAGAAGAATAATGAAACATTCACTATAACAGAGGAGGAAAGGAGGAAAAAGCATTTTCTGAGAGCGAGAACGGCGCCCAGATACAATCAGAGCTGCAGTAGAAGGCGTGCGAGGGCCATATTTTTCATCCAGCAGGTAATTCAAAAATTCAACTGCCAGGATGCAAAGAACAAACCTCCTAGGATCACCAAATCATTTTAAGTAAAATAAACCCACGCATTTTTCTGGCCATCAATGCTAAAGAAGGCGAATTTTTTCCCTAATAATTGATCCCAGTAAAACATTTGAAACCATGAAAAACTAAATCATTGAAAATGCAGTGAGGTGAAAAGAAATACTCTTTTCTTGGAGGGGCCAGCCAAAAAGAGTGAGGTTGGACAATGTATAGAGAATACAGTGGTGCCTCGAGATACGAGTTTAGTTCATTCCATAACCTTGAGGCGTGGGAAACTATGAGACGCTCAAGTTGCGGTAAACTGGTGGGTCGTGTGCAGCCGGCCGACTCCTATCTCAAATGTTGCTCGTATTTCAAAGCAAAAATCGCTCGCTCGACGGCTAGTATCTCAAAAATCTCGTATGCTAGGGCACTCGTATCTCGAGGTACACTGTAATTAGAAAGCCAAATAGCATCACCAGGAACAAACAATACAGGTCTTCCAGTCTGTGAAATTGAAGGCCATAGGGTGTTCTATCTTGTTGACTTTGGAGAAGATTTTATACGTAAAATGAAACCAAAAGTAGGTAAGTACATACATTAAGGTTATAAAATTATCCCTTAAACATGTTCGTTCTTTCTCTGATCTATTGTTGTTTTCTCAAAATCCGTGAAAGTGAAATCTTTTGTGGATCAGTAGAATTGCCCTCCATTTACAAAGTCTCGGCAGGCCAGGCATTCTGAAGGAGAGCCATCAACCTCATGGTTTCCATTTCAAGGCCGATGTATAGATAGTCACAAATTCCTACTCAGATTCCAGAGGGAATCAAACATTGTGGTTTGGGTACAATTACATGGAATGGCATTGATTCTGCGGGACCTTACCAGCGCAATTGGCATCCGCACGAGTTTGTCACTGTCGTTTTTTTTCTGTTTTATTGACACATTTCTATCAGCCACAGGCACATAACGAAGTGCTCTTCAAGAGGCCCGCGCTGTCTGTTCAAATGTCACTAGTGGGTGATACCACCTGACAAAAGTCCACCTCCAGCTGCACAAACTCTTCAGTGTCAAGTTTAAAACAATACTATCCGGGGTCTATTTTTCTAAGTAAAAGGAAATAAGTAAACTACAGTGGTACCTCGAGATACGAGTGCCCTAACATTCGCGATTTTTGAGATACGAGCCGTCGAGCAAGCGATTTTGCTTTGAAATATGAGCAATAGTTGAGATACGAGTAATCGCGTGGATCGACTGGCTGCACACGACCCACCAGTTTACTGAGACTCGAGCGTCTCATAGTTTCCCACGCCTCAAGGTTACGGAACAAATTAAACTCGTATCTCAAGGTACCTAGCCTTTCCAGTCCTAGGACGACAAGACATTTCAAGACCACGGGTCGCTGTTCTGGGCATCTTCCTCCTAGCCCCCAGCTTTTTACAAGTAAACATGCAGGCAGGGAATCGAAGACTATTATTCGTATGTGAGTCCACACCTATCACAATGTAGTCTACTGCGCTACATGCAAATAAACATATGATAGTTGACATATGTGTGACCGACCACTGGCAGCGGCCATATATTACATATGCAGCGTTTTGTAAAGCAGACTTTATGCCTGGGTAGTTTTAATCAAAATGTTCCCTCAAGTTACAAAATTAACAGCCACTGGGGGTACCCTGCCCCTGATGACTTGAAACAAATAGATCAATTTGGTCTGGCCAGTATTGCTCAGTGGTTGAGCGTTGACCTATGAACCAGGTCATGGTTCCATTCCTGGTCAGGGAACATGCCTGGGTTGCAGGCTCAATCCCTCATCATTGATGTTTCTCTCTCTCTCCCTCTCCCTTCCTCTCTGAAATCAATTATACACACACACACACACACACACACACACACACATATTAAAATATATATCAACTTAATGAAAGACTGCATTTATTCTAGAGCATCACCTCTGAGTGGTGCTGGTACCAATTTCTAAAAATAGAGAGAGGAGTACAAGAAATAAGCTTTCTTTGTGATCCTATACTTCTTCGGGGGATTCGGGTAGCCAAAAGTCATAAAATGTGTGAGTCTTTCTCTTGCAATGGACAGTTATACCGTCTTCTTAATTCTTTTCCTATCTCTCTTAGAGCATTATTCTACCTCTCTTAAATTGAATGTTTAAACCTACCCTACTTTTAGTAGCTTCTAGAAGCTAAAGTAGGATCTCCAGAGATAAGCTACTTTTAACTGGTGCTCAGAGAGCCGTTTAGAATCATGGCATTTGCAGTTTTAAAAGAATAGTCCAAATAAGTTCTGGATTTTAAAAGAAAAAACAAAACCAGTGAACACATAGCTGGCTCAGAATTACAAGATTTTCTACTTAACTCTGGAAAACTAAAAAAAAAAAAAAAAAAAGCAGCCCATCTGACGTGGCTCAGTTGTTGAGCACTGACCTGTGAACCAGGAAGGAGATCAGAGTTTGATTCCTGGTCAGGGCACATGCCTGGGTTGGGGCCTCAGTTTCCAGTAGGGGGCGGGCAGGAGGCAACTGATCAATGATTCTCTCTCATCATCCACGCTTCTCTCTCTCTCCCCCTCTCCCTATCTCTATGAAGTTTTTTTTTTTTTTAATTAAAAAGGGCAAGCAGGAGAGCCTATTAACTTAATTTGGTTATACTTTCACGGTTTTTTCTTTGTTACCTGATGAAACATTTTGCATTTCTCTTCACTGCCTGCTTTTCCCGAACCCTTGGCTATAAATAGGAAGAATGGCACATTACAAGTAAAGCCTCTTGCCAAAACCGGTTTGGCTCAGTGGATAGAGCGTCGGCCTGCAGACTGAAGGGTCCCAGGTTCGATTCCAGTCAAGGGCATGTATTTTGGTTGTGGGCACATCCCCAGTAGGGGCCGTGCAGGAGGCAGCTGATCAATGTTTCTCTCTCTCTCTTATTGATGTTTCTAACTCTCTATCCCTCTTCTTTCCTCTCTGTAAAAAATCAATAAAATATATTTTAAATAAATAAATAAATAAAATAAAAGTAAAGGCTCTTGCAGTCGCATTTGCTGAAATTCATTTGAAATACGCCAATTAAATATGTAAGAGATATAAAGGGACCGCTGTGCTCTCTCCTCCCATCACACTGAAATTCCATGTGGGTGAGAAGAAGGTACATTTTGGGGTTAGTCTAGTGATCAGATGCTGCAATTGGATATATTTTATAGATAAAGCAAAGCACTACTGGGCGTAGCAGCTAAAGCTCTAGGTAGCCAATGCAAACTCACTCGTTATGGGAATCCCAATTAATAGACACTCTATAGCAGTGGTTCTCAACCTTCCTAATGCCACAACCCTTTAAGACAGCTCCTCATGTGGTGGTGACCCCTACCCATAAAATTATTTCATAACTGTAATTTTGCTACTGTTATGAACTGTAATTTAAATACCTGATATGCAGGATGTATTTTCATTGTTATAAATTGAACATAATTAAAGCATAGTGATTAATCACAAAAACAATATGTAACTGTATATTGTGAAATATTTATTTCTAATTACAAATAAATGAAATTTTGTCTTGAATCATGGTGTAGCATGGGTAACAGTCTTCATATGACAACAGTAAACTACATTGCTACACTTTGCTACACCGAGGAGCGGTGTGTTGGTTCCTAAGACCATGGGAAATAGGTGTTTTCCAATAGTCTTAGGCGACCCCTGTGAAAGGGTCATTTGACCCCCAAAGGGGTCGCGACCCACAGGTTGAGAACCACTGCTCTATAGCTTTCCCATGAAGGCACTATGGTGGTTCACTTATTTGTTTCATAAACAATGGGATGTGAGTTGAATCTCTGAGAGGAGAGTGGAGAGCGGGGTGATTAGCAATGTTTGCAACCAAACCCGGCAGGAAACTTGCACATATCACTCTCCATTTACTTAATAGTCCACATCGTCTAACTCTGCTGTTTGTCGTTGAAATACCTGAGTGGATATTTCAAGTTGTTTAGAAAGAAGAGAGAAGAGGAAACAGTGCAATTCCTCATGCATCAGGTATTGCATATACAGTGGTACCTCGAGATACAAGTGCCCTAACATACGAGATTTTTGAGATACGAGCCTTCGAGTGAGTGATTTTTGCTTTGAAATACGAGCAACATTTGAGATAGGAGTCATCGCGTGATTGGCCGGCTGCACACGACCCACCAGTTTACCGGACTCGAGCGTCTCATAGTTTCCCATGCCCCAAGGTTCCGGAAAGAATTAAACTCGTATCTCGAGGTACCACTGTAAATGTCTTCATCTTGGTACATTTCGTTTCCTATTTTACATATTGATTTTTTTAAATCCTCATCCAAGGATATGTTTCCATTGATTTTTAGAGAGAGCGAAAGAGAGAGATAGACAGAGAGAAACAACGATATGAAAGAAACACATCCATTGGTTGCCTCCTGCATGAGCCATGACTATGGCCCAAGCTGGGGAGGAGCCGGCAACCAAGAGACATGCCCTTGACTGGAATCAAACCTGGGACCCTTTGGTCCACAGGCTGATGCTCTATCCACTGAGCCACCCCAGCCAGGGCCATACTGATTTTTTATGTATCAGTGGATCTATTACATGATGGGGGCAGATACTTATTGAGAAGCTTCTGGGGATGCAAGCGGCGAGTTCAGTGTTGCTGGATGGACCATAAATGCCAGGACCAGAAAAGGAGGAAGAAATGTGCCCATCAGGCCGTGAGGGTTTGGTGAAGCTATGGAGATGATGAAAAAGCGGCCACCTTGGTGCAGTCGGGAGATGACAACCCATAAAAAAAGAAAACAGCGCAATGGGCAGCACTGCTGGGCGGCTGGGAGGCGCGGATATTTATGGTCACATTACCAGGGTCAGGGAGAGGGTAAGGCCTCCTCAGCGGGAGCTGGCTGGCTCGCCTGTTTCAAAATGTGACCCGGCCTATTCTGTTCTTCCTCTCCCTCTCTCTAAGTGTCACCATTAATTATGGCGTCTAACGCCCTTTCATATGGGCCAACATAGCTGAACATGGAAGGCATCAAGAGTCTGCATAAATTTGGGAAGTTGAGAGGAAATTGAAAAATAATATCCAAATGAGAAAATCAAATTGCAATGTGTTTTATAGCTTGAAGGAAAATGAATGTGCCCTCACTCAACAAATCTATCAACTCTATAAACATTTGATTAGGTCAGATACAGTTTGTGAAAATAGTAAAACAGGCTCAACTATCACTTTCACCAGTAGGGAAAATAAACCTCTAAAATCATATGCTAAGGCTTAAAGGTAAACAACGATAATAATAATAAACACTTAGAGGTGGAGAAAGGACTTAGCACACTGTTAATTTTTTTTCATTTTAACCAATGCAATTGTTAAATGCATAGGCCTGTTCTCACACCACACTTCTCATAACAAGTAACGAGACAGTTTTAAATTCCATGAATATTCTTAAAAAAATAGGCCTGGACACTGGGGGGATAGATCAGTTGGTTAGTGCTGTCCCCATATACCAAGGTTGTGGGTTTGATCCCTACTGGTGGTCAGAACACATACAAGAACCAACCAACAGCCCGGCCAGCGTGACTCAGGTTGGGCATCGACCTATGAACCAGGAGTTCACCGTTCAATTCCCAGTCAGGCCACATGCCCGGGTTGCAGGCTCCATCTCTAGAGTGGGGTGAGCAGGAGGCAGATAATCAATGATTCTCTCTCATCATTGATGTTTTTCTCTCTCTGTCTCTTCCTCTCTGAAATCAATAAAAATATACTTTAAAGAAATCAACCAACAAATGCATAAATCAGTGAAATAATCATGTTTCTCTCTCCACCCCCCTCCCCTCTAAAATCAATTAAAAAAACAACAACAGCAACACATGAAACCTGTATACAACTTAATTTTAGATTATTGGAAAGATTATAAATTATTTCTTCTCCATTTTATTAGAAAACAATAGCCCTAAATTGATGGCTCTGACTGACCATTATCTTTGGACAGAGCATCAAAGTCTTTGTTTTTCTCTTTTACTTGCTTTTACCTCGTTCCTAAGCTCATTTTATATAATGCTTTAATTGCTCCTACATGTCTGTAAACCTGCATGTAAAAGTCATTGGAAGATTGGAATTCGATCATAAAAATGATTCAGCCCACGGAAGAAGCAGACATATCAGAAAAACGATGAGTTTACAATCATTTAATGGCATCTCTGTGTTTTCCTCGTCTGTGTATTTTCTTTTTTTACCTTTTTCAGTAGAATTCTATCGCGCTGTCTCTAAGAAACAGCCCCTGCGTTGGAGTCGAGTTCTGAGCGGATGCTTGCCCTTAGGAAAAGGCTGTGCAATGGCATAATGAGGAGACACACTGAGATACTGAAGGCAGAGCTGGGCCCGCATGCCCATAAGTGGTCGGGAAAGAGGGCGAGAGGGCATAGATGATGCTTGGCCATCTCTGTTACAAGAGGTTTATCTGTCTCTTTTAATCAGACTCTTGCTACATTCTTCAACACATATTACAGACTTTGTAGAATATTGGGGAACTTTAAGAGTCTGTGGCACAGTTTTGTTTCTGCATAAATGTTTCCTGTACTTGAGGACTTGACACAAGCCTATATGCTCATTACATGCTCTTTATAACGAATGACTTTGGAAACCCCTCCTCATTTGCATAATCACTTCAAACTTTAATTAATTAACGGAACTAAGCAATTAATATACCTTACTGCCACCGAACTTTCTATATAGAGTTTATCTATATAGATAGTTTTTTTTGGAAAAGATTTTTAAAATGTGGTATCAAGCTTCACTCATTTTCTGAAATTTTGATTTAATGAAATACACCGAAAATCCCTTTTGAAACAAATCCATAAGGAAATCCCAAATCCTCACTAGAGTCATAATGTAAGCGCTAACTTAGGAAGGGCCTTCTTTGCAGGTAATCTGTTAATTTTTCATCCTCTCTACGTCTGTGAAATGCACACGCTCTTGGGCACTTGATCAGTATGTTAGACCATGTACCAGTGTCCCCTTCAGATTTCTTTCGCAGGGTCTTTTATTCTGCTTTCCATATCTGTTACTGTTCCAGCTAGTTTTCTAAATACCTGTCATTAGCAAAATAATGTGTCTTTGTTATTCCCAGAACTCATTTCATGGATATGACAGACCTCGAGATCCATTAGGAATCTGTAATGCTTAGCTGCTTTCTCAAAGCACCTGCATGAAACTTCATTCTTGGCCACAAATGGCCACCACAGGCTATGTACCTCCCAATGGGCAGTTTCCATCCAGAGAATCTTCTTCGTGGAAGAAAAATGGGTATTTAATGTATTGAAGTACAAAAAGAGAAGGAGCCATGGTCAGAAGGCTGGGTACAGGGCAGGTGGCTATGCCCGCTCAGTAATGGGGCAAGGGGCCACCGCAGAGCCATAGTGAAGGCGGAGCCCCCAGGTGACCTGGCTACTCGGTAATGTTCTGCTGAGGAGTGACTGTCACCTGACACTCCAGTCTCAGGAAATAAACAGGAATAACATCTTTCCCTGTTGTCGGATGTGCTGGGGCTGGCCCCTATTAATATTCTAACTTGCTTTCTTCTCATTAGGTCTGGAAGGACAGGGCGACCTGAAGGTGATTAGATGCTCGTTAGGAAAAGCTTTAACGGGACGGGCCAGGGACAGGAAATATGAGTCCTCAAATCTCCTGACACAAGATTTAATGATCTCGGGCTACAAGCGAAGGCTGAGCAAGAGGTGCAGAGAATCAGGCCGCATCGGGGTTCGAAAAGTAATTAAAAGGCAGTTAATGTGCTACCATTTTTCATTTCCCAAGAGATGTATGAGAGCTATTAAGATCAGAAATAACATATTTTTTAAATCTCATTTAGGTTTAAACTACATAAATCCTAGCCTAAATTTGCGATCCCTATTATTTTCTTACTAGCACTCGATATTCTGTCTCTAGAATATCTATCTATATATCATTGATTTCCTAAAGGGACAACATTTATTGGATCCTTGTCTTAGCCCCAACTATGCTTGTCAGAGTGCAGCAAAAGTATTAGTATATCGATCATCATCTTAAGCCATGAAGGGGTTGGGGATGGGGGGCTATCCCCCCAATAGTTTCTTTCTACCTGTTGAAACAAAGAGAAAAGAAAACTATACATGGAAAAAAATATATATCCCAACATGGATAAAAATACTCGTGTGAAGGATTATTCTCATTTGGAAGAGTAGGTGAGATATACCATATTCAGAAGGGATGGCCAACAACTCTCCAGTGCCAGAAGCCAATTCCAGCATGTCAGCAGGGCTGAATCATCTGGAATGGCTAAAAAGCATCTCCCCCAAACCTGAATAGAATAATCCTTTGCTGCCAGACAGCTCAGGGCATCTTCATCTACATCAGCGGTTCTCAACCTGTGGGTCATGACCCCTTTGGGGGTCGAACGACCCTTTCACAGGGGTCGCCTAAGACTATTTATTGGAAAACACCTATTTCCCATGGTCTTAGAAACCAACACACAGCTCCTCGGTGTAGCAAAGTGTAGCAGTGTAGTTTACTGTTGCCATATGAAGACTGTTACCCATGCTACACCATGATTCAAGACAAAATTTCATTTATTTGTAATTAGAAATAAATATTTCACAATATATAATTACATGTTGTTTTTGTGATTAATCACTATGCTTTAATTATGTTCAATTTGTAACAATGAAAATACATCCTGCATATCAGATATTTACATTACAGTTCATAACAGTAGCAACATTACAGTTATGAAGTAGCAATGAAAATAATTTTATGGTTGGGGGTCACCACTCCATGAGGAGCTGTCTTAAAGGGTCGGGGCCTTAGGAAGGTTGAGAACCACTGATCTACCTGTTATTGCCTCCTGTTGGCCAAACACCTGAACAGCTGTAGGCTATTCCCCAATCTGACAATGCTTCTGTAAACCCTGCCCTTTGAAACCCTTCCCTTTGAAGTGTATTATCTCCACCTTGTCTGAGGACAAATTGTGTTAATAAAAAGCACAGGTCCTGAGTCAAGGGGTAGTCATTAGCTCCTTTAACTGAAACTCCTCTGACCCCCAATACCTTTCAAAGCTATCTTTCTCCCATGGACTGCTTATTGAATCTACCCTTTCTCCAGATTGATGAACCCTTTGTAATGCTGGGTCAGGAACCCCAGCACTCCAGGGAATACCCACAGTGAACACACTTATCCCTCACCCCTCCTGCATGGACCAGACCCATCACCCCAGCCCCTGGATTCATCAAAAGCAAGATCAACCTTTGGTCCTCTGGTGCCCCATCGACTCTCAGTGCACAAGGAGCAGTGCTTGATTTCATTTTCTGCTTTGCTATTGAGTTACAATTTATATACAGGACCTGCACACACTTATTTCCTGAATCAACTTAGTGAGGTATGATTATTATGATTAATAGAATAGATTTCTTATTGAAAGGACAGCAGACTAAAGTTTAAAATCTCCAAAGACAGTTCGGATGCATTAATAAAGATTCCACCAGTTGGATAGTTTCTAAAGGAACAGGGTTCTAAAATGCAACTGCTCAGTGTGCTATAAAGTATTGATAAAATAATTGAGATTAAAAATAAAATATCAGTCACAGGTAACTATTTCAACGTCACATACAACTTCTGGAAATTAACTATGATTACATCAACGTTTCTCCTTTTATATATTTTTATTGATTCCAGAGAGGAAAGGAGAGGGAGAGAGAGAGAGAGCAATATCAATGATAGGAGAGAATCATTGATCGGCTGCCTCCTGCACATCCCACACTGGGGATTGAGCCTGCTCCCCTGGCATGTGCCCTGACCTCTTGGTTTAAAGGTTGATGCTGAACTACTGAGCCATGCTGGTTGGGCAAAACAAAAATAATTTAAGGTGCTTATAATACAAGCCATCTAAGAGGGGAAAAAATATTTTTTTTTCTAAATAGTTTTGTTCTGTTTCTCATTTTTGTTTGTGCCTAGCAGAATGCCCAGAGAGCTAATATATAGCCAAGCTTGAGTTAGGATCTGAAATAAAAACCATTAATACTGGTGAAATGGAACAGATTTTGTTGGGGGTGATACAGTAAATTAACTACTAAACAGTATGTAACTCACATATTGCACTGACTGCAAAGAATTTAAAAATAGGATGATTCAATTATCCTCCAAACAACTCAAAGAAATAAGCTCAAAGTCATAATCAGAAAGAGCTCCTAGACCAATGGTAGGCAAACTGCGGCTCAGGAGCCACATGCGACTCTTTGGTCTCTTGAGTGTGGCTCTTCCACAAAATACGTGGGTGAGTCTATTTTGAAGAAATGGTGTTAGAAGAAGTTTAAGTTTAAAAATTGGCTCTCAAAAGGAATTTCAATCGTGCTGTTGATATTTGGCTCCGTTGACTAATGAGTTTGCCGATCACTGTCCTAGGCCATTTGCTTCTAGTTCTAGTGTTCTGCCTTTCTGGACTCTTTCTTGAAAATAACATTTTTATTGTTACAGATATCTCCATTTCCTCCCCTCCCCCCACTTTCCCAGCCCTACCCACCCCTAGGTCTTCACCACCCTATTGCCCTGTCCATGGATATGCATATAAGTATGCAAATTCTTTGGTTTTTCTCTTCTTGTCCCCCACCCCCACATGGAGGTATGTCAATCTGTTCCAATCCTCCCTGCTTCGGGTCTTCTTTCTGGACTCTTTATATTAAATATTAAAACCCCTGGTATGGATACCACATCTGAGTAAATACACAGAACAACTAAAGCAGCAGTTCTCAACCTGTGGGTTGCGACCCCTTTGGGGCTGAACAACCCTTTCACAGGGGTCGCCTAAGACCATCGGGAAATGCAGATATTTACATCATGATGCATAACAGTAGCAAAATTTCATGGTTGGGGGTCACCACCACATGTGGAACTGTATGCTAGGGTCTCGGCCTTAGGAAGGTTGAGAACCACTGAACTAAAGAGTAGCTGAAAGCTGACAAAGCTCCTCAAACTCATCTTCTAAACCTGGAAAAGAGGAGCAGGTAGATTTGAATAGTTAAGTGATGGAGACCTTAAAATAGAATTGTCCTTATTTTCACACTGTCCGAACGCAGCCTGAACTCCATATTCATAAAGCAATTCTGCAAATTATCATGAGCCCAAGCCTCTGAGATTCTGGAATGGACCCCTGCTGATAGCAAAGCAGAAATATCTCAACCAAAGAAATAACTTTCTAAAAATTCACGCGACGCGTTGTTTGCCAGACATATTTCTGACCCAGCTAAAAATAATCCCACCCGGAGGGAAGAAGCCCCACGCAGAAAGGAGATTATCTGGAAAGCCGAATTCCTGGAGGACCACGGAGGAAAATAAAATAAATGAAAAAGGAAGTCATCAAGTCTAATAGCTGGAAAAACTAATAACCCAGGATGCCCCGGCGACTCGTTAGAGTAAACAAGAGGAAATGAAAACCTGTGTACAGATAGTCCGCTCGACGTTTTTAATCCATGAAAATTAAACCCGCAGAGAACGTGCGAGAACCGACTCAGAGAAAACCCTGACATCCTGTTTTAGAGAGTAACGCCTCCAAGTTTATTGCACCTAATTCCCCTGTTACCTTCTCTGTCATCAGACGGGAATGTGCAAAGCAGGGTGGGAGAGAAAGAATTAGGAAATCAACATCTAGGGGCCAGATAACCCCCCTTCGCTGGAAGCCTTGTACAGTGGTACCTCGAGATACGAGTTTAATTCATTCCATAGCCTTGAGGCATGGGAAACTATGAGATGCTACAATTGAGGTAAACTGGTGGGTCGTGTGCAGCCGGCCGATCTGAGCGATGACTCCTATCTCAAATGTTGATCGTATTTCAAAGCAAAAATTGCTTGCTCGACGGCTCATATCTCAAAAATCTCATATGTTAGGGCACTCGTATCTCGAGGTGCCACTGTATTGTCCATCAGGACTTCTCAGCATCTGCTGCATCAGCCCTACAGTCCCTAATCCTAAATTCAGACTCACCATCTCCATGTCATAACCTTTTGGGACCGTGCTAATGACCAATCTCTTGAGTGAGGTCATCTTCAATTTAAATCAATGGTCGGTGTCTCATTTTCTTCCATTCCGATAATCAACAATTTGTCCGTTTCTTTCTTCAAAACAGAGTCTGCTTATCATCCTCCTGCCAATTCTCTCCCTTTATCCCAGCTGTAAACATTCCATGTTTATGTTTTCTTTTGCATAAGCTCCAAGTGACTTCTGATTTATAGTTATGGGAACTTGACTCTGAATCGCATAGTAAGTGGTTTTATACGACGTAAAGATGTTATTCTGATATACCTCTACACTGCTCAGTATTGTTTCCTTTGTAAACGTTTAAGCATCCGAGCTGTCTGACTTAGAAATCTTTCCCTGCATTTTTTGGGCTCGTTTTTATGCGTTTTTATGGCTGGTCGGGAATGAGCAGCAAGCCAATTGTGGATGCGGTTACAAATGGAGCTGATAGGATTGTGATGTCTACGTTTAAATAGGAAAGTGGAAGGAGATTAGCAGCTGATTAAACCCGTTCCAACAAATGGTCCCTTTTGAATGGCTTTATAGAAACAAAACATTTTTACTCGAAAATCATAATATCATTACAACTTAGTAATCGACTTTGCATTCTCTGCTTTGGAGCTCCAGGAGCATAAACTCTTGGAATACAGTCTTTTGTCAAGAAGATAGCGAATGCGCTAGCTTGTCAGAAAATATACACCACTCACAACGAACAGATAATGTTCATGTCCCACAAATTCACACTGCGGTGCCAGGATAAAGGGAAGAAGGTCAAAGTTGTATTAATATTAGTCACTTGAGGTATGTCTTACAGGCAACTTTCTTTCCCAGTGTCCTTCACGCTGTCCTAATTTGCATAACATTCAGGGACTCTCTGTAAATGCTCACACTTTGGGAAAATATAACGTACAGCGAAGATGACAATTTCCCTATAACCAGGCCTCGTCGGTTAGAGAGGAAATGAACATTTCATAAGGAAAGCTGACAGAGAATAGTTCAGATCCTTTGGTAAGCAGGAAGCGCTCCAAATTGCCAGATCTGAGACTGATAAGTTAATACCCAGACAACAGTAATGCCTAAGGGGCTCTCACAGTGTTGAATCTGGGTAAATAAAAATGCCCTGGTCAAGAAGAATTAAAATATGATGTGTATCAGCACAATTTCAATAAAGTTGAATTAGCTGCGGCCTCCTGAGCAAAATACCACTTTATCGGTATACATAGTAAGCACTGCAACACTTAGGAAGTGTATTTATCAACTCTCCGAGCACAGGTTCTACCTTTTTCTCCTGTGAGTCTTGGTCACACATTCCTGGCAGATACAGGTAGAGTAAACCCTCGGAAATCTTTATTAAAGGAAAGCATGTGGAATGAGGTCTCTACAAGTCAACACTCTAAAGCAGTGGTTCTCAACCTTCCTAAGGGCTCGACCCTTGCATACAGTTCCTCATGTGGTGGTGACCCCCAACCATGAAATTTTGCTACTGTTATGCATCATGATGTAAATATCTGCATTTTCCGATGGTCTTAGGTGATCCCTGTAAAAGGGTCATTCGACCCCCAAAGGGGTCGCGACCCACAGGTTGAGAACCGCTGCTCTAAAGACAATCAGTGCAAAATAAATGAGAATGAAGGGAACTGGATAACACACTGAGTGTAGATTAATTTTAAAATACATATGGAATTTTCACCCTTCTAGAACTTTTTGTTGTGAAATAAACACACAGTATGAAAATAATGTATATTCCCCATCCTTAACCAAGCTCTACAGTCGAGGACACCCTGTGTGGTCTATTAGGCCCATGGTATCAATGAGTAGAATATTCTTTGGGAAGATCTACATGGATACAAAATCTTACATATGGTTTATGTATCATAAAAGGATTTGTCCCACTCTTACAATTTCTATATTTTAACACATTACTCTTCTTGAAGAAAACACTGCAACCAGAATGATAACAATTATTATAAATGACTTATCACAAGATGGTTTTCCTTTGAAAGTATAATTGGATAACACAGAAGAGTGAATTTCATTGTCAGGATTTCAGAGGATATCTATTTTTTTGGCAAGGTTATTTCCAGTGTCTGTACCACCCACTCTGCCCCAATCCCTGTCAAGACCAGGTGCCCAAGTCTTGACGAAATGCCCTCTTCAGTGCCAAGGTCAACATCTCCTGACAGCCAGTAGGCCCAGAAGTTCAGCTGGGTCCTTCGTAATAATTTGATATGGAAAAAAAGTATGGCATTCATTCATTCAATCAATACATTATTGTGTTTCCTCTGCGCAGATTCTGTTTCTGGGCAATTTAAGACCATTTTGGAAGAAATTACATAAAGGTAGAACTGACTAAGTAAATTGAGTTAGAATCTCTTAGAAAATACAAATGCTAGTGGCTGCACTTGTCTCATTCTCCCCCAGCGAAACTACTCAAGTATTGGCCACACTTTCAAAATTCACTCCCACTATTGCCACTCTAGGCTGCACGTTCTATACTATAGCAAATATATTCCAAGCAAGCAACAGGAAGAGTCACTTAGTATTGACTTGTTCTGCTCAGAAATAACATGGAAAGGGAGAGCGTGAATGCGAGAAGCCACAGGAGTTCCTAAAATTCAAAACAAGGCTGGTCTTCTAAGCTGAGCATCTGAAGAACATGACAAAGATCTCACGTGATTAATTACTAAATATATGTATGTACGCACATATATGCATACATGGTAATTTAGGATGATATACTTTAGTCTCTGTATTTTACCAATTTGCTTTATTTCAGTAAAATCTGCAGGGGGAAAAACTGTTTTCAGGAAAAAACTCCTAATCATAGTTAACTAAAATTACGACCTCCGTAAAATTTTATCTGCACCTGAAAACATAACTTATTTATGAGGGGTTCATCAGAAATAAATTATGAAGAAGGCTGACTGATCTAGCTTACATTATTGGCAAAAGTTGCATGCATTGCCTGCTCCCTGTAAAATAAGGCTCTATTTTCTGTTTGAAATGTTGACCAGGAATATTGCACATGCATCCTCATTTCCCTTTCATGCATTTTTCTTATTCTCATTTTTTGTAGCTTACAAGAGTCATCACTTTTGTAATTATCATCACACTACCACCTCTTCTTATACATGAGAATCATTTCTTTTTAGTAAAAGAAAACATGTCATTTGTCTAATTGACATTTAATCCTTATCTCTAATAGAATAATATCTAACAATGTATACAATAGCTTATTCGTGATATCTTTTCATATACAGTAATTCTAAGTAGAAGAGAGGAGTTTTCTTCTTTTCTGGGGAAAACACACAACTTACTTATAAATTAAACTGTTCTACTGAGTGGAACAATGGCAGCTTGACCTTGATTGCTAAACTAATTGCTGTGTAATACCTTGAGACTCATTGGCATTATCTTACCTTTCCAGACCATCTGGTATTTGATAAAAGTAGATACAAAAAGGTACAAACAAAATGATCTTCCTGGATTTCTAGGTCATTCTGGCATGAGAGTCTACCCTATTCTGATGCTTTGACACATGCATTAAATGCAAGTACTCAGGACAAAACTTCTTTTCATAATGAAACGAGAGGTAATCTATTTACTGATGATACAGTCGAAGAAGAGGAGACAGTGAAAATGCTTACTTTGGTGCAAATAAAATATATGCTAATTAGGATTTGACGATAAAGGAAATCCGAAGCTGATTGGATTTAACCAAGTGGATACCGCCACCAATTTTGATGGGAATGCCCTGACAGGTGACAATGCCACACACAATGCGAGCTTTGAACGTTCCTGGCATGAATGCTCTACAATGCTGGCGGCAATACTCAGTCTTCAACAATCAGAAATGCCCCCATCAGTTTTCACGTTCTATTAAAGGAAGTGGTACCAGCCCTAGATGAAAATCTCTGAGATGGAAGATGACAGCATAGGCTGGGAGCTAGATTATGAGGTTGCATGTAGCTAAATGCTTTGGCTAACATTGTCAAATGTAGATCTGGGGCCTACCAGCCCTCCGAATCCTTTACATTCTTGATTATGAAGAATGAAACATAACTGAACTTTCCTTTCAGTGAAAGGTGACCATGTGACCCAATTCTGCCAATGGGATCTATGCAGGTGTCTCTGGGGGTTTCTTCCCTTCAATAGAATACAAGATAAACTCTCACAAGGGTAAGATGTTTTCAGCTTCCAGGCATGCTGATATAAAGGTCAAGGTTCAGCAGCCATGTGATGATAGCATAATCATGAGAGTAACTCGTGGAACATAGAGGACTACAGAGGCAGAAACAACCTGGTCCCTTGATGATAACATCATACCCCAAGGACAGCCCTCCATGATTTCTCCTCTCGTTTTTGCAGTATAATATCACAGATTTAAAGTCATTTTAGTAGTTTTCTGTCAGTCACAGCTGTGTTATCCTATCAGATACACTGTTAGGTGACTTACAGAACAGGATTTTTTTCCTAAGATCTAGGTGAAATGATGTCACAAATGGGTGGAAGTATGATGGTCAATGGTATGGATGGTTGAGATATTAGAAGGCAGAGACCAAGTCATTGTCACCTGAGGACAGAGAAGCAGATAAAGCTAATAATTGGTAAGATGAATAAAATGAACAGAGTATATAATTCATTAGTTATGTCAATATCTCTATAAATGGCAGGTTAAACTGAATTCTTAAGAAGATGGTGGTGTTAAGAAAGGAATTAGGACTATAAAAGAAAAGAAAAGTGTAGTATAGAAAAAACTTTAGATTAAAAAACTTCTCAGCTACTGATAAAGAAGAAAGTTAAGTAATTGGAGAAAGTATGTAAAAATATATATACTGAGTGGCCAGATTATTATATCTGAATGCATAATAATCTGGCCACTCTATATAATAAAATGCTAATATGCAAATTGTCCCCTCAACCAGGAGTTCAACCAGCAGGCAGGCTGGTCAACCGCAGATGGCCCCTCCCCCTGTACATGCTGCCCAGACCCCACCCACGCACAAATTCATGCATTGGGCCTCTAATATAACACACACACACACACACACACACACACACACACTCTGAGTGGCCAGATTATTATGCGTTCAGAAATCATAATAATCTGGCCACTCAGTGTAGATGGAGAGAAGTATGTGGCCAATGAGATATCTCTAAAATGAGAGGTCCTAAATATGGGGTAATTTCAATGATTAAGAATTTACTTGATTTCTATCAATAATGTTAATAAAGACAGATTGTCCAACTTTTAAAAAATCCTTTTAGGATTAAATCCTATCTTTTCATTTTGGAGTTCATCTATTGCAACCAATCATTAGAATAGCAAACCAGTTCATTATCACTTTAAAATATTTTCATTTCAACATAGTAAACTAGTAGCAGTGGATCTTAGCTAAATTGAAAAATATAAAATAATCAAATGCAAAACCAAGAATGCAGAGTCCTCTCCTCATGAGGCATAAGCAACTCATTATCAACTTGCTGTTGTCAAAAAGCATTTTCCTTGCATCTCATTTTCATCTTTTCACTTACATGTTACTTTGAATTGCCAATAAGAATGAAATATTTGACGTAAGAGTGAAAAAATAAAATATTGCGAGTGTAAAAAGACACAGTAAAATAAAAATGTGACTCTATGGTGCAATTTAAAATAGGTAGTATTTCTAGAAATATTTCATGTGGTTAGTGTTATCTTGTGAAAAATGCCTGTAATCAGTATCTTTTTTTTTCAGTCCTTCCAAGCTAATCTAATAGACAATGAATAAGCTAGAAATATCCCATTTATAATTCACTTGAATAACCTTTATTTCTTAAATAAATCTAGAAGGGAAAATTATTTGTAGCAAATTTATGAGGACTGCACTGTGTTACTTACAATGCATTAGATCCCCGAGTTTTATACACAACTTCAACTATTCTATACTCCTTGGAAATGTATTGATAAAGTAAAAGGAAATAAAGGGCTACAGGAATAAATTGAATTGATCATCAGAGGAATTAGAAAATGTCTGTAAATTACAGCTTCTATAGACAGCTATGTCTGCCACGTCCCTGTAACCACGCTATGATATTTACTAACCATGCTTCTGCTATTTGTTCTTATTACAGGCCCAGATGGCCAAGGTTGATCTTTAATTTGTTAGGCTCAAAATAAAATATTGTCCTCTCCAGAGCCTCACAAAGGTTGCTCAACTTTATAGTTTAAGACATTCCAAATAAATCTGTGTTACTCTGTAATTTAGCCAAGGGCTGGATTTAAAGACGAGGTTCTCCTGGGGTCTTCCAAGCTGCTCTGATTTAAATCCCCTCAATTGCTTGACCATCATCATCTACTTCCTGTAAAGTCTTCTGGTTTAAGCCATTAAGAAATTATATATATTTTTCTTTCTATTTAACATTTTCTTATAAGAAAATGGTGGAGGTAGAGTGCTATTAGTAGGAAGGCAGAATGTAAACACGTTGGGATGCTGAGACGGGTTTGACTCAGTGGATAGAGCGTCGGCCTGCGGACTGAAAGGTCCCAGGTTCGATTCCGGTTGGGGGCATGTACCTTGCTTGCAGGCACAACTCCAGTAGGGGGCATGCAGAAGGCGGCTGATCGATGTCTCTCTCTCATTGATGTTTCTGACTTTCTATCCCTCTCCCTTCCTCTCTGTAAAAAATCAATAAAATATACTTAAAAAATAATTTAAAAAAATAAACACGTTGGGGTTAAAAAGAAGGCTTCTAATTTCCCTTCCCCCTCTATGGTCGTAATCCATTTTGTGCACTGCTTCTAATTTAATTAGGTTTCCACTAAAACGAAATATGATTCTTGTTTTAATTTTAAAAATATATTGTATGGAAGAGGTTTAATATCTATAGGTTAAAGTACCATCTTGTTATGAATTCGTTGGTGCTACCCAACAAATTTCCACTCAAATAATTCATGAACAACTTTTAAAATATTAAAAACAACACGCAGTGTAGGTTTCCTGGTTTTAGACAACTCTGCTGTTGGGGTACTGGGTTAGTAATACTGCTGCTTGGGGTAAAGTTGTAAATGGCATTACATTGATTCATTCAATATGGTTTGTTTGTTTTTTTAATATATTTCATTATTTATTTATTTTTTTTTTACAGAGAGAAAGGGAGAAGGATAGAGAGTTAGAAACATCGATGAGAGAGAGACATCGACCAACTGCCTCCTGCACACTCCCTACGGGGAACGTATGTGCGTGCAACAAGGTACATGCCCTTGACCAGAATGGAACCTGGGACCTTTCAGTCACTCTATCCACTGAGCCAAACCGGTTTCGGCCATTCAATATGTTTTTGTTGGGAGTCTATTACGTTTACGTGCAGTACCAAGTATGGATAACAAATAATGAGCAGTGTCGAACATGCAAACAACTTAATGTCTTAAAAAATAATACTTAAGAACTAGCCTTATGAGTGTAATAAATGGACTGCTTGAATTCAAAGTTATTGAGGAGAAGGGAAGTCAACTCATATCATTGATATGCCAGGGAAAGTGCCTTTACCTTTTACTTAGGGAAATGAATGTACATTTTTTGACAGTGTAGTATTTCCATAGTTTTTTTTAAAATATATTTTATTGATTTTTTACAGAGAGGAAGGGAGAGGGATAGAGAGTTAGAAACATCGATGAGAGAGAGACATCGATTAGCCACCTCCTGCACGCCCCCTACTGAGGATGTGCCCACAACCAAGGTACATGCCCTTAACAGGAATCGAACCTGGGACCTTTCAGTCCGCAGGCCGACGCTCTTTCCATTGAGCCAAACCGGTTTCAGCTTCATATTTTTTATTTTATATTCAGCTGTGGGAAAGTCCAGTGAAGAAAATGCTTCTCCCTTTCATAACTCGCTGAGTGTGAACAGCCATCTTTAATGACCTATTAATGGGGGTTGTCAGCATGTGCTCTATTTAAATCTAAGAGAGTAGATTAGATTACTTCATAGCCCTGATCAGACAGAGACAGAGCCCAGGACTGAGACAGTATTCCTAGGACTCTCCCTTGGCATGGTGGGAAGAGGAAGAAGATTCCGGAAAGGAAGCGAGAAGCGAGAGGGGAGGAGGGGGCAGTGCTGTCATCGATGCCACAGGAGGAGCCGGGAGATAAAGAAGGTGGCCCATATCATCAAAGCCAAATACAATAAAACACAGAAGTATTCGTTGGGTTGGACACCATTAAAGCCATAGGTGTCCTTGACACAGTATTTAATTGTTATTTTAATGATATTAATTAAAGTAAACGTTTCAGCATGGTGGGTTTGGTCCTCATTGGTTGCTGTTGAAGTTAATGGACAGCAATAACGGGGCCGGCCCGCAAACCTGCTAAGCGTTTAATGATGCAATTCGAGCTAGAGTGTCTTTTACTGTGTGGCATAAAAGTTATTAATGTTATTAAAATATCCACAGAAATACAATCTTGATGTGAAAGCCGCCCTCTGGTTGTTTGCTTAATAGATGTCCTTGCTTGTATCAGGGATGGGGCGTGTGTGAGATACACTGAGTGGCCAGATTATTATGATCTCTGAACGCACAATAATCTGGCCACTCAGTGTGTTGTGTGTGTGTGTGTGTGTGTGTGTGTGTGTGTGTGTGTGTGTGTGTATGTGTGTGTGTGTGTGTGTTAGAGGCCTGGTGCATGAATTCGTGCATGGATGGAGTTCAGCCAGCCTGGCCAGGGGGAGGGGACATGGGCAGTTGGCCGGCATGATTGTTGGTCAAACTCCTGGTCAAGGGGACAATTTGCATATTAGCCTTTTATTATATAGGATAGACACTGAGTGGCCAGATTATTATGCGTTCAGAGATCATAATAATCTGGCCACTCAGTGTAGTTGCTACAGGTTACAAGCGTGGAGGTATTTCCAGAAGCATTCTAAATTCCCCTTTAATTCTCTCTTCTATTTCCTTCCCTTCCCTTTTCTTCTCTGTCTTCTTCACTCTCCTACTCTGCTTCCCTCCCATTACTCCCATGAACATCTCAACGCCCTTCGTTAAATAATACAAAATGTAAGACTCCCTCTCTCCCTCCAGCCTTCCATCCCTTTCTTTTCCTCCAGTCAGTCCTTTCTAGAACTTTCCACAGATTGACTGGGACTTTCATAATGAGAAGTGTCACAGCACAAAGAGGCACAGAGCCGGGAGGTTAGGATGACACCTACACAGCAAAAGCCAAAAAAAATTCCACTTCTTAGGGGTACCTGAGCCCCAGCAGCTGACTAGCTGCACACACACGTTTTTTTTCTTCCTGGAAATGAGGATTGAAGTGATAATAAAAATGAAGGTGATTCCTATTTTGTAACACATAATGCTTTAGTAAACCTGAAGGACTTTCCACTATGATTTTAATAAAATCCTCCCTAGCGGCCATCTGTTCTACATGGTTCAGGCTTCGGTCTGAACAGTGGCACCGCAGAGGGAAAGCAAATGAGTTCTGTTTATCCTTGAGTGAACCTACGGTTCGATTTGGCTTTCTATTGATTGATAGTATAATTACCAAAGTGCACATTTTTAAAAACAGAAAACCTAGCCATGGCCTACTTTGCAGGTTGGAATGTATGCCTTTCGCTGGAGATCCGACGAGTTGCTTTCACGTGTGGGCAGGGAAATATATTCTAACAGGAGTTTCTCTGATCCCTGCATCCTGCGCTCTACTTGATAAATGGTGCCAGTAAGACCTTATGAAAGTGATAGTGGCCTTGCCTTTCTGGAGGCCGGTGGGTGTTGAGTCTCACCTGCCTCAGCTCCCAGCATGTGTGATTCGAAGACTTGACAAGAGCAGACTAGTAATGTGGAGCAGGATTCCGGGTCGCGCTAGCTGTCAAACTTTAGAATTATGTCTTCCAGAGTAAGAAAGAGGATAATCACTGTTGAACTCAAGGACCTGACAGATAAACCCTG
>JAAGEH010002526.1:4064589-4080945 GCA_011751065.1 Lasiurus cinereus | reverse complement strand
TCGAATTTCAGAGAGAAGACATTTAATGTGTTCCTTCCATTACCTTTGCCTTCTCATATATTGATATGTGCATCAGGTTTTATCTTGAATCCGATTATTAGCAAATTCAGTCCACTGAGGTTATTAAACATTTGTGGCCAATTTACAAACACATCAGACAACAGCAGCCTTCTGGAAGGTTCGGCTACCCCAGGCTCTTGGCTGTTCACTCGTAATGATGCTTGAAAGCCAACATTGTAATCAATCATTTTATTTATTAACTTTTTGTGTGTGTGTGAGATCCTTCCTAAATAGGAGGGAAGAGCAATGAATAGAGAGAAATAGAAGACACGTTAATATGCTTAACTCTTTTTTGCCTAAGGCCAACCCTACGTAGAACAGTGTATATTTTTCATTAAATAGAATAATAAAAAATCAAATGCAATTAACTGAACTAATATGAAGGGACAAGATAAATGCTATATCCTAATAGAATTCCAATGCTAACAACTTCAAACCATAGCTGTCTTATTTGTGGAGTAGAGCAAATAACATTAAGCTAAAGAACCAACTAATGGATGATTAATGTTCCTTATTAAATTAGATGAAGGAAAATAACAATGTTAGTTGTTAGCCAGTCACCAGAGTGGAGGAAACAAAATAAAAAGGAAACTTTGACAAGGATAATTTTTCTGAAGTTTTATTTTATAAAGATGGTGAATATAATTACCCAGGGAAATTGGATTTTTTTTTTCTATTTTTGACTGTAAATTTTCTTTGTAATGTTATATGAAAATAGAGTGGATGATTGATGGTCGCTTTGACAAGTAGATAGCAAGCTGCACATTGATCATATACTTGTGAGTACTATAGGGAGGGCTATGGAGTGATGTTTGCTACCGGTGCGTATGCTGGTATTCAAATCGCTCAGATTTCATTTTCAATTTATAAATTGTCCAGGCAAAGAAACAACGCCTAAAAATTTCATATTGAAATTGTGCTCATTCTACTGACTGGCATGGGTCTACTTTAAAATGTTGTTAATGTGTCAGACTTGTGTTTCTTCTTACAATAGAGAGGGTCAAACTGGCCAAAGGTATGCACTCGACACATCCAATTAGCATGAGCTCAGCTCAGCCAATCTCCTTGAATCCAGAGAACTTGGGAGAGTACGCCTTAAATTATTTTTTTCCCTAAAAGTGTTTGATTTATTTCTAGCAACTAAAGCATTCTTAACTTAATGGGGGGAAATACCGCTGAAATTTTCCGAGAACTTGAATACAGTTGAGTTCATCAAAAGATATATTTCTACAATGCATCATCTGTGTATGTATTGTGTGCTCACCACCCCATCATCACCTATCCCTTTACCCTCTTCTTTTACCTCCTGAAAGCTGTGTAATTTTTTTAACCAAGGTCACCCCAATAAATTCAATATTTAAAAAAGGTATGTTTCAAGGTATGAATATAGTTAGGGCTCCAACCTCATACTGCATTCAAAGGAGATTTTCAGCGAAGTCCACTCGTTTAAATATCAACAGGTTGGTTTTTCACATACCAGCCCACTGTTGGTTGTTTAGTCTACGAGCCCAAGGCACTTCCTAGTTAAAATGTTCCTGGCATGCTGGTGGAGTTGGGGTTTGTCGTAGAGAAAAAGAGAGAGAAAGAAACCTCTGGTATGTTACATAGTTGAAGGCAAAAGGATTTAAAAGAGGGTACAGACTGATATAAATAATACATTTTAAACATAAGGTTTTTTGTGATAAGCATGCTTACGATTTCCAAAATATATTCTGAAATGGTACGAATCAGTATAAATTTGACTGCATTATTTAAATTACGGTCTTCAATCTTGGAGCATCAACTGAATGAAGACAACGCATGTGAAAGAACTTAGCATACTACCTGGCACAGACAAGTGCTCAAGCATTTTGGATAGAAACTGAACACTAGATTTTAAAGCCAAAAAGGACACGGAAGACATTAAAAAGTCATTTTAACTCAGTATTGCTATGTTTTTCTGTCTATATTTTTTATTTATTTGTCCTGACCGAGTCCAAGAGGTCTCCAGGTCAAAGAAAAGGCTGTTGATCATTCACAGAGCATCTTTGTTATTTCCCAGAATCCCAGTCGCCAGTAGGCACTCTGATAAAAGCCCGATTCTACCTATACATGCACTGAGCTTGCACCACAGGAGAGGAACCCCAAAACTATGATTATCACAGCTTACGGAGAGAAGCCGTCACGTCTTAATTACCCATGTGAAAAGGATGCACTGAATTGACATTTCAAAACTTGTGCTAATCAAGGTGACTATATTCTAGAAAGATCTTCCACGCCTCTAGACCTTAATGGCTCATCGGTATGTAGTAAGATTCAATGCAATTATCGTATGCGTGTGCCAGCATGTGCAATATGGGTGTTAGCATTTGTTTATGTTTCAAAACAAAAAAACATTGCTGTAAAGAGAAGGTCCATGTCCTGATTGACATTCTTGATTGGTACACTGTTTAAAATTAGCATCTTACAACCATGTCAATCAATGGAATACAAAAGGCACAACAGGTTTCTTTGTCTTTAAGATTAGGGAAGATAGTTGAGCAAATGCATTCTGTTAAGCTTAAGAATTTAACATTTTTTACACGTAATGGATTAATGCTTTAACTTCGTATCTTTTTATTTAGCATCTTATTGAGCACACATTTGAATACACCTGATGCACAAATTCATGCATGGGTGGGGTCCCTCTGCCTGCCAACAATTGGGGAACCAATTGGGGCCAATCAGGGCCAGCCAGTTGGGGGTGGGGGCCCATGAAAGGTTGGCCAGCAGTGGGAGGTTGGCTGTGGGAGCGCCCTGACCACCAGAGGGCAGCTCCTGCATTGAGCATCTGGCCCCTAGTGGTCAGTGCACATCATAGCAAACGGTCAACTGGTCTTTCGGTCGACCAGTTGTAATGGTTGCTTAGGCTTTTATATATATAGAGAGAGAGATTATACTCTCATAGTATTTACAACTGTAATAAAATACTGTTTAGTGTTTATTTAATAACCTCCAAAGTACAGATTTCTTTCCTAAATCACCATATGTGGTCAATTAATGTAGAATATATTAGTGTTGAAGGAGTGTTCTCATTATTTAAGTATTTATATTTAATATGTGACAAATAAATGTGATTAATCAGAACATATTAATTAAAATAATTAAGCTAAATTGCTCATGAAAACACATAATAAAAGTGGAAGAGAAATAGGTGATGGAAAAGATCTCCATCTTTAACCTTAGCAGGGATTTGAAATTTTAATTGTAGAGAGACAGACACTCACAATAAAAAGTGATCTTTTATTGAATTTCGCCAATGTGCTTAGAATTTCATCAGCTTTCTCCTTACAATCTGAATATGTTTCTTTCATCTTCCCTGTGTGTGTGTGTGTGTGTGTGTGTGTGTGTGTGTGTGTTTCTTTCTGGGAATGTGCCACTGGCACTCACCCATCACAACGGCAGTGGGCATTTTAATCCCAATTATTCTGCTGCTGTCTTTATTCCCCACGGGCCAGAACAACGCATCCTCCTGAGATCTGTTCTCCAAGTGTGTCTTTTATCTCTCCCACCTGTGGGCACGTGGTGGGAGGCGGTTTAATTCCATCATTCCCATAAAATCACAGAGCTTCCATCCCTCCCGTTAAATAGCAGGTAAATCATTAAGAGGAAAAGACTCGGAGCTGCTGCTCGTGAGAGCCAGGACATGAATAAACATGAAGAACTTAAGTGAAAACCCCTCGGGTACTTGGGATGTTAGGAAGTATTTAACAGCAGAAACCTGTGAGCAACACAGAGAAGTTCTTTAGAACAGCAGGGTAGCCTATTTTAGTCACTCAACTGAAAACTGTTCTCAACAAGCCAAAGCCAAAGCCACAGCAGTCTTAAAGAAAAGAAACCATCCCCCCCGCAACCCTCAATCCTCCAACCCGCCACCCCCAGTGCAGAGCCTTAGAGAACAGGAGAGGAGGCAGAGGCCAGCCAGGCTTATTCTTTTTTTGTTCCTGTGAGTCCTCACCCAAGAACATGCCCTCCATTGATTTTCAGAGCGAGGGGAAGGGAGGGGGGCACAGAAGAACATCAATGGGCCCTTTACAGGTCAGGGCCTGGAGGAGACCCACGCCTGCTGAAATATCAATATTTATGTGAACCAGGTGCAGCGCTGGTAGACACAGACAAAGCTGTAGCAACAGAGGACTTCTCCAAAACCAGAGATAAGACCACCTTCTCCTGCTTTCTCTTTGCCTTGATTTTATCTCCTCAACCTACCTCAGCCCTTACACTGTGCTACCTGCCAGTGGCTTTCCAGTGTGTTACTATAGCCCACGTAAGGCAGCCTCGAGACCAGGATATACACTGAGTGGCCAGATTATTATGATATCTGAATGCGTAATAATCTGGCCACTCATATGTATGTGTATATATTAGAGGCCCGGTGCATGAATTCGTGCATGGGTGGGGTCCGGCCAACCTGGCAAGGGGGAGGGGACATGGGTGATTGGCTGGCCTGCCTGCTGGTCGAACTCCTGGTGGAGGAGACAATTTGCATATTAGCCTTTTATTATATAGGATAGATACTGAGTGGCCAGATTATTATGCATTCAGAGATCATAATAATCTGGCCACTCAGTGTACATGACTATACAGAACACTCACACAGGCCCATATATGTGAAAAATGGGTCATCAAAAACACTCTTCCTACTCGCAAATTTTCCTTCTATTTCCAAAACGGTAGCCATGACCCATGAAACTCATCGCAAACCCACTAATAATATGTCACTAGTAGCATTATTTGAACTTTTCTATAATCAGAGTTGTGCAATATTCTACTCTACAATAACTCAATGCTCTCTCTCCATCTCATTCCCTTTACATCCATCACCCCAACAATTCCTTGTTCAATTTCCCCCAAATACTCTAAGGATTCCATGACCAATACACACTATTGATTATCACTTGCATATAATATATCTTTCCATGCCAATAAATGTGTATGCCTAACTTTGATCACTTGGCCTATCATTCTAATCATACTCCTGCATGTATAGTCCACCCCCTTTTTTCTCTTCTTTTCTTTTTCATATTATCTGGAAGAAGACTAACTCTCGCTAGATAAAAGCCCTTATTCTGTGCCTGCAGCCATGTTCGGGTATTGGGTTGGGCAAAAACACATAATTATACTCAATGGGTCCATGTTAAATTCAAAACCACCAACTTGACGCATTACTTTTCTATCACACTATCAAATGATGGGCCTTTTACACAATTAATGAAGAAAATAATCCTTAGATGAAAGCATTCCAAAGCTACCATTACTGAATTTACCTCCTTACTTTTTTAAAAAAATACAGTGGTACCTTGAGATATGAGTGCCCTAACATACGAGATTTTTGAGATACCAGCTGTCGAGTGAGCGATTTTTGCTTTGAAATATGAGCAACATTTGAGATACGAGTAATCACATGGATCGGCCGGCTGCACACGACCCACCAGTTTACCGCGACTCGAGCATCTCAGAGTTTCCCACACCTCAAGGTTACGGAACGAATTAAACTCGTATCTCGAGGTACCACTGTATTTACTGTTGAAAGAATTACCTATAGCTCCCCTTTTCGCCCATTGACCCCATCTAGCCCATTGCCACGCCTATCTCAGTCCTTTACCTCCCTATTGTCCGTGTCCATGGGTTATGCAGATATACACATACAAGTTCTTTGGTTGATCTCTTTCTACGCACCCCCACCCACCCCTGCCTTCCCTCTGAGGTTCGACTATCTATTCCTGGACTCTAACCTTCTCTCCAAAGGTTAGGTATGAATATTGCATTTCTAATCCCATAGGCCAAAGCTGCCATTTTTACACCAGATTCTATCTCCTATCACTCAAACAATTAGAGAGGCTAGCGATTTCCCTTTCCCTCAATCAAAGGAGTATTTATGGTACTGATTAGTCTCATAACAAATGCATTTGAAAATAAGTGAATACATATTTATTGGCAATAATCATCAGGTAATAAAGCGGATCAAAGAGCTGTTAACTTTGATTGCTAAGTTTACAATGTCTGTACTGAAATAATTTAATGTCTGTGTTAAAAACTCTACTACTGAGGTTTTCAAGTCCAAATTATATTACTTTAGCATGAATAACAATAGCTCAAATACTCCATATCCTATTTTAAGAAAGGCTAAGCTGATGTAAGAGAATGCCAACTTTACTGGAGCATTTCCCTCCCCTGGAGCTGTCTCATCAGCTCATTTTAATAATGTCATAGCAGGCAATCAATGTGTTGTCTCCATGTTAATGGACATAAAACTTGTCCCGCATCCAGAATGCATATGTAGGGTTTTATAATCTGGGATTTATTGAGAAAACTGCAGTAAAAGTATTGATGTTCCCATCAGTTTGGGCCTAAGCCTATAATTAATAGCTTGTTTCCTTTCATTTCGATGAAAACAATCAAGTTCTAAGCTAATTAAGTGGCAGTAAGCCATAAATTACTCTTTGACTTAAGAGAAAATCTGGTTTTGAAACAAAAGGCCTCCCGAAATTTAGAAAAGTTAATTCATTCACAGTATCTGATTTGACAGTGAGAGATGTTTACCTTAAAAATATTTTTTCATTTGGTATTCTCACTGGCACTGCAATAAAAATGCTATCAAATATTGATCATCATCAGAATCCATATATCACTTGGAGATGTCTGTTTCCCCAGATATGCATTACCTCTAACTGAGATCTCTCATTTTATAAATAAAAGCCCATGATATTTTCCCTAATATCTCTGCAAAACTTAACTTCTGTTATTATTATGCGGGGTAGGGGGGGATTTTGTTCAATAAGAAAATAGCACTGATTTAGCCTGGCTGATGTGGCTCAGTGGTTGAGCACTGACCTATGAAGCAAGAGGTCAAGGTGAGATTTCTGGTCAGGGCACATGCCTGCGTGGGGGCTCGATCCCCAGTAGGGAATGTGGAGGAGGCAGACAGTCAATAGTTCTCTCTCATCATTGATATTCCTATTTCTCTCTCTTCCTCTCCCTTTCTCTCTGAAATCAATAAAAATATATTTGAGAAAAATAGCACTGATTTAGAACATAATTTGTTGTAACTAAGCATTTCTATTCCATAATATGCTTGAACATAGTTATGTGCAATGTGAGATAATTCTTGGTGTTTTATATTTAATCTTCAGTATATCCTTGGGTATTTTCTTTGTAATATAAAACTTTGTATTGCTTAGTAAATGTAATTAAATGCCCATCTAAACAAAACAATGAGTATCTATGATAACAGACTGCTTTAATCATTTTGACATTTGTATTCTGAAAGATGATCAAAATGAATAAAATTGGAAAAATTAGAAAAGTGAGAGAAAAAAATACATTGCTTATTTTTTAAAACGAGTAAGATACACTAGACACCCTAACTTATTTTCAGGCAAAACAGCCATGGATTGGCTGGTGCATTCTTGATAGAATCAGAACTAGTGGTTTCAATTATTTTATTTTTCACTATAAACAATTTTGTGCTTTCATTGGCAGTTTGTCAGTTTCAAGACTGAGAAAACCTAGTGTTCTCTCATAAAGCCATGTCTGTTTTGTAGTTTATGATCACAATTGCTTAAGAATTTTAATATTGATATAAATTCTCACTGGTGATTATTTAATTTGCTCTTTTGTTTTTAGATTTCCACCTCAACTTAAAAGGTCATGAGTTTTAAAGAATAAAAACATTTAACAATTAAGCTAGTTGGCAGTATTCCAGTTTATAAACACTCTAGAGTCTCAATTTGTTTACCTTAAAGCAACAATCTCAATTTTTTTTTTTCTGCAGACCATGAATGAGAGATTATACTCCCCTACTCCCTTAATACCCTCACGTGATGAAAAAGTAGTCTGGCTATAATAGCCTACTTAAAAAAAATACAGCCAAAACCGGTTTGGCTCAGTGGAGAGAGCGTCCACTGTGGACTGAAAGGTCCCAGGTTCGATTCCTGTCAAGGGCATGTATCCTGGTTGCGGGAGGTGGCTGATCGATGTCTCTCTCTCATCGATGTTTCTGACTTTCTATCTCTCTCCCTTCCTCTCTGTAAAAAATCAATAAAAATATATTTAAAAAAATACAAATACTGAGGTTATGCATATTAAATCTCTACTTAATATTCCTACTTCCTACAACCTGGGCATGATATTGACCTTTCTAACTTCCAGCAGGTAAAATGCAGTACATCAGAGAATAACAAACTACAAACTAGACAATTGTACAAATCGTCATAGAACAAATAATATCTAGAAAATTTTGTATGTTCACAGATTTTGAATATATATTATAGTCATTTTTTAAAAAAAATATTTTAATTTGTTTCATACAGGAAAGCAGAAGGAAAGAGAGACAGGAACATCAATTATAAGAGAGAATCACTGTTCGACTGCCTCCTGCATGCCCCCACTGGGGATCCAGCCCACTCCCTAGGAATGTGCCCTGACCGGGAATCGCACCCTGACCCCCTGGTTCATAGGTCAACACTCAACCAGTTGAGACACACCGGCTGGGCTATTATAGTCATTTATCAGGTCCCTTGTCATCGTTACTATAAATAATAACTGCCAGTCCCTCGTTACGTTTATGTTCAAACTAAATCTGTGCGTCAGTAGCTTTCGGCGGGGCCTGGCTGTTCGCACCTGCTGCCCACAGGCTCTCTGCGCCCAGAGGCCCATCAGTGCCAGG
Organism: Lasiurus cinereus; assembly: GCA_011751065.1. Classification (NCBI taxonomy): domain Eukaryota; kingdom Metazoa; phylum Chordata; class Mammalia; order Chiroptera; family Vespertilionidae; genus Lasiurus; species Lasiurus cinereus. Next base: position 4,072,199 of record JAAGEH010002526.1, on the reverse strand, counting down.
TGTGGAATGCTTGCCTCATCGCCAGGGCGACAAAGCAAGCATTCTGCCAGGCCACCCACACTGCCCGCTCTCAGCGACCACCCCCCTAACCCTCCCAAACTAGGGGACTCCAATGGGGCCGAGAGGACTGGACACTGCCATCTTGTGGCTCTGGGCGCCACCATCTTTTTTTGCCGGAGTGACGGTTCATTTGCATGTTGCCCTCGTTTAGCGGCAGTCACTTTCACAAGTTGAAAACCCGGTCTGCTATGCCAACAGGTGCTCCACCACGGTTACCTAGACAGCTCGGGTGGCCTGGAAGAGATCCAGCTTCCAGATGAGGCTGGTTGGTGCCCGCTTTCACTGTGGAATTCTGCACCGGACCGGACAGGAAATTATACAGTCAATCTAGGCCTATTCGTGATCTGAGCCCCCTCTCTACCTTCTTTCTCTAAAGTCCTGTCGGGTCACCAAAACCGGTTTGGCTCAGTGGATAGAGCATAGGTCTGCGGACTGAAGGGTCCCAGGTTTGATTCCGGTCAAGGGCATGTACCTTGGTTGTGGGCACATCTCCAGTGGGGGGTGTGCAGGAGGCAGCTGATTGATGTCTCTCTCTCATCGATGTTTCCAACTCTCTATCCCTCTACCTTCCTCTCTGTAAAAAAATCAATAAAATATATATTTTTTTAAAAATGAAGTCCTGTAGGGGCAATGATAATAAGTGAGCACAGCCCTCATACAATCATCATACCCTTGCCTTATGCTGCATGCCTCTCCCTCTCTGCAGGTGCACCTAGTCTGACATAACTAGTGAACATTCTCCCCCGAGAGTCTACACAGGCTCTACAGCAGCAGCGTCTTAATCCTCAGAGCAGATCTACACTGCACCACAAGCTCTTGGGTCATGCTCTGCTCCTGGGTGATGTGGACCTAACTCACCTGCCCCCGGGTCAGCTCCTTCTTGCTCTTGAGACAATCTCTTCTCTCCTACAATTTTTGTGTTTTTCCTATGGGACCCCCTAGACTTCCAAAACTCATTGGTGGCCTGAGTTTTATTAGGGAAACCCTCTTAAGTTATATATACGCTTGCAGAAGGCTGGGTTCACGTACAGGTTAATGTTACTTCCTGAGACTTTGCTTCTTCCCAGTGTATAAACTCAGCAGGTAGGTATTTCTTATAGGACCAAGCTATTTTCTCTAGAGTGATTTTCCCCCTTTCCAACCGGCCCTTTAGGTTCTTCCGAATTTTAGGTTTCTCTGAAATCATTTTAAGTTTGGCAGAAAAAACCATGTGTGGCAGGTCTATATGTATTTCTCTCCCTTATATGAGATTACTGACTTCAATGGTATTTCAGAGGCAAGATGTAGGGATGTTTTAAACAACACTGAAACATTGCTTCGCTTGTGTATATTTCCCCTCTATTTCTATTCTGCTTTCTCAGATTAGTATATAAACACACACACACACACACACACACACACACACACACACGGATTGAAGTACCTTCCTCACAACTGCTGAATGCCTCTGTGATCATTTAAATGCATTAACACCCAAACACACACACACATACATACACATGCACGCACGCACATACACTCACACAAATGCATGCACACACACACATACACACTCACACAAACGCATGCACCACCATGATGGTTTCTACCTGACAGATATGGAAACTAACAAGTGTGGACACCGCACTGGTGACATGAGGTAACAGTTCACCCTCAGGTTCTCTGGGCTGTATTACTGGAACAGTTTGGGAGCCTCAAGATCATGTGAGGTAAATTCAGTCTCCGTGAAAAAGAGATTTCTAAGGACTGCGACAGACAGACAAAAGAAAAACAGAAAATGAGTTCAAGATATTCAAGTGATGATTACAATCTCATTTCTGACATGCTTTCTGGAAAGATACTGTTATACAACTCCAGATTCAAACTATACACCTTAAGAGAGCTTAGCAGCTACTAGCATGATGAAGCGGCCTCATCTTAAATTGCTATTTTATGTGGATGTGCTAATTGGAAACAAAGATATAAACAGGCAAGTAAGAGAAAAAGGTCAGGCTTTTCATTTGAAGAGGGAAGACACCATTTGTTTATTTTAAATCAAATTATCATTTTGCTGTCTGTTAAAATGTACAAATGGACATTATAAAACTAGTTAAATATAGGCTTTTTAATGGCTGACTAATTTTATGGAAACATATGTACTTCTCGGTAATACAAGTTATAAATAAAAGTATTAATTTAGAATCCTACTCTTTGTAATATGGTTTATTATATATTATATTATGTTCAGCTAACTAGAAAACTGCAATTTGACGGGTACATACAATTGATGCAATGAATAGAGGCATTATTATTATCATTTAATTATCTTTCTTTAATGGAAGAAAAGCCACACGTGTCCAGATGTATTACCTTTTCACCTACAGAAACTTCCTATGCTTTGAGTTCTGATCTTAACAAAAATGTGTAATTCTGCCAAAAAAGGAATCCTAGAAAAATTACCTAAATCCCATGAATAGAGACAAAACATTCAGATTACTTGTTTAGTTGACCTTTCTCCTCCAAGGTGATATATCTATTAGAGAATCCATTGCAGGCAAACAAAGTCCCAAGAAAATTAAAAGGAGAAGAAAGAATACAAATATTGGTGAACCATTAGAAAGTTGCTTTATGTTACAGATTTTTAATAAAACGATCAATGTATCAAGTATCTTCCTCTCCTGTACCCTGAGGTGGCCATTAATAATAAATCACTTTACTCATATAAAAAAAAACACACCAACATCTATATGTACAGAATCTATCTGTAATTAAAAATCAATCATGCCTATTTTCCAGATCATTTATCTCACTATGGTTAATAACCTGTGACATGACATTGATATAATTTATTGGAAGTTTTGCCACCACCTTCAATGCTGATTGACATATCCTTTTTGACACATGCTCACATATTTTATTATAATTCTTTGATTTTTTATGATTGTGTATTAAATAGGATAGAGCTAGTTCCTACGATCAGTGAGCTACAATATATTAATGGCTTAACCCAGTGGTCAGCAAACTGCGGCTCGCGAGCCACATGTGGCTCATGAGCCACGGTTTGCCACTCTGTTGACTAATGAGTTTGCCGCCCACTGGGATAGGGGCTTAATCACAAGGAACAACAACAGCCTGTAATTACTGGAACCAAGAGTCTAGGTCAGTGGTTGGCAAACTCATTAGTTAACAGAGTGGCAAACCATGGCTCGCAAGCTGCAGTTTGCTGACCTCTGGCTTAACCCAACGTGGTTGATTTTTCACGCATCTAATGATACGGGGTGGGTGAACAAAACTGAGGTCCGCCTTTGCCAGCAAACATTTAGGAACCCCATGACCACTAATGTATGACATCGTTTATATGTGTCTTCCAAAATCCCCCTCAGAACATCGCCTGTCACCAGCTAACCAGAAGGTAGAGTCCATCCCCTGCAGGCAATTTACAATTTAGATCCGAGGAAGCACACATCCAGGGCGAGACCTCAGTCATGTCAATACCCCTCCTAGCAAGGGGAAGGAACATACCACCTTATCAATGACTCTAAATAACTATTTCATTAAAGGTTTAATAGATAACCATTGAAATGTTCCTCTATTTTTGAAAATCAATACAGTGGTACCTCGAGATACGAGTGCCCTAACATATGAGATTTTTGAAATACGAGCCGTTGAGTGAGCAATTTTTGCTTTGAAATATGAGCAACATTTGAGATAGGAGTAATCGAGCAGATCAGCCGGCTGTACAAGATCCACCAGTTTACCGCCACTCGAGCGTCTCATAGTTTCCCACACCTCAAGGTTACGGAAGGAATTAAACTCGTATCTCGAGGTACTACTGTATATAAAAGTATAATATGCAAATTGACCAGGCAACGGAAAGACCGGTCATCTATGATGCATACTGACCACCAGCCTGCAGGCCCGATCACCCAAATGGGGTCTGTTGGGCAACCTCTAGTCCCTCCCCCTGGCAGCAGGCTCCGATCACCAGATGGGAACCAGGAATTGGGGGTGGGTGGTGACGAACTCAGGGGGGTGGGGCCTGCTACCAGCAGCCAGGGAAGATCGGCCCTGATCACAGGCCAGGCCTCGGGACCCGGTCTGCACGAATTTTGTGTGCCAGGCCTCTAGTCCTATCTAATAAAAGGGTGGTATGCAAATTAACCATCACTCTGTCACACACGTAGCAGTGTCCATAGCCACAAGATGGCGGCCCCCAGTCCTCTCAGCCCCACCAGAGTCTTTTTGTCCCAGGGACGTGGCCGCTGAGAGCGGGCAGCATGAGCGTTCCACTCCTGGCCATAGATGGCCTCTAGGCCACAGAGAGCCTGGGCAGCAGGCGCAGAGCAGCTGCCCCATATGGAGCTACTGGCACATGAATTCGTGCACAGGGCTACTGGTTTTGTTATAAGATGCTTGTGACTCATTGTACCCTCTGTGACTATAAACAGTTTTTTGTGGTTTGCTTTGGGGCACTGGGTTCCAGAAAATGTCTGTGGTCTCTTGGTCAGGTGACAAAGGCACAATTAAAAATGTCAGGATGGGTAGTAGGAAATGACATTACATTTAACAAAGCTTGGGTTAAGTAAAATTATTGCTAAACCAATAATGCAATTGGACCTTAGAATTTACTAGTAGTAATAAACAATTCTCTCTCCCCCTCTCTCTCTCTCTCTCTCTCTCTCTCTGCTCATCCTCACCCAAGGATATTTTTCCACTGATTTTTAGAGAGAGGGACAGACAGAGGAAAATACCGATGTGAGAGAAAAACATTGATTGGTTGCCTCCTGCATGAGCCCCAACCAGGCCCAAGCCAAGTACGTGCCCTTGACCGGAATCAAACCCGGGACCCTTCGTTCTTCAGGCCGACGCTCTAGCCACTGAGCCAACCCAGGAGGGCATAAAGCACTCTCTGAGGTTGTCCTCTCGTCACCTGTGTCGTAAGTTATAAAGCAAACATCTTATGAAATGTTAGAGCATCATAAAAATACCCTCTCCTTGTTGTTAATAAGTCCACAATATTTGATTTAGATAAGTAATTGCTTTCATGGTATCTGCGTTGGGTGCTAAAAATATTTAGTAGATAATAGGCCTTGTGTCAAAACTCATCAGATATTCCTCGGGCCTCTGAGTTTCCAATTCAGATCTCCTTCTCCTGGGCTGATTAATTGAAAACCATTGAGCTGCAATATTGCGCCCGTCCTCTCTGCACCCCTGTTTTATCCACATGATTTCATCTGCATAAGAGAAAATGAGCCACCGCAGCTACTATTTCAAAAGTGCAGCGTATAAGTCCACCTGTTGGAGGCCTAACTAATCAACGAAATGGCCCTCGCAGTAACCATATGAACGAGGGTTCTGTGTTTCCCTTTAAAATACCCTCCGGATTTATGGTATGTATTGTCTGATCTAACAGCTCATAGCATGCACAGAACCCCTGCAGATCGATACCACAATTTACAGACCTGTCACACTATATGAAAGGAAAAATCATTTAAATTACTCAAGTGCTCTTAAAGGAAGCACTTTCAAATTTAAATAATAGATTCCCATCAGAGAGAGGTTCGCCCGATGCATTTGTCAGTATTTAAAGACTATTTCTTATGAACAAGGTGGGAAGGCCAGTTGTTGAGTAAGAGCAATGTTGACATAAAATTATTTCAGGTTTTAATTAAGGTTGTACAGTAGTTCATGCACCTTTACGGTTTCCAAAGCTCTTTCATTTAGTAGCCAGTTAAGGATGAATTCTAAGCCCCATTTTATAAATCAGTAATCTAAGTTTCAGAGAATTTGAATAATTTGCCCGAATTCACAGGATCACGTATGTGGCATGTAAAACACTGACATCCAAGGTGCCTCATTCCATATTAACGACCCTTGTGTTAGGTCATATTAATTACTTCTGTCAGGTTATATATGTGTCACATTAAATAGAACGTGTGCTGGTCATTTTGAACTTGGCACATATACTTGCAGCCACGCCATCATATGCAGTCTTTAAACTACCTGCATATTTGGAAAGTTTTTTTTTTTTACTGAAAACAACCATTAGCCAGTCTTTCTTACTGACAATATATTACTAATAATTTTTTTAAATAACATAAAAAAGATATACAGTACTTATACCTTCCCCCAAAGGAATACAAAATCATATGTGTAGAATTTTTTCACAAAAAAATCTGCAGAAGAACAATGTCTGGAAGGGTGGCTGAGTAAAAACAATAGTAAAGGGAATATATTAAAGTGAAACGTTCAGGAAATGAAGCAAAAGGAAAAGGGGACGCAGAAAAGAAATGTCACTGCATACAGCTTGCAGTCCTTGTTTATTGTACAGGTGACTTCACCCAATAGCTAAGAAATCACCACTTTCCGCTTGGTGCCAACTCTACATACACACGTTCACAATCACTCTCTTTGGGTAACAGTATCAAAATAGTGAGGTAACAATTGGCGAAGCATTTTAGAAGAATTGGATGTTCAAAGGTAAACAGTTGGTCATCTGATTTACTTGGGTTCACTCCCAAGAATCTGATAATTCGTCTTTGGTAGGGAATACACCAGAAGCAGGACGAGGGAGGAGGAGAGGAGAGGGAGAGAGAAAAATAGAAAGGCAGAAGTGGGAAAGGGAAAGGGAGAAGAAAGGGTATGTGTAGTTGTTTTTGTTGTTTGTATTTTTACAGAAAGCTTTGGAAGACTGGTGACTGATGAACAGGAAAGGATGAAACTCTACAGAACATGTGAGCAGACAACAGCGGAGGCATCCTGAAGTGGCTCCTGAAACTCAGGACTCTCGGCCCATGAGTGGCTGGTGGTGGCAGATGCCGGTTTGTAAAGGGAGGTTCCGCTGAAAGTACGGAGCTGGATCTTTAAGTCACCCCCTCAATCCGTCCACTTCAGCCACGTATTAAACAGAGAGAAGAGAAAGCCGAAGTGAGGACTAGGAATGTGATTATGATGATATAAGGGGTCTGCATGTGCATTTCTCCGGGAAACATCACCGCGGATACGGGCAGAAACACATGGAAGCATTTCAGATCCGCTTGAGCACATGCAGGACCATCCTGGCCACCGCTGATGCACTGCCATTTCTGCACAGACTTCCCTGAACGGCTACCCCTCATGCATATCAAAACATGCTTCCTCGCTGGGAGAATTCCTCTCCAAAAGGACAGAAAGTTTATGATTTCTTTGGGTCACTGATGCCCTTCAGTAATGGGCTCCCTCCCCAAGGAGAAATATTTCATGAACACCCCAAGAAGAGTCTACCGGGCCGTGTCCAGATCTTTCTGGTGTTCTCGGTTGTGAGGTCCAGGAAACCAAGATAGACATAACTGAGTTGTTGGCCTTTCTGTTGGGAATTGCCTTGGTGCAGACATGTCTAATTTCCGGTTACTTGTAAATGTAATGACTTCTAATGCAGTGAAATGACTCTTCCTCATAACAAGACTGGGACACAGCCAGCGTGTGTAACAGGGCGGCAGAGGCTGGGGCACGGGCTTGACTGAAAGGCCTTTCAAGCAATAGGTAGATGACAAGTGGACCCAATCTGGGAAAGAAGTGAATATATATATATA
>JAAGEH010002526.1:3926239-4064489 GCA_011751065.1 Lasiurus cinereus | reverse complement strand
TTATTGATTTTTTACAGAGAGGAAGGGAGAGAAATAGAAAGTCAGAAACATCGATGAGAGAGAGACATTGATCAGCCGCCTCCTGCATGCCCCACTGTGGAGATGTGCCCGCAAACAAGGTACATGCCCCCAACGGGAATCGAACCCGGGACCTTTCAGTCCGCAAGCCGATGCTCTATCCACTGAGCCAAACCGGTCTCAGCAAGAAGTGACTTTTTAAAGGAGAAAGGAGAGAGAAAGAGAGAGCGAGAACACAAACCAGCATGTCCTGATTCTTGGAACACCAGATCCCCTCCTTGCCAAGTGATCCACTTGGTTGAATGAAGGCTTTATGCGTACGTCTCCTTAACCTAAGAGTTTCAGATGGTGTCTGTTTTCCAACATTTCCATCAGGCCGTGGGAAAAATTCTGATAAGGGCATTTCATGCCAATTTTTTTTTTTTTCCCCTCAGAGGAATCAGACAATTCTGTGAGAAGCTTAACTATCTCTCTTCTAGTATTTTGGGTTGTTTGCTATCCACATAAAAACTAATGATTTTGAAGAATTAGTTATAGAATTATTTTTTTTTCATTTGAATAAATCTTTATTGTTCCGATTATTACAGTTGTTCCTCTTTTTGCCTCCCATAGCCCCTCTCCACCCGGTTCCCACCCCTCCCTCTGCCCTTACCTTACCCCCACTGTCCTCATCCATAGGTGTATGAGTTTTGTCCAGTCTCTCCCTGCACCCCTCATACTCCTTACCCCTGAGAATTGTCAGTCCACTCCCTTTCTATTCCCCCTATTCTATTATATTCACCATTTTATTCTGTTCATCAGACTTCTTTATTCACTTGATTTTTAGATTCACTTGTTAATAGATATGTACTTATTGTTCATAATTTTTATCTTTACCTTTTTCTTCTTCTTCCTCTTCTTAAAGAATACCTGTCAGCATTTCACATAATACTGGTGTGGCAGTGATGAACTCCTTTAGCTTTTTCTTATCTGTGAAGTTCTTTTTCTGCCCTTCAATTCTGAATGATAGCTTTGCTGGGTAGAATAATCTTGGTTGTAGGTTCTTGCTATTCATCACGTTGAATATTTCTTGCCACTCCCGTCTGGCCTGCATCATTTCTGTTGAGAAATCAGATGACCGTCCTTTGGGTGCTCCCTTGTAGGTAATAAACTGTTTTTCTCTTGCTGCTTTTAATATTCTCTCTTTGTCTTTTGCTCTTGGCATTTTAATTACGATGTGTCTTGGTGCGTCCTCTATGGATTCCTTTGGTTTGGAGTTCTCTGCACTTCCTGGACTTGTAAGTCTATTTCTTTCACCAGATAGGGGAAGTTTTCTGTCATTATTCTTCAAATAGGTTTTTCAGTATCTTGCTCTCTCTCTTCTTCTGGAATCCCCATAATTCTGATGTTGGTACACTTGAAATTGTCCCAGAACTCCCATCTATTTAATCATTTCAGTCAATTCTCTTCATATTTTTAGATTCTTTTTGCTTTTTGCTTTTCCGGTTGGGTATTTTTTGCTTTTTTGTATTTCAAATCTTTTACTTTATTCTTGTGATTCTCTAGTCTTCTGTTGGATCTCTGTATATTATTCTTTATTTTAGTCAGTGTATGCTTAATTTATAGTTGGTCCTTTTTCATATCCTCGAGGGTCTCACTAAATTTATCGGCAGTTTCTAGAAAATTCTTGAAAAACCTTATAACTGTGGTTTTGAACTCTATATCCAGTCATTTGTTTTCCTCCATTTCTGTCATTTGTAACCTGTTTCTTTGTCTGCTTCCCTGTGTTGACAGAGTGGCTTTGTGTGCTAGGTGTCCTATAAGGCCCCAGTGGCTCAGCCTCCCCAGTTACCTGAGGTGGACACTCTTGGTTCACCCCTTTGTGGGCTATGTGCACAGTCTTGTTGTAGTTAAGCCTTAATTGTTGGTATCACTGGGAGGAATTGACCTCCAGGTCAATTGTCTGTGAGGATCAGCTTTGTCTACGATGGGAGAACTTCTGTGCTGGAGACACCCTTATGGGGAAAGACTTGCTTTAGTGGGACTTTGGTGCTCACTGAGTCTGCCCCCTGAGTGTGTCCCTTATGGATCTGAGAAGTTGTAATCTAGATGGTCCAACTCTGACCACTGGGTACACTACCTCTTGAATCTCTGAGATTTAGCCTCTCCCTGAGGCCACCCAGCAAGAGGTACAGAGAGAACTGCAAATTCCTTTTCTTTGTGTGGGTTTGGAGGTGCCCAGATGAGGACCAGCTGTGAAGCAATGCAAGTTGCTGTGGGGCCTTGGGCCTTCTTTTTAATATTCTTGATCTCTCTGACCCAGCTGCAGTGTGTTAGGTAATTTTAGATTTCAAAGGGCCAGGCCATTCATATGCAAAAGCCTCTGCACACAGCTTGGGTGGGGCGGGGTCTCAGGGAATTAACAGGGGGGAGTAAACAGCTATGGCTGATCCTCAGCCATGCCTTAAGAGGTCCTCAGGTCTCAGTGTCCCTCAGTTAATCGCTGCAAGCACCTCTGAGAGAAAGCTACCGTGAAGTTCTGCCCGATCTCAGACAGTCCAGATTTTCCCCCCATATCAGTCTGGGTCCCCAGAGTCTCACCCGGAACTAGAGTTCAGAACAGTGGGGAGCTTGTGTCTTTCTGTGGACTGAAAAAACAACAACGGCATCCTCAGTTGCCAGCCCTCTCCACACGCACACCTCTATACCTCTGCACTTTATTTCCATACCACCTCTGAGTTTCAATGTGCTTTTCTCTTTCCTTCTCGTTGTAGAATTTCCACTCAGCCAGCCTTTCTGTGGTTCTGGATGATGTCCATTATGTCTTTTAGTTGTAATTTTGAAGTGGTTGTGCCAGGCAGCAATTTCAGGCGTTTATGTATGCCATCAACCTGGTTTCTCTCAATCTAGTATAGAATTCTTAAATATATATTTTTAAATAATGTAACTGTACATGATAAAAGTTTAGTGTTTTAATGTAGGATATAATTTAGTCAGCTTTCCACATATTTTAAATGAAGAGTTTAAATTTTAAATATTAACATTATGTCATTGTTAACCATGTCATGCAAAGTCCTATAATACATCTAATGTATATTCATGTACAGTTACTAGATGGCTATCAAGAGCAATTTTTATAAAGATGTGGCTTTCTAAGGTGGAGATTTTTCTATAACAGTGATCCTTTATATGATTAGATGTCTACTTATACCGGGTCATAAAATTAATTTTCACCTTAATTAATGCCCACAGCAATGATTATATTAGTAATCCATTTAGCTAATTGGATTTTGCTAAGTTAGTTGTGTTACAGTTTGAGCACCACTAATATGCCAAGGTCAGTATGTCTCCTATCCATATCCAATAATCAACGTAAGATTATAGTGAATAATATAACTTATATTTGCAAGTCCTAGATTATCTACATACTTAGATTTCTGTTGGGGGCATATATCATTGTCCTTAGGATCTTAGAAACAATTAGTTCAGATCCAAATCTTTTTTCTCCCATGACTGAAGGGTTTATTGGGCCCTAACAGGCTGACATAGGCTAACCACATTCACAGAACACTAATTTGCTTAAGCACAGTTCAGTATGTTCTTTTACCTTTGGAATTATAACCAGCTAGATAACCCTCCTCTGGCTTCCCATGAATGCATTCCTTTCTCATTAGAAGAAACCCAGTTAGGAAGCCTAGTTAAGGTCATGAAATTGTTTTTGAAGAGCATGATGTCAGTAGGAACTTGATGGAGGATAGTTAAGCAAATTTCTTAAAGTCATCATTCTCCAAAGGGTATAAATAGATTAGGTCCCATTTTCCACTTTAGAGAAAAATACACACATAGATATATACTCTGAAAGATCACAAACTCTATTCTCCTTGAAGATTTTATAGGAATCAAATACCCACCCTTTCATTTAGTCTCATGGCTTTGTAACCTCAGGTTCAGGTTATAAAGGTGCACTTTCAAAGGGAAGAATTAAATCTTTTCATCTTTCCCCACAGGCTACCCTGCCCATCTATTTAATCATTTCAGTCAATTCTCTTCAAACTCTCGTGTTTTTTTCCCCACCTCATTTCTTGTGCATGGTTTCTAGAACCGGAAAGAGAGGAGAACAGGGTGGCTGATTCAGAGGCCAGAGAGGAAGGACTATGATTGCGGCAACTTGAGTGCAGACTGGCTGGGAGGTACTATAACCCATACACAATCCCATAGCAGTGCTGTGTTGGTAACACGATTTAATAAATGGTGAACAATTCTTGGAAGCTCTAAACAAAATCAAGTGCAATCTCTCTCAAAGTGCATCATTATCATATTCCTTAGACATGTAGTGTATCTTGAAAACATAAAAATGTATATGTCAAAAAGGGTTAGGTTCTAAGTTCATAATTTGAAGAAGGATTTTTCACCTAGATGAATGTTGAGGAGGGTATTTAAAATTAGTTTGCAGCAACCACATTGTGTGAAGGATTACTATGAACCTTATTATACCCAGGCACCCCCTCTGATCATGGCCACTAGATTCCTCGATTATTGTAATGACAATAGCACCTTCCAAATTCCCAAACTGTTCCTTAGAAAGTTGAATGATACCTATGCGCAGGAAAACTTATGACTTACAGCTTCAAGCTGGCATAAAACACAATAAGTCAATTACCATTAGAAACTGGCCTTAATTCATAGCCTCTCTCTAATACCCATGGATGAGGCAGCCAGGTGAGACTACAACTAGTATGCATTCAAGAGATAAACAAATATAGGAAATGATGAAATGGTTTCTCCACTGAGAGTGTAAATAATATTAGCAACAGTACATTCAACAGAATCCTATCTAATAAAAAAGTAATATGCATATTAACCATTACTCTGTTACACCAAGTGATGCCCACCAGCCACACCCACCAGTCAATCAGGAGCAAGTATGCAAATTAACCCAACCAAGATGGCTGAGGCTATAGAGAGAGCAGGAGGAAGGCCTGGGTTTCCCCGGAAATGGAGGAAGCCAAGCTTTCCACACACCTTGGCTGGTCCAGGCCTCCACTCCAGGCTACAAAGTTTCAATTATAACAGATAAATAAATCCCAACAAAAATGGCAGCAGCCACGGAGCTAGAGAGAGCAGGAGGCTTGGGTTGTCCCAGGTAATGGAGGAAGGCAAGCTTCTGCAGCCCTGGCATGTCTTGGCCTCCACTTAAGGCTACAAAGTTTCAATTGTAAAAGATAAATAAATCCCAGATACCAGGGCCTCCACTTGGATTGCTGGAGGGCATGGCTGGATTACAAATGACCACAGGCCTCTCGCCCAGGCTGCCCCATGCCCCAGGGAAACCCCCACCCTGATCTGGTACACCCTTCAGGGCAAATCAGCTGGCCCCCACCCATGAAACCAGGCCTCTATCTTACCTAATAAAAGAGTAATATGCAGATTGACCATCACTCCAACACACAAGATGGCTGCTCCTATGTAGTCAAAGATCCTGCCCCCATGTGGACACAAGATGGCCAGATGGCCAGAAGGGGTGGGGAATTGGGAGGGTCTAGGCCTGCAAGGAAGGGCAGTTTGGGGTGATCAAGCCTGCAGGGGAGGGCAGTTAGGGGTGACCAGGCCAGCAGAGGAGTGAAGTTGGGAGTGACTGGGCCTGCAGGAAAGGGCAGTTTGGGGGGACCCAGGCCTGTAGGGAGAACAGTGGGCATGGGGGGGAGGACCAGGCCTGAAGGAGAGGGCAGTAGAGGTGACCAGGCCTGCAGGGGAGAGCAGTTAGGGGTGACCAGGCCTGCCGGTTAGGGCAGTTAGAAGCAAACAGGCTGGCAGGGGAGCAGTTAGGCATCAATCAGGCTGGCAGGGGAGTGGTTAGTGGGTGATCAGGCTGGCAGGCAGAAGCAGTTGGGGGCAATTAGAAAGGCAGGCAGATGATCAGTTAGGAGCTAGCAGTTCTGCATTGTGAGAGGGATGTCCAACTGGCTGTTGAGGCCCGATTTCCGAGATAAAAAAGTAAATTTCAGCAGATGAAGTCACTTTTAGAAAGACTGAATAATTTAAACCAATAAGAATGTATAAAACCCATGCATCTTGCTTAGTTGCTAAAGAGGGAGAAAATATTTAACTTGTTCAGATCTGTTGAGTGAGACAATGCTAATGGAATTAAGCAAATTTAAATTAACGATTAAACTGTCCTGGAGAAATGCGTATTCAACACATATTTAGACTTCAATTTTTAAAAATGTGGTGTTTTGCCATAAAAGAACAAACTGTTAACTCACGATTCTCCTGCTCCCTCATAACTTCATCTTGAATGTCTTTCTTCTGTGCTTTTGCCAGGCTCAGAGTCCCACACGCTATGTTTATTCTGCTTTCTGGACCTAAAAAAAAATAAAAATGTTGTCATAAATATATTATTTATTTAAGGAAAAAACAATACTCATGTATAATTTGTCCAAATCATTTACAATTAAGTCTAGAACTTCAAGAATTGATTAATCCTCATGATTTATTCTTCTTGGCTGTCTGAAGATAAATCATTGATAATTATCCTGAGTTTGCCGACAGTTCAGTTGGTTGCCATTATAAAGTGAAAAACAGAAAAATAAGATTTAGCCAAAACTGGTTTGGTTCAGTGGATAGAGCATCGGCCTGCGGACTAAAAGGTCCCAGGTTTGATTCCGGTCAAGGGCATGTATCCTGGTTGTGGGGACATCCCCAGTAGGGTGCATACAAAAGGCGGCTGATGGATATTTCTCTCTCCTCAGTGTTTCTAACTCTCTATCCTTCTCCCTTTCTCTCTGTAAAAAATCAATAAAATATATTTTTTAAAAGAAAAATGTTTTGTTAGAAAAATAATATAATTATGACTAAATGGTACACTTTCCATTCACGCTGTTGGATCTGTCTTAATAATCAGCTGTCTTTAAAAGTTAAAAAAGTATATATTTAATTAAAAGAGACCTCACATGTATTATTGTTTACCTAGGATTAGAGAAATTAACCAATATTTAATAAGGATTATCTCATTTGTTCTCTATAATAACCTTATGAGCTAAGTCCCTCTATTATCCCCTTAAATCAGACCTGAAACCCAGAATATATCTGATTTCTCAATTCAATTTATTTCAGAATATACTTCTTCAGCTACAACTAAAAGATTTTTAGGTTCTGCAAATCTCTTCTTGTTTTATGTTTCAAAGTTTTGCTAATTTGGAAAAAGGAAAAGAAACCAACCTAAAAGGAAAGATTCAAAAATGTGTAAGTAGTACTTAAAGTGTTCCAAGTATGTATTTTAAATTGCCGTCCATTCATTTTTTTTCATTCCCTCTTTCTTTTCTGGGAAACATATTCAATGACTAGTTTGTCTAACAATTCTATCAAATTATGTCTAATTTGTGCTTAACACTAGTCCTTTATTATGGAACAACAGCCTTTTCCTTTTCATGATGTCTAATAAAATGCTGATAAATGAGTTCTTAGAACTGACACTTAGAAATATTGTAACAGGGTAAGTTCAATGTAACACAGAAGCACAGAATAGAGCACCCCACCGGATTCAAGAGTCAGAGAAACGCTATGTCTGTTACCCAGTGGGAGACCCCATGAACAGCTGCCTCCCAGGCCCACCTGCAGTGAGGCAAGCCCCTGAGATCCCATTCACCCAAAGAGCTTTTTTAAAAAATATATTTATTTTATTGATTTTTTACAGAGAGGAAGGGAGAGGGATAGAGTTAGAAACATCGATGAGAGAGAGAGACATCTATCAGTTGCCTCTTGCATGTCCCCTATTGGGGATGTGCCTGCAACCAAGGTACATGCCCTTGACTGGAGTCAAACCTAGGACCTTTCAGTCTGCAGACCGACGCTCTATCCACTGAGCCAAACCAGTTTCAGCTCCAAAAGCTCTTTGATGAAGTTGGTGTATAAAAGATGAGGAGATGGTTTTTAGAAAATCTTTTGCTTCCAGTTAAAAGCCAGTTTCATAAAATAAGAGAAAAATGTTTTCCTGTGAGTAATACGTTTGTTTGTCTTCTTCTCTTGGAGAAAGCTTTCTAAAAGGGTTTTAAATCCACTGTTTTTCTCTTGAATATGAAAATTCATCTTAAAGGGGCCACTGCATAATATGATTTGCCCGAGAAGGAAATTGGAAATGAAGAGAATGAGAATGTGACTTCCCTCATCAGATTCTCCTTTCAATTGTCTATCGTACCATCTTGGTGAAAGTGTCATGGAGCTATGAACAGTCTAGGGAGAGCCTTCATATCCAAGCATATGTGCTTCTCTTCCCGAAAAATAAAGACCAGCGAGAGTGTGGGTGTCCGTTGTAAATTCTCAGGCATAGCAGATTATACATTCAAATGAACTCTATTTCAGTACAAAACAAAGTCACTCCCACACAACAAGCCGCAATAACAAGAGACTTGAAATTAAACTCATCAGATAAACAGAAAAAGTAGGGAGTGTCTTATTCTTCCGTGGAGATAGGATAGCGGGTAAATAAAAAGACATCTGTTATTTGCAAGTTGGGTAAAACGTGTCTGTTTCTTTATATCCCGACATTATTTTCACACTCTGGTATCTGAAGATGTGAATTATTCAAATGATTTAATAATGATAGTTTCAGTGACATATAGATGTTCCCATAAATATTTAATCAGTGTATAGAGGTTTCTACAGTTCCTTGCATGTGATTTAAAATTAGAGGATACGTTTCAATAAATGGTAGCCCTTTACTGTATTATCTGTCTGATGAGTTCTGAAAATCTGCTTACCACTTGAAAGAATCTGAATGGAATGGAATACACCCCCATTTTTCAAGCGCATACAACGTGCTAAATCCAATATTGTACAACTTGGGACCGCTCAGATCCTTCGAGAATCTATCTAAACGAATGCATCTTGAGCATAAAGCCTGATAAAGGATCTGGACATGTGGGTGAACAACATATCACATGAGCAGTTTATTTCATTTTTGGTTTTCGAAACCGTTTTGTACACCCACACATTCACACTTATCGCAGACACAAAAAAACACATTTTGATATCCAGCATGTAGAGAAAGTGTTCATTATTTTTTTATTTGCTTTATCATTTAGTGGGCAATTGCTAGCCAGGGCCCAATGATTCATTTAGTCCGAAGAGTTTAACACTGAACTAAATGGGTATATTGAACTATCCTTCTAATAACCTACTTTCTGTGAGTAATACTATCTGAGATGGACGTGCTAGCTAACCTTACTTTGATCTTCATTTTGCAACAGAGGTATGTATCTAATCATAAAATTGTGCTCCTTAAACTTACATAGGTGACATGTCAATAACATTTCAATAAAACTGAGGGAAACACAAGATAAAATTATAAAATAATTTTTGTTGACTTAATTTTGTTAAATGTCTACAATTATTTTTGTCTACTTAACATTTAACGTAATCACCAATAATATAACTTTAACTCTGAAGACTATATATTCTTAGTATCCTCTGGGAAAAAATAAAAAGACTAGTAGCAAAATAAGTAAGAAGAGTAATTTCAACATTGAAAATCATTGCCCTGAATTATACCTGCGATTTCAAAACAAATACTCTGAAGATTGACTTAGCAACTAAGTCTATACCATGTAAATTACCCATATGTCAAAAGTTTGTAGATCTCTTATTTTTTTTAAATAAGAAACAAGGATATACAAATAAATCAGGCAAAAGTACTATCAAGTTATTCTTCTGCATATTAAAAAAGGAGGAAGCAGAGAGGATTTGGAATTATGCCTGATTTCTGTCTCTGGAATTTAGTATCTACCTATCCTATTCAAAATATCAAACAAGCAAACAATTAGAAAGGCATAAATGTTTTATGCCATTGCAAGGGTATCGGATTTCATAGCCACCCATATTTAGAGGTGTTATATTGAACGCATGAGTCTGTCTGATAGCTTTGACTATTCTTCAGCTGAACACATTATAGCCATACAAGGGTTTACAGTGAGTGTTATCACTGATTAGGTAGTAGCTGTGTTATAGGGAAATATTGTTAAATATTTTATGCTATCACCTCTGTCAATGACATCACTTTTAACGGGGGCAACGTTCAAAGAAACTATAATAAGCTCAACTTAGTATTTCTTTTCTCTTGAAAATTTTTTCCACACACACAAAAGGAGTACCATTCTGGAACATTATGAAAGGACCAGGCTCTGCAAACTTCCCTGATAACCAAGTAGAAGAGCAATGAAAATGGCTCGCCTGCCACTCTAGGAAGAAGACTATGAAAATGTTAGGAGAATTCTAATCAGCAAAGTCATGCTTAAACTAGAGGCCCAGTTCATGGATTCCTGCACTGGTGGGGTGCCTGGGGGGAAGGGGGTATAGGACAAAACCGGAAGTCCAACATCCCTCAGGGATGTAGTGGTATGCAAAACGAGGCTCGCTGCCATTCTGCTGCAGTCTCCTCTTGCCCATCCGAGGGCGATACTGGCGTGCCCATGATCAAGAAGCAGCCACAGTCTCACACCCAATCAGTCCCAATGCCAGTCCTGATCCAGGTCCTGGTCCGGATGGGGGAGGGGCACCCAGGGGGCTGTCCACGGGAGACGCTCGCGTCTTGAGCCCGGCATCTGGTGCCTCTTGATCAGCTGAATGGCGTGGAAATGCACTGACGGTGAGGGGGCAGTTCCTGCATTGAGCATCTGACCTCTGGTGGTCAGTGTGCGTCATAGCTACTGGTCAACTGGTCTAATGGTCACTTAGGCTTTTATATGTAGATAATGATATCAAACTTGAAGAGCACATACCAGTAAATGAACAGGCAAGCTGGAGAGTCCACAGTTTGGAGGAAAAAAAACAACAAGTAGTTCAGAAAGTTTTTTTTAAAAAACGTATACTTAGCATTTTTAAACTTTTAATTGGAAAATCTGAGCTAAATAGTGAAGATAAAATGTTTGCTGAAGTTTATTAAAATATTCCTTTATGCAGTATTTACTTGTATGCATCTATAAAATATTAAAATGTATGATTATTTTATCAGCTGATATGCATATTCTATAATGTGTCTGGGGAAACCTGGAGGATTGGGGATGCAATTTCCCTGAACAAAAGTGACCAGGTACACGGAGGACAGGCAAAGTTTCCTCCTGCTTATCTCTTCCAGCACATGTCTCTAAACTTCTTGTCCATACACATCCTATTCATTCACCAAAATATTTCTAAAAGGACATGTATAATGTTTGTCACAAAATATACCAATTTGGGAAATACTCTTTAGACTATGAACTGACCAATTATGTATCCCATATGTACTGTCATATTTAACACAATGTAGCATTATGTACATTAATGTTTGCAACTCAGGTTCTCAGGACTCCGATAAAACCATAATTCCACATACCACATTTACCCGCTGTTTATTTATAATCAGGGACTATGCATTTTTCATTAAGACACATTTCATTTCATTGACGGTGCTGACTTGCATACTAAACATGTTGGCTATCGCAGATGCTGAATTTTCAGGAAATAAATCTGAACACTTCCCTTGCCTAAAAGTGACCTCAGATTCAAGTATTATAATTAACTGACCTTGGGTATTTAAGAGTTGCTATGTAAAGATGTCATTCTCTAACTGGCACATTTGTATAAGGGATTTCATGTTAGGTGTACAGAGCCTTTTATTAACAATGGGAGTTTACTCATTTTTGAAAATCTAATTCCTACCACTTCTATCTTTGACTTCTTTAAAAAAATATATTTTATTGATTTCAGAGAGGATGAGAGAGAAAGAGAGAAATAGACATATCAATGATGAGAGAGAGTCACTGATCTGATGCCTCCTGCACGCCCGCACTGGGGACTGAGCCCGCAACCCGGGCATGTACCCTGACGCGAATTGAACTGTGACCTCCTAGTTCTCAGGACAACACTCAAGCACTGAGTCTCTGCCTTCTTGAGGCCATCGTTATTTACTGGACCACAGGTGGATGAAACTAGCTTACCGATACAGGGCAGTGTTTTCATGGGAAGTTCGACTTTACTCTGCGGGTCTATTTAGGAAAAACCAGTGCGCTTATAGAAGGAAGAAGTAGCTAGGAAAGCATTAGGACTCTGTCACTAACTGATTCCCTGCAAAGAAAAATACCTGCCGGAACGAGATTCATGACAAGATTGAAGATGACAAATGTTTACGAATCGCATTCTAAATGTATGAAGTCAACTGTGCTATAAACCATCTGGCAGGTTTAAGTCCTCGCTGAAATGCATATGAGTTATTGCCATTTAATGGACTATTTAATGGACCTGTGAAAAAAAAATTATTTGGCAAAACAACAGGTTTTCAGTAAAAAGAATCAATCTTCCTGAGGATCAAACCTTAGAGAATATTTCCTCGTCCAAATATGAATAATATATGGGATCAAATGGCATATTCTTTTCATTTCAGAGAAGAAAAGCCATATTTATAATGTGTAAATAAAAGCTATGCATGCCGGTGTCAAAGATAACATTTAGCAGTGTGACAGGGTGGCATCTGAAGCCGCAGCCATCAATCACCAAGATGAATCAAGTCTCCAAGGAAAGCAGAATTTTACCAGCAGAAGATTTTCCAAATGGCAGTAAAATGTTGAAGCGAGACTGTTCAATAGAAACGCGTTAACTTGTTAAAACTTTATTAAATCAATAATCTTGCTCAAAAGATACTATTTGGTTACTATCAGGTACCCTAAACCTAATCAAAAGCAATCGTTACAATACTGGTATATTTTGTTTACTGGTTTTATTAATGTGTTAAAAACAGACCCAACACTAACAGAAAATTGGTGGGTTAAAGATGAAATCCTTCATATTTACCCAGTTACTTTCACCTAAGAAATTTTTGCTTTCTCAATACCATCAATAGTGCAGCAGAATCGAATAATTACCAGCCTTTTAGGTTATGAGGACCTGAGTTTGAATGTGGATTTTTTTTTTTACTGACTCATCTTATAAATTTAAACAATGAATGTCTCCAAAAATCATTTTGTTTATAGATATACCTAGAGGCCCAGTGTACGAATTCATGCACAGGTGGGGTCGCTCAGCCTGGCTCATGATCAGAACTGATCCCAGCATCTCACCCAGACCCTATGAGGGAAGGGGGAGGAGCTTCAGAAGTTGGCCAGCCAGGGGAAGGGACTGTGGGAGGTTGGCTGTGGGAGTGCACTGATCACCAGGGGGCAGCTCCCGCATTGAGTGTCTGCCCCCTGGTTGGCAGTGTGCATCATAGCAACTGGTCAACCAGTTGTCCCGGTCATTCGGTTGAAATGGTCACTTAGGCTTAGATAGGTAGATAGATAGATAGATAGACAGACAGACAGACAGATAGATAGATAGGAGTAACAGTGTTTACTTGGTGGGTTATTCCTGGGGATTAGAATTAATAATCTTTAAAAAAAATTGAATGAGATACCTATTACTTTTTAAATCAAGTAGATAAAAATATCAACTACTACCAATTACAGTAGTACCTTGAGATATGAGTTTAATTCGTTCTGTAACCTTGAGGCGTGGGAAACTATGAGACACTCGAGTCATGGTAAACTGGTGGGTCGTGTGCAGCTGGCCGATCCGCACGATTACTCTATCTCAAATGTTGCTCGTATTTCAAAGCAAAAATCACTCACTCAATGGCTCATATCTCAAAAATCTCGTATGTCAGGGCACTCGTATCTCACGGTACCACTGTACTAGCCATTGATTATTGGCAAGCAGTGCAGTTAATGTTTGAATCTATTATACATGATGTGATTATTACAGCAAGAGTCTGAAATAGCTGTCATTGGCCCAAAGTCAATGACAAGGAACCCAGGTTTTAGACATTGGAAAGAAGCAGACAGGTCCCTCGTCAATTCTGTAGCCATGATTTATCCCCAGGCTGTAATGACATTGCTGCATTATCTGTTTCCATGACTGGTGTTACTCCTTTTGATCTGGCACCAATATCTGTCTTTCTGTCATGACAGTGGCCGCTCCTCATGAGGATCCCACCTCTCTTTGTCAGGAGCGCAACACCTACATGCCCAGCTCCCACCTGGCCATCTCCTGTCTCCTATGATGAATGTAGATCTTCCCTCTCAGCCAATGACAACATCATGGATTCCGCACTGTCGCCTGCCTAGTCTCCCAGCTACTAAAAGTATTTGTCAAATGTTTGATATTAGCCCTACTCCATTTGACTCAATAGAGAGAGCACTGGTCTGCAGACTGAAGGGTCCCAGGTTCTATTCCAGTCAGGGGAATGAATGTACCTTGGTTGCAGGCTCAATCCCCGGTCCTGCTTGGGGCACGTGTGGGAGGCAATCAATCGATGAATCTCTCTCACACCTATGTTTCTCTCTCTCTCTCTCCCCATCCCCTTTTTCTATCAAAAATGATCAGTGGAAAAATAGTGAGGATTAACCAAAGGAAAAAAAAAGAAGTTTGGTATTAACCCTTGAAAAATATTGGGATGAAAATCTCAGTCTGTGACCATTTCTTACTCTCAATAGCTGTCCAGTTCTTAATGAAAGAAGGAAAAAGAATCAAGAAAAAAATAAAACAAGAAATAAAGATAGGGACATTTTTATATATTTATTTTATTTCCTTTAAACCTGTTACCCCTAGAGTTGGACTTGGAGTTTTCACCCCAGGTGATCAACTAACCCAAACAACAAAAAGAAGCAATGGTTTGGGGTACAGACCTAGACATACCTGAATCTATTACTCTGTGTAAAAGGGCACACCTACATGTATATAATGAATGTGTCTTGAATAATCAATCTTTTTAAAAAATATTTTATTGATTTTTCACAGAGAGGAAGGGAGAGGGATAGAAAGCTAGAAACATCGATGAGAGCGAGACATCGATCAGCCGCCTCCTGCATGCCCGCCACTGGGGATGTGCCCGCAACCAATGTACGTGCCCTTGACCGGAATCGAACCCGGGACCCTTCAGTCCACAGGCTGATGATCTATCCACTGAGCCAAACCGGTTTCGGCTGAATAATCAATCTTAATGATTCCTCTGAATACTTAATATTCTTATACATTACAAGTGTACTGGAATCATAACTGAAATGTTTTCATTTAATTCTTCACATCTCCATGTCTTCACAAGGACATAGAAATTTTCAGAAAGTCTTAAAAATGCAGG
The DNA here is from genome assembly GCA_011751065.1 of Lasiurus cinereus. Lineage (NCBI taxonomy): Eukaryota > Metazoa > Chordata > Mammalia > Chiroptera > Vespertilionidae > Lasiurus > Lasiurus cinereus. The sequence continues at coordinate 4,049,353 of JAAGEH010002526.1, read as the reverse complement.
TACCACTTATTAAATATTAGGTGTAAGTTAACATATGCCTGTCACAGATTTTAGTGTATTCCATTGCCTATTTGTTAAGGATAGATGGGAATAAGAGAATATGGAGGGCAGATAAAGTTCATAAGTAACAAAAAAAAAATCAAAATATTACTTTAATGTGGAAAAATCTGTGGGTTTTGTTTTTATCTACTATTCATGCTCCCATTACAATGACTAATCAGGAGTTGGCTACACTGTAATTAAAACTGAAGTTAGAGAACACCAAACAATTCACAATTTATATTATAATATAGCTCATCAACACACTCAGTATACATTAATAGGGCATTCAGAACCATGCATTTGGCATTCAAAGGAAGCATCCCACATCTGGAGTGATTTGGGATAAATTATTTAGTGTCCTCTCTGTCTTTCCACTATTTTTGGAAAGTTCCATTTTGCATAATATTGCATAATATTGCAATCACCCTTTGAGTAGAAAATGTTAATGTAGTGGAGGGGGTTAATCTCCATCTCTTGACAATTCTAAAGAAAATAACACAATCAAGAAAAGAATAGAGAAACCAAAATTTAAGGTAATTAGTCTGAAGAATAAAAGAATGTTGATAAATTAGGAGATTATTTAAAAATTATAGGTTTTAACTAACATTTAAATTTGGAATTTCCACTTTTTAGCCAAAATTGGTTGGGCTCAGTGGATAGAGCATCGGCCTGAAGACTAGAAGGTCCCAGGTTCAATTCCGGTCAAGGGCATGTACTTGGTTGCGGCCATGTCCCCAATGGGGGATGTGCAGGAGGCCGCTGATCGATGTCTTTCTCTCAATCGATGTTTTTGACTCTCTATCTCTCTCCCTTGCTCTTTGTAAAAAAATCAATAAAATATATTTTAAAAGTGGAATTTCACTAAACTTGTCTCATGAAATTGTTTTTTAGTTATAAAATACTTCTCCCACAATATTTTAATAATAGCAGGCCAACCTCACAGTATTTCAATCTAATTGTTCTTTAATTCTACAAAAGACTGCCAGGGATGCATAGAATCAACCACAGAATTTCCATTCTTGAAAATATCATCAATGCTTTGTTTTCTTTGTTAGAGAGACAGGAAGGTAGAGGGAGAAATACTGAGGTGAGCATGCAGCCTCAATTGGCTGCCTCCTGCACGCCCCCTACTGGGGATTGAGCCCACAGCCAGGACCTATGCCCTGGTCTGCAATCTTTCAGTGTATGCCGCGGCCCCCCCCGCCCGCGGAGGGGGCACCCAACCAAAGAAGCCAGATGTGCAAGGGGAGTCAATGCTTTTAATGTTGGGGTAACGTTACTAGGTTGAGATGTTGTTTATGTAACGTAATTCCTTATAATGCTGGGCTGAAGTGTTCACTGCAGAATGTGTGCCTCTGGGACTTGAGTTTCATAAACATGTATTATTTTTTTTAACATATTTTATTGATTTTTTACAGAGAGGAAGAGAGAGGGATAGAGAGTCAGAAACATCGATGAGAGCGAGACATCGATCAGCCACCTCCTGCACGCCCCCTACTGGGGATGTGCCCGCAACTAGGATACATGCCCTTGACCGGAATCGAACCTGGGACCTTTCAGTCTGCAGGCCAACGCTCGGTTTCGGCAACATGTATTATTTTTTATTACATAAATATTTTAGTATTGCATACTAGTATTCCTTGTCAAAGACAGTGTCAAAAGTGTCATATTATTGCCCGGCCTGAGTGGCTCATTGGCTGTGCATCAGGGTTCGATTCCCAGTCAGGGCACATGATGGGTTTGCAGGCTGGATCCCCAGTGTGGGTATGCAAGAGGCAGCCAATCAATAATTCTCTCTCATTATTGATGTTTCTCTCTTCCTGTCAGAAACCAATAAAAATATTTTAATATAAATAAATATATGTCCTTAAAGTGTCATATTCTTCGGTGTCCTTTATGATAGCTCAGTGTTTCCAGGGGTTCCTATTGGCGTTAGCCTAATGCTATTCAGCTCACTGATGCAATTTGTCATTTCTCTGTGTAACTTCCGAATGGTTCTGATGTGGTTTGTGCATGTCAGAAATGCAGGACATGCCCCCGAAGACGGTGAGAACACAGTTTTTGAATTACGAGGTGAATTTTTATTCCTGAAATATTGACTTTTCTACTCAAGGAATAATGTAGAAAGCCCCGTGGACAGGATATGTAAAACGCACGCCGAAGGAGAGCTAAGCGTTGCTGAGTGAGAGCTGACGGCTTTATTCACCGAGAGGCGGTTGCAAGAATGATCCAGACCCTTTGGTTTCTGTCCTGAACCCATCACCATGCCTGATGCTCCTGAATAATAAAGTGAGCAGCTTAAATCGCCGCCTCGGTCGGTAAGCCCACGATCCATCACTGATTGAAGGGAGAACTCTTTATGAAGTACCTGCCGTTAACACTGAGATGTGTATTGATGGGGATAGGAATGAACATTTCCTTTTATTCCCTGTTCTCAAGAAACCTAATTGCGAAAATAAAGAGGGGACAGAGCAATGCAGGCCGAAGTCCTAAATCCTCCTCATGAGGCTTATAAGCGACAGGTTTCCTGCAAAAGGGGCAAATCGGGGGAGGTAGGGTATTTGAGGGAGATATTAAGGGATGAATGTACCTGAGCGTTCAGATTTTATTCTTCAAGGCATGATGGAAAATGCACTTGAGAAGAGGGATGCTAAGTACTTCCTTTCTGCACTGCCCAACTTGACCTACCAAGATGTACACTGGGGTCCTCAGCAGATTTGCTAGAAAATAATAGTATGACTTTGAATGAGTTCGCTCACCAGATGGACAGAATGGAAGTGGCCTGGCGATCAGAGCAGAGAGACGAGTCACCCCAGGAACAGAAGCGTAAACGAGCAGAGCCGATGCAGGGTGAACTTGGCAATGACGGGGCTTGGAGCAGAAAGGAGGGCCTGTGGGAAATACACTGAGAGGGTTCCGTTTGCAGATGTCATTGGATCACATACTGAACTAGAATGACTTTCGGGGGATGAAGATTTTTACATTGACAGTTTCTAGAAGATTATTTCCATCAATGTCGGTTCAGTTTTCTTTAAATGTCATGTCAACCAACAGCCATGGAGGTTCAGAAACAATTTAGAGATAGCTCTGACAGCACTGTTAAAAGCACTTGCTGTCAATATATAGGCATTACTTAATTAGTATTTTGCTAGATAAGTATATTGTGTCAGCTGCTCTGATTAGGAAAAAAAAAAAAGTGCATTTCCTGCCCGGTGTGGTTCAGTGGCTGAGTGTCGACCTATGAACCAGGAGGTTACCATTCGATTCCGGGTCAGGGCACAGGCCCAGGTTGTGGGCTTGATCCCCAGTGGGGGTGTGCAGGAGGCAGCCGATCCATGATTCTCTCTCATCATTGATGTTTCTATCGCTCCCTCTCTCTTCCTCTCTGAAATCAATAAAAATATATTTTTTTAAAAAGGAAAAAGGTGAATTGTCCCTGCTATTTAATTCATGTACTTGAACTTCCTAAGCCCTCTGGCTGCTTTCTTGCCCTGTTTCCATCCCTGTATAAGTTGGAATCGAACCTCTCTTAAACCTGATGCCTTCCAACTCGTTCCTCTTGGCTATATTGCTAGTTCTGGCTACTCGTAATCAAGTTTATGTTATTACTCATCACAAGAGGGACATATTGGTGTTAGCATAAATTAGCATACACTCAGAATGGTACAGCGAAGAGTGTTGAACAAACTGCTTGGATCTTATATAAAGTCATCCAGGAGGCCTCTCAAACAAGAAATAAATATTCATTATTTAAAAAGGGCTGAAAGGTAAATGTGGATTTTAATTGGGAAAGATCAAATTCTAAATGATGTTTTGTATGTATAATAATTAGAGAGAAACCAAGCAACTAAGCCATTATTAGCTATCATGAAGAGTTCGCCAACTATAGCATCATCAACACTAGCAGGAACTACATTTGTGATTTTAATTAATGTTTAGCAAACCAAAACTACGCTGCCTTATAAAACATGATAAATGACAAGGATGAGAAGCACGTTTTTTTCACCACTTAACATTATTATTAAAAATCAGGTTCTTAAATGCTTAAAATGCATTTTTTCCGGAGCTTCCTATTCAACTCGCGATTTGCAAAATTCAGATAAGCAAACTAAATTCTAGCTCTTTATAAAAAGTCTAATAATACTCAGATACTATTTCTGGACATCCCATATTTCATAGCGTCCCTCTTTAATGCAATAAACTATGAAAAAAGGACAGGAGCTCTTTAATACTAAATAAATTGCAATGCCAAACAGAAGTTTGTTATGTAATTCATATGCAATGTAGAATCAGCATCTCATTTCTGAAATGGGGAGTAGAAATCTAAGCCAAGTTTGACCTCTGAGAACTACAAACATCTGCAGCCACACTCACTCTATTACCGCACCTTCAGTAGTCCAGCTGCCTGGGAAGTGAGATTACAAAAAACAAATTAAAAATAAATAAATAAAAACTTTACTGCTTATTTCGGAAACTTTCTAAAAATCAATTTATTCAAAAGACTATTCAGCTCGCTCATCAGAGTGAAAAGTTCCTTCTAAGGGCACCAGCTCACTCCACCAGACCCACCAAACAGTTGCCTATTTCAGTCACCTGTGTACATGATCCTACCCCATTCTACATAAGTCTAACCAGCATGTCTCCACGAAAAGGTCCACCTTAAATCGGGTGCCACGGCCATGAAATACTCTGTGACCACTCCCTTCAGACGCTCCACTAAGTACAATGACCGTCCTTATTGCAGCTGGCGGTGAATTGGACTTTTCTTAAGTATAAATATTTTATTGATTTTTTTCAGAGAGGAAGGCAGAGGAATAGAAAGTCAGAAACATCAATGAGAGAGAGACATCGATCAGCTGCCTCCTGCACGCCCCTTACTGGGGATGTGACCAAAACCAAGGTACATGCCCTTCACTGGAATCGAACCTGGGACCTTTCAGTTCGCAAGCCGACGCTCTATCCACTGAGCCAAACCAGTTTTGGCATGGACTTTTCTTATTCAAGGGGTCATACTGGTAATTCTCTGCTAACACTTGATATCAGACAAATGATAAAATTCAGCATCTATCAGCATGGGAGAGGGTTCAGGAAATTAGCCCTAATATTATACAATATAAAAACTAAGTTATATATATGTAATATATATATAGTTAATACACACATATATAACCTTAACTTAAAATGAATTATATGTGTGTGTGTATGTGTGTGTGTGTGTGTGTGTGTGTGTGTATAAAAACAATTAATTCTATATATTTTACTAGAGGCCTATTGCATGATATTCATGCAAGAATAGGCCTTGGTTCCCCTGCCTTCATTCCCAGCTGCCCAAGAGCCGGCAGGTCCCCACTCCCAGCCCGCCTGGGAGCCAGCAAGTCCAGGCTTCTGTTCAGGGCACTGCTACTGTAGCTCCCTCCACCGCCCCCCTCCCCCTCATAGCAGGTGTCCTGCACCCCTTCTGGCAGCTCTGCACAAGCATATGCAAATTAACCTGCCATCTTTGTTGGTTTAATTTGCATACTCACTCTGATTGGCTGTGGGCATAGCAGAGGGAGGGTCAATTTACATGTTTGTCTATTATTAGGTAAGATAATGCCCCTTCCCCGAAAGTAGTATTTTTGAGAAAAGAAAATCTCATAAAACCCCAAAAGGCACATTTTTGAATATTCATATAAAAGAGTATTAAAATGTATTCGTTTTTGTGCTTCTAGTCCTTATCAGCCTTCAAAAGCACATCTGAGAATGCATAAGGTTTGGTACCTGGCTCAAAGACGATCAGAGGTGACTTATGTTGCTTAAATATAGGAATACTGACAAAAATATTGCCTAAGGTCACTGGGAATTTAGAAAATGAATCCTTAAAATACTGTCTATTGCTGAAACCGGTTTGGCTCAGTGGATAGAGCGTTGGCCTGTGGACTGAAAGTACCAGGTTGGATTCTGGTCAAGGGCATGTACATTGGTTTTGGGCACATCCCCAGTGGGGACGTGCAGGAGGCGGCTGATTGATGTTCTCTCTCTCTTCGATGTTTCTGACTTTCTATCCCTCTGCCTTCCTCTCTGTGAAAAAAATCAATAAAATATATATATATATACTTTTAAAATACATGTTATTGATTTTTTCACAGAGAGGAAGGGAAAGGAATAGAAAGCCAGAAACATCAATGAGAGAGAGACATCGATCAGCCACCTCCTGCACGCCCCCCACTGGGGATGTGCCCGCAACCAATGCACATGCCCTTGACCGGAATCAAACCTGGGACCTTTCAGTCCCCAGGCCGATGCTCCATCCAGTGAGCCAAACCAGCCTGAGCAATAAAATATATTTTTTAAAAATACTGTCTATTTATTTAGTCATAAACTCTCTAGGTAGCATCTTGAAAATCTGAACCAAAACCTGAAGTCTAAGAAGATATTGAAGAAAATGTGGATCACAGTGATTCTTAATGGCATACTAATTGAATCGGTCCGTAAGAAGTTAGCTTCTAGAAAGAACCCTCGATTGCCCTGAGATTACAACGATTCCATCTTCAGAAGAGAACTAATTGCGAAGTCCCAACATACGCAGGGCAGAATTTAGACAGAGCGGGCGGTTTCACTTTGATCTTTCCAGTGCATTCCACTTTTTAATCTTCCTGCAAAGGTACCTGCGGCGCTAAAGGAGTCCTTATACACCAAAGAAACCATTTTCACGTTTTAAAGCACCTAATATAACTTATATTAATTTTGTGTTCTATAAAATCTTAAGCTACGCTTTTAAGAATTACACGTTCGACAATGCTTTTTTAAACTTCCCGAAAAATACCTTCATGGGTCATAAGAAGTGTTCTTTGGTGAGAATGAAAGAAGGTAGAATGTTTGAACAGAATTGATTTTATTTAGGCTTGACGTGCGTTTTCCCGTAAGTAAAGACACTGAACCTTAAATCACTAGCCCATTATTGCTCAGGCTGAGCAAATTAACTCAGCCAATTGACCCTTCAGAGAATAAATCCCTTATGGAGGTCTATAAATGTTCCATTACTTTTCTTTCATTACCTTTCCTTTCATTCTCAGACACTCCTGAACTTAACATGTTCAGAGGGATTCTCAAAAAATAGCAAGAAAAAAAAATCATGAAAAGTTTTCTTTGTAGCTTCTGGAAGTTCATAATTCTATTTTTTTTCTCAAGACGTTTTCTTCCTTTGATATGAATTCCATTGATCGATGCTATTTAGTGGTGTCCTGAAAAGCTATACCTTCCCATATTTATGTATTACCATAACGTCTCATAGAATATATTTGTTAAAATACTGATAGTTTTCTTTAAGGGGAGAGAGGAAAGCAGGTAGGAAGGGAAGAATAAAAACATCTCCATTTAAGTACAGAATACATAAAGTCACCTTTTATGAAAGGATTTAAGCTGTTTTGGGGATCAATTCTCAGTTGTATCGATTAATATTTTTTTAATTTCAGTCCCTCTTTCAAGAGCAAATCCTTATTAAACCTTCTTTCAAGACCCAGGAATATTTTCCTTTTTACCCAGGAACCAGCACAAGTCATTCCCTGTGCATACATCTGTGATCTTCTTATAAAAATGTTTGAGTTTTTTTAGACAAAAGTTCAACTTTTAATTAGGCTATGTGTCCTTAAATCAATAGCACGTGCCCTGCTCAGCTTTAATTATGCCACCACACAGCTTAACAAGGTGAACGTTATGCAGAACCACCAGACTTCTAATGCATGTAAAGCCTTTTTTTTGTATGTGACCATTAATCTTCATTTCCCATTCTCTGGAATATGAATTCAGAATTTATCAGATGATTGCCATAAGAAGTTAGCTTCCGGTGATGTTATTTCTTCTTAAGCAATCCTGTGTTTGTTTTGCAGGAAATTAAAAAAAATAAAGAAAGAACAACAAGGTACCCAGGGTATTCTTACACATCAAGGAACATCCAATCATGGCCTTCCCACAGATTAGGGTTTGATGTCACTGCGTTCTCTGTTTCACCTTCAGGTCACCCGGTGAGGTGGAACATGTCATTGTCCCAATGTAAGACACAGGTCAGCTTTCACATGAAGACCATGCAGTTGCGCAATGGCTGAGCCAAAAATTAAACCCAACACGCCGTGTCCAAATTCAGGCTCTTCACCACTATCCCATGATGCTTGACACAGGTACTTATCTATCAGTTAAGGAGAAGAGGGATCATTATCAATTTGATCCTCAAAATAGCATTTCTGGAGTCAGTCCAGAGAATAAGTTAAAACAAATCAAAGAAGTATAGAATTAAAGTTAAGGGGTAGTTTATGATTCATGTAAAACTCAACAATCCTGATAGAACCGGTTTGGCTCAGTAGATAAAGTGTCTGCCTGCAGACTGAAAGGTCCCAGGTTCGATTCCGGTCAAGGGCATGTACCTTGGTTGCGGGCACATCCCCAGTAGGGGGTGTGCAGGAGGCAGCTGATTGATGTTTGTCTCTCATCGATGTTTCTAACTCTCTAGCCTTCTCCCTTCTTCTCTAAAAAAATCAATAAAATATGTATTTTTCAAAAATCCCTCTGATATTCATAGATGATTATTTCAGGGTGGGAGAAAAACACATACAATTTTGACATCTGTTCCTTAATTGTTACTTCTGGGTTATATTTCATTTGAGTGAAATCATTGCTGTTGTAATGGGTGTTTTTCCTGTGTATCATAGTTTTCTACATACATCTTACTCTTCGTTTACATTCATTTTTTAAACTTCTTGCTCAATGAGACAATCTCTTTTCATCTGTCTCAATCATCTTTCATCTACGTTTTTGCTTTCTTTCTTTCTATGTGGAGAAAAAACTACATCTATGATTCAGAAGGAAAGTAGGAGAGGATGAATTATAGATGAGACCAAGAAGATAAACAAACACAATATACAATGGTACCTCGAGATACGAGTTTAATTCGTTCCGTAACCGTGAGGCATGGGAAACTATGAGACGCTGGAGTCGCGGTAAACTGGTGGGTCGTGTGCAGCCGGCCGATCCGAGCCATTACTCCTATCTCAAATGTTGCTCATATTTCAAAGCAAAAATCGGTTGCTCAGTGGCTCGTATCTCAAAAATCTCGTGTGTTAGGGCACTCGTATCTTGAGGTACCGCTGTACTTAAAACAGATCACCCCTTTCAGGGACTGGGTCTGCATAACCCAGTGGGGCAATGACAGACCACTCAAGGCTGGCTGGGGAGGCTACTTTCTAGAAGTCCAGAGCAGAGTTAAATAAAGGAATGAAGACGTTACAAGAGTGGGTTAGAAGGAACCCCTTCTCTCAGAAACAAGGAGTAGATCCGCCAAAACTGGTTTGGCTCAGTGGATAGAGCGTCGGCCTGCGGACTGAAAGGTCCCAGGTTCAATTTCGGTCAAGGGCATGTATCCTGGTTACGGGCACATCGCCAGTGGGGAGTGTGCAGGAGGCAGCTGATCAATGTCTCTCTCTCATCGATGTTTCTAACTCTCTATCCCTCTCCCTTCCTCTCTGTAAAAAATCAATAAAATATATATTTTTTAAAAAGGAGTCGATCCATGTAACAGACAGCCCTCTTGCAGGCCACAGACTCAGCGAGCTGCAGTGTAATAGGTATGCAAAGGCTTCAGTTTCGTTTACAAAAGAAAGAGACGAAGAAAGAAACCATGTTCACCAGCCTGAGTAGAATGAATTCTACAGCCCTGCCTGGGGCTCTTGCCAAATTGGTATCATAAGTGTTTAGAGTCAGTGAGTCATACTTAAAAAATATTTTACAATTTGCCAAACCTCATGTCAAGATCTATTGAAATAAAGGGAGATATTTGCCCATTTAAAGTCCGGTGTCTTTGACTAATTGGCATGCCCAAATTGCACGAATATAGAAGCATCACATCCACCAAGGATCTCTATAGAGATGATTTCATTTTCAGCGTGACACAATATGAAGTAGAGAAGAGCAAGTGACGAGTCATCCAGAATAACGTGATTTCATTCCACGAGGTGGTGTGTGAATTAGCTGAGTCATTTACTCTCCCTGAATCTCAATCTCCCTACCTGTCCAAACTAGAAATAATAATCCTTGGTCAATTTGATATTTTTAATAAGGTCAAATAAGTCAAAGGGATGTATTCGGCATCCTTGAAAAAACACCAAAGGACTGTGTATAAATTAAAACTCACTTTGCATAAGGTTCAGCACATTCCTTCATGGAGATGAGACTTTTGCCACACGTGGCAAAAGAACACGAGCACATCCACAACTGGCAATGTGTCGGCGCCCAAGGACGTGTGGCGGTTTTTAGAAGAGAAAAATCCCGAATGTTTTCCCCATCACCTAAGAAAAAAATCGGACACTTTACTTAGAGCATTTAAAGCTTTATTTATTTGCACCATGTTCAGCAAGAAAACATTGGTCATTCCCCTTTAAAGATCTCATTTATTACTTGTCAAACGGGACAGAGTTCAATACACAATTGTTCTCCCGCCGGGGCAGTTTCTTGGCTGCGGTGCGCCGGCCTGTCAGGCAGAGTCGGACAGTTAAAGAATTAAAATGTCCTAAAGAGCACCAGAAAACCTGATGTGTGGCTCCCCGAGAATGTGAACCATCTCAGCACCAACGGGCAGTATTACTTTAAAAAATAGTCGCTTGTCTCCGAGTGAGGATGACGATGGGGAGAGGAGGGCTGAAGAACACTGGACCAGGAAAGCTGTAACTGGCAAACTCTCCCCCCTGCAGCCGAAGACGGTGTCAGCAATGGGACACGCAGGAAGCTGTGTGCCCTCGATTAGGGATGGTGTGATGAGCTGCTGGGAGGAGGGCAGGGGTGTGAGCAGCCGTAGCTACACGGACAGCCCCTGGAAACCTGTCGTGTCAGCAAGAAGCGGTGGCAGCCTGAGAGAGTCCCATCCTAATTGTCTATTTCTTTTATAAAAATCTCAAGCAGCAAGACATTGTTCAGAGACCGAAGAAAAGGGGAGAGCGATAAGGATAGTCTTCCTACCATCTGCAAAACCTGAACAGAACATGATTTTTTTTTTTAATCAGCTAAGCTGTTAGAGGCAATTTCAATATTATGTACAGGGTGAGTCTCAACGGTATTTGAGAAAGTGTCATTGAATCTGACAGCTGCATCCACAGATAGTGAATTCCCAAATCATCTTATTCAATAATATCAGCAAAAAAAATTAGCCCGATTGATCAACGGGAAGGTTAAAATGCCATCGTCATCATTTAGAAGGAGACAGTGAAAACGTGTACCAATAGCGATGACTGATTTATTTATGGGTTATGATTAAACTGCTAAAACTGGGGGATGCTAAAAAAATATATTCTTGGCATGGAAATAATAAATGTGACCACCTCCTTCTTGTACAGAATCTGAGATCATCCTTCCTCATTCTTGGCCATTTCAATAATTTCTTGGAAAAACCTAATTCCCTGGCCAATGAGTTCCATTCCTCCATGTTTCTCCAAAAATCTCCTGTATATATAGCAAGTCATCCACTCCTAAGGTCCTGCCCTAGTTCATGTCTTCAGCAATGTCTAACCCACTCACTAACCTTTGCTTCAGACATTCCTCTAATTAGCATATCTGATCATCGACTTCTCTTCATGCCCCGACTCCAACAATAATGCAGACCAGCACCACTTCCTGTCTACTGACTCAATCATTTTTCACCCTCCTCACATATCATTGTTACCTACCCTAGCTAACATGGGTCATATTATTAGTATGCTAATTTTATAATGCAGAAATTAAAATTCAGAAAGGTGAAATATCTTTCCCAGGCAGTCATAGAATTCAAGGTGATACTTTCTGACGGCAAAATGTTGACTCTTTCTTTTGAACTATTCCAACACGGTTCAAGAGTGACAAATAGTAACTAGATCAGCTTTTCTCCAGTTGAGACGCACCTTCAGAATTACCTGGGGACCTTTCAAAGGCCTTGCTCTAATGTTGTGTCCCTGTCTAGCCTCCTGATATCTATAAACCTGCTATGGACACCCAAAGGGTGGCCTACAATTCTGAGGGGCTTTTGAACCACTCGAAACGTATACAATAAATACAATGTAAGAACTATGGATTATTTCCAGGGATGAAGCAGATCTTGTAGGTTCCTGAACAGCAGGCAATAGTAGGAGCGAATCTAAGGAAACATAATTCAAAATTGCAAACACACAGTGAGTAAGGAGACCTTGAGAAAGGCCAGTGTGAGAGGCCTCTTGGCATAAGCCTCCTTAGAGTCACCGTTAGCGCATGTGTGATGAGGCCATGTCGCCTTCCAACCACTCTCTTTCACAAAGGAAGAAGTTGGTGCTTTGGGTAAACCAACGAGTGATCATGAGTCCTTTAGCCCAGTATGACTCAGAGTCTTCCCCAACCTAAATTTGGGGGCAATTTCTAAATCCCTATTCTCATTGTAGTCTGTTGACTCAGTATCACACTTTGTTATGTATTGATGTTCTTTTAACTGAGTTAGAAGCAGCAATACAGTACAATAGGAATAAAGTGACAATGTGTAAAGGCTCCTAATGACAGAAGTGAGTCCCCATATTCCTCACCTCACACGGACTAACAGCAGGTGTATCAGAGTCCTGGCTTTTATCCTGACTTCTAACACCTGAGCCCAAAGCCACGCCGTTCAATTTATGGCTTTAGTGGGAAAGAATAAGTGGCAGTCCTCTGAGAACACAGTCCCACTCAGCTTCTGGTGGGTTCTGAGTCCCCTGGGTGTTCTGCAAGTTACTGACATGTGTTATTAGCTCTGATTTCTGTTAGTCATCCTTAATGTCTTACCTCAGAGCGGGTGTTGGAGTTTGCCACATGAAAACCAAAGCTTTAGATGAGCCTTTGAAAAGGTCTGGGTATGTTTTAAGTTCAAAAGAATTTTAACCTCTAAACTGCCCCCTGTCCCCATATAGAACAAATTAACCCAAACTTTAGCCAAGTCTTCACGTGAAACCAAACAGTCAGCTCTGTTTGAGAGGCAAACTGTAATTCACAACCAATCTGCCTTCTGAGTTCACCTATTGAAACGGAAGATTAATTTATTTATCATCTGTATACTATCACATGAATATTATCATTTATAATGTAATTTTCAAAATTATGGTTAGTCACAAGGCATTGTTTCATGCCATATGCAGTTTTAAGTATTCTAACAATGATAGATGTTATAGTAACAAATGGAATGGAAATTGTTAGTATTAATGATTTCAGTCTTTGATTATAAAAATAGAATCACATTTGCATATTATCAATTCACAGTGTCATATTGCATCATGTAGTTGATTACTTTTTTCTTGCAAACAGTAAATCATGAGCTGAAATTAATTTATTATAGTACTATAATGTATTAATAGCTAACTTCTAAGCTAAGTCTGAAATGGCTCATTTATACTGTTAAATGTTAAATTAATTCTACATGAAGAGCTGTTTTCATATATGACATCTTTCAATTAAAACAAATATTAAGTAAATATTTACAGCTTCAGAAGAAGCTAAATGACATATTATAGAATTGTACACCTGAAATTGAAACCTATATAATTTTATTAACCAATGTCACTGCAATAAATTAAAACACATTTATAAAATAAAATAATGTATTAATGTATTTTAAAATTATCATTGCTACATACATTTTTCATTAAGTTTAAGTGGTTAAGATTTCCAAAGAAGAGAATAAAGACACATGTGTTTGTTGACCTGAACACACTGAGATGAAAATTAAAGATGTTTATACCCTGGCCGGCATGGCTCAGTGGTTGAACGTTGACCTATGAACCAGGAGGTCACAGTTCCATTCCCGGTCAGGGCACATGCCCGAGATGTGGGCTTGATCCCTAGTGTGGAGTGTGCAAGGGGCAGCGGATCAGTGATTCTCTTTCATCATTGATGCTTCTCTGTCTTTCTCCCTCTCCCTTCCTTTCTGAAATCAAATTTTAAAAAAATTTTTAAGATGTGTATAGCAGTAGAGAGGATTGTTACATCACCTACTCTCTCTTCCTGCTAAAGCAGGATTGTTCCCACCTGGTCTGGTGTCTAGGGCTCTTTGTTTCTGGTCCATTGTCTCGGGTGTCACTTCCCTAGAGAGATAATGTCCTGAGCTTTAATGGGTTTCTTTACTAGGATGCTTTTTCCTGTTGATCAGCCATTGTATATGTTCATTACATAATTCCCTTCCATTACCGATGGCCATTATCTAGCAGGAAAACGTGCAACATTCTCACTCATAATGTGGATGATAAAAAATAATAAATTACTATTACGAGGAGGATTATCACTCGGAAATAACCTCAATGAATGCCGTGGGCTTGCCTTTACATTTGTACACAGTGCTAATACTGTGCATTTCTTCTTAAATACACAGCGTTGGGAAAGCATTAAAGGTTCTGACTCGGAAAGTAATTGAATTTTCTTATAGATTAGGGCTGTGGGAATGAAGTCAAACAGCTTGAAGGAGAAATAAAATACCTGCAAATACAAACGGGTAAATAACACATGCTCCGGAATCATCAACTTAATCAGAGAGGGAGGCCTAATCCCTCACCCTTTCACTTAATTGAAATTAAGTCTCCATTCATCTTCCCTGAGTCCCAGGGATTATTTTGGAATTTATTTGCTGACTCCTTTGAGCAACCCGAAATGAGAATTATGGATTTCTGACACCATGGTGAACCATGCAACACGGACATGACCACAAACCAACATATTTTCCACTCCTGGAACTGCATTTATTTTATTTTATTTTATTTTATATATTTTATTGATTTTTTTTTTTTTACAGAGAGGAAAGGAGAAGGATAGAGAGCTAGAAACATCGATGAGAGAGAGAGAGAGAGACATTGATCAGCCACCTCCTGCACGCCCCCTACAGGGGATGTGCCTGCAACCAGAACACATGCCCTTGACCGGAATCGAACCTGGGACCTTTCAGTCCGCAGGCCGACGCTCTATCCACTGAGCCAAACCGGTTTCGGCTGGAACTGCATTTAAATATCAACCCCATTGAACGGTGCCTGAACAGGAAGCTGATTGTAGAAAATGATCTTGGGAAGAGAAAGAGTGGAGAACGGGAAAACGCCTTTTGTTAATATCTAGATTTGCAAAATTGTAAGTAAAGTATATTAAAAACAAGTTGAAATGGAGTCTAAGAGGAAAAATAGGATTTTTCATTGTAGCGGCACAACTTCTATGATAAGCAGTGTAGTGGTTAATATTGTGCAACTGTACCTTTTGTTAATATCCAGATTTGCAAAATTGTTATATTTTCCTAACACAACAATTCCATTTTACTTACCTTATATTTTTCAGTGTTTTGGTGTACAATGTAAAAAGTATACATGTCACTTTTTGAAGGCACATGTGCTTTTTTGTTAATATCTAGATTTGCAAAACTGTTCTATTTTCCTAACACAACAATTCCATTTTCCTTACCTTATATTTTTCAGTGTTTTGATGCACAATGTAAAAAGTACACATGTCACTTTTGAAGGCACGTAATATCAATAATTATCACTGCGGCCGTTTTATTCGTGGTTGGAAACAGATTCTGATCACTTCTCCCTCCCCTTTGTAAGCCTCTGCTGTGTACACAGTAAGAAACCACCCTTTAAACTGCTTTATCACAGGACTGCACTCCGAATTATAATTCCTTCCCTCGAAACTACCCTCTCATTTGCAGCTGACTAGTAATTATCATCAGGAGGCCTCGCAGACGTTACAATGGAAGTCCGAGTCTCCGTGTGCAGAAAGTTCTACACAAAGCAAGCGAACCGATGAGATGTTCTCGTTCCGAGCAGATAGTTTAGATAAACACCTCTGGCCCCTCCCCAGAACCTGCGAAACGATTTTGAAATCGTGCGGGCCGAAGTGCAATTGCCAGGATGCTCACACGGGAGCTGACGCTCGCCAGCGTCCTTGGGAAATCAGCATTCCATGGTCAATGTCAGGGTGACAAACTCCTCCGACTCGACGGGAAAAGTGCAGAGAAAAATGAGAGCGGCGTCTCCACCCAGCAGGCTCCCTGACGCCATCGGTTACAGGTTCTTCATGAGGGAGATGATCCCCTAAGTTGTCCAATCGTCTCGGACGTTAAAAGTATGATCTGAAAAGTCACTGGCTGGAAAATAATTGGGTGAGAGTCCCTGTGGTCACATAAGCTATTTCTGATGGGCCTGGATGATGCTATAGACAAATTATGACTTATAACGTCTTATCATACACCGGAGGCCCGATGCACAAAAATTCGTGCAAGAGAAGGCCTTTCTGCCCCCGGCTGCCCACATCGCTTCCCCCTCCACACTCGGGACCCGGGCTGCGTCCCCGCTCTGGTCGCCAGCAGGCACCCGGGACCCTCTGGCTTCCCTCTGGCCCTGGCTTCATCAGAAAGGACGTCTGGAATGATGTCCGGAAGACATCTGGCCTAATTCGCATATTACCCTTTTATTATTATAGATAAGGCACGCTAGTATTGGTTTTTAGTGGAAATCCACTAGTCCTGAAACAAAGCAATTTAAAAAAAATCTCTTCTGCCTTTTAATTTCTAATAAAATCCAACTTAATGTTATTCGACAGATGGGTGAAAGCATGAAACAGAAAGATTCTTCAGAATATCCGGCTCAGACCGTGTTTTTTTTCTTGTGTGTGTGGTTTTTTTTTTACTGCAATAATTCCAACTGAGTATACCAACAGAATGGTTAGCTTGAGGCTTGAGCAAACAAACCGGTTCATCTCATGATCCCCGAGAAATAACATTAATTCTCTATTCCTTTTCTTGCAGTACTTTCACTAATAACCAACAGTATTATTTCTCTCTCAGTGTGCTTTGTGTGCAAGACTAAATCTGCCATTTGAAAATGTATCGTGGTGAAGAAAAAAAATGATTGCTAGAAGTAGTCAGCTTTTTAGTAGCAAGGACGTGCAGAGGTTCTTTACCATTTCTCTTCACTGGGTTTGAAACGCCTTTGGTTGCATGTGAAATCACCCTGCATTAAGGACCACATGAAGCCAAAACCGGTTTGGTTCAGTGGATAGAGCGTTGGCCTGCGGACTGAAAGGTCCCAGGTTCAATTCTGGTCAGGGGCATGTACCTTGGTTGCAGGCACATCCCCAGTGGGGAGTGTGCAGGAGGCAGCTGATGGATGTTTCTCTCATCGATGCTTCTAACTCTCTATCTCTCTCCCTTCCTCTCTGTGGAAAATTTATAATATATATATATATATATATAAAAGGACCACATGAAACTGATAACTGGTAGAGAAAATGGATGCTCTGGATGCATCTTCGCTGGGATTTCATTAATACAGGGGATGGGTCAGGGCAAAACGATGAGGCAAAAAGCTTAGACACAAAGTCGCTAACTTGCTAGCTGAAAGTTGGAGGATAGAGTTGGTCATTAACAATATTGTTCATCGGGTGCTTCTAAAAGACAGGAGCTATTTCTTCAACTGTTTTTTTTTCTTTTTTTTTTCCCCCTAACGTCTCCCTCCCTCCCTCTCTCTACTTCGCACACATTAGTCTTGGTGGCCTGGGAAGTCCCATCTCGAAGGCCATTCTGAGCTCCACTCTAAGTAGTAAATAAAGTGCTGTGCGATGATGGATGGAAGGGAACATTTAGCCTGGAATTTGAGAAATTACATAAACTGGCATTTTCTTGGAATTAAGTTCAGGAAAGCTGAATATTTAGGTCCCGAAGAGAAACTGAAAACATATGCTACACTGATTTTTTTTATTTAAGTGAGTGCAGTCAAATATATTAGCATAATGAAAAAAAACCTGCTTATTGTCATGTTCAATTTGACTTTATCAACTAATGCTTATTGGGTGTGTGCATATGTATGTGAAGAGAAGAATAATAAGCATGTCTTCCCTTTTCCCCCAACATGCTAGAACAATCAAAAAATAAAAAATCAGGTTTAAGCTTACCCTCAATAAATACGTTACATATTAAACTGAGGTGTCAGAATTTTTTCTCATTTCTGAGTTTATTTATTTTATTTTAAATATATTTTATTGATTTCGTTACAGAGAGGAAGGGAAAGGGAGAGAGAGTTAGAAACATCGGTCAGCTGCCTCCTGCACACCTCCTACTGGGGATGTGCCCACAACCAAGGTCCATGCCCTTGACCGGAATCGAACCTGGGACCCTTCAATCTGCAGGTCAATGCTTTCTTTATCCACTGAGCCAAACCAGTTAGGGCTCGTTTCTGACTTTAATAACTGGGGAGAAGGTTATTCAAGTTCTTGAGACTTAGAGAAAGATTTTTTAAGGGTAAAAAAAAATAAATAAAGGTTTCGATTTTGGATGGGCTAAATTTCCACGTCTCTGAGCTATCCAAGTGGAAATATCAAAAGCTCAGTGAAAATATCTCGGCTGTAACTCCTTCCAGGGAAGTATATGGATGGTATTTCAGGGAGCGAGAACCCTAAAGTGATGACAGAGGGGGAAGTAGAGAAGAGGAAACGGATGCTCAGAGAATTGGCATCACTGAGAGGAAAGGGATGCCCGATTCTGAGGAGGGTGGCTGAGGAGGCAAGAGGACCCCTGAACAGGAAATGCCCTCCCAGGCCAGGCGGCGGGTTCTCGGTGAGGGTAGGTCAAGTCGCTAACTTTGACTTCCTGCAGCTAAAGGAATAGAAGTGAAATATAAGCTTAATATGTTTCTGTTTTTCTCTCTATCTCAAACAGTGATAACATGCCTTCTCCTATTTAACCAGAAAAAAAAGGTTATTGCCCTAACTGGTTTGGCTCAGTGGATAGAGCGGCAGCCTACGGACTGAAGGGTCCCAGGTTCAATTCCAGTCAAGGGCATGTACCTTGATTGCGTCTCCAGCAGGGGGTGTGCAGGAGGCAGCTGATCGATGTTCCTCTCTCATCGATGTTTCTAACTCTCTAGCGCTCTCCCTTCCTCTCTGTAAAAAAAAATCAATAAAATATTTTTTAAGAAAGATTATTCAGGATTCAAAAATCAAGCAGTATAAGTGAGATTAGGATGAAATCAATAAAATACATTAAACTGGAAGTGTTTTTATTTGAGATATTTTGGCAATTTGTCTCTGTCAGGTAAGCTTGTTTGTTATGTTAGTAGCAAAGGTAGGTTATTATAAAATAGTTATTTTTGCAGAAATAAACTTTTCCATTGAACTTCAAAGCACACAAAAAAATCAATTTGTGCTGTATAAAACAATATTATCATATTTTATAGTGATTTATAATGTGCAAAGTACATTCACAAATAGTGTCTCATTTGTTTCCTATAAAAGCCCAGTAAGAAAGGTATTATTACTCATATTTATGGATGAGAAAGTGAGAATCGGAGGGATTAAATTATGTCTGTGAGATAACAATAATGAAAAGCAGAGCTGGGATTTGAATTTAGACTTAATTCTCCATCTAGGCTCCTTCCTCCACCATCACATCCCTGTAAGCCCCAATTTAGAGACTTAAAGAGGATTTATTACTCTATCCCGTACAAGGTTGCTAGACAAATTTTGGCCAAGCTCATACAGATATGATGCCACCTTCTTTAATCACAATACAGGAACAAACTAGAGAGAGAGAGAGAAAAAAAAAAGTGTACACAAAATATCAAAGGCATGAAGAGACCAGATGGAAATTATTGCAGATGGATCTGGGGATAGAGAGGAATTAACCCAATCACTGCCATCTACTTCCTCAGAGAGTCTGCCTCGGGGAAGGCCGGGCTAGTTCAGTGTGGAACAAAACAGAGATTATCTATGTAGAATATAAATTAAATTACCAGCAAACAAAAGGGCCATTCGATTCATTTATCAGCTGCAACGATCTGAAACATGCTAGGCCATTTCCTCCGAGGGAAGAACGTTATACATTATTGATGATATTAGAATAACCCAGGGAGAGTCCACACGTGACTGTGAACAGGGACTTGGGCAGGAGGAGGGGAAACACAAAGGAGGGTGATGTGCCCTCAAGCTTCTGTGGGTGGGATTGTTTTCATGCCCGGGGCCAGCAGAGAGAGAGAGCCAGAAGGGGAGACTGTGTGAGCGAAGGCCAGGCGGGGAGGTGCAGAAGCCTTACATTGCGGGTCGCTGCCTGGAGGTCAGCTGGGAACAGAGATCACTTTCCTTTCTTCTTCCAACCTGCTGTGTGAGCTTTCTATTAACCAACACAATGGAAGGCGGAGAGGAAAAGTGGTCTATTAAGGTGCCTGTACAAGTCAGGTTCCTGGGCGCAGAACATGATGCGTAGAATAGCATCGTCCAACCTTTTTCATCTCATGGTACACGTAAACCAATTACTAAAATGCTGCAGCACACCAAAAAAAATATTTTTTTTGCTGAGCCGACCAATTAAAAAAAAAAAAAGTCTTATTTTGATTCATTCACACCTGAGCACATGACTTGGGTTATGTTTTCTCGGAAGGCTGATTTTGTGGTTTTGGGAGCTTTTTCTTCACCTGTTGATACCAGGAACTACCCAACTTCCTTGCCATAAAGTCATGTGCTTCTTAGCTGGTGGGGTTCCATTGCGAAAATCCAGGATCCTTACTGGAATGTATTCACTCTAGCCCAATCCCCTGGCATATTCCTCACTCCATCCCAACCTGCATTGCCTCAGTTTACTATGTTCTTACTTCAGTCTTTGCATCTCCTCCTCCTCCTCCTCCTCCTCCTCCTCCTCCTCCTCCTCCTCCTCCTCCTTCTCCTCGTCCTCCTCCATCTGCTCTTTCTCCTCCTTCTTTATAATGCTATTATCTTATTTCACATTAAAAACTATTTTCAAAAGGAAAATGTCCCTTATAGACTGAGTTCCTATTTTACTATATCTTGTTGCCTGTAGGTTTTAACAAGAAGGACACCTATGATTTTAGTTGGCTTAGCACCAACTATTCTCCATCCAACTCAATTAGAGAAATGGCATGAAATATTTTGACCAATGTGAATATTAAAAATTTATCTTTAGTCCCAAATCCCAAGTACCTGTTTTGAAAAACTCTCCTCTGCATTGCTTTGCCCTTTCTTCTCCCTTAAACCACACCCTCTTCCCCCCATTGCCTTCTTCTCACCTTCACTGTCTCTTCCCATCTCTATGGAGATTGCACCTTCTCCTCATCCTCCCCTTCTTCTCTCACTCCCATATTCTTTCTCCTTAACTACTACTCTTTCTCCTCTCAACTACTCTTAAAAACACACATTTCCTTTTCTACTTTTCAGGGGAGAAGAGGAGGAGCTATTTGGGGACAGGCAAAGCTTCACCCTCTCCTCCCTTGAAAATTATGGAAAAGCCTCGAGAAATGACAATATTAGAATTGTGTCCTATACTGAGGCTTACGTGAAGGTCAGAAAGCCTGGCTGAAATGGATCTCGCTTAAAGCAGGAGACTGAAGACGCAGACCTGGCCCGTGTCTTTGTTCTGAACCTGATCTTAACTGACCTGCTTTGGGGATATTTGGATCGTCAGATATTAGTTCTAATTCAACTGTTCCAGTGGGAGACAGGTCTAATCATGTAAAACCACCTCCACTGCTTGGCATTTGATATCCATAAATACCTCTTCCTGTGCCACTCTTTCCCTTTCTACAAGACCCGCCGTATCTGACTGTCCTAAGGTGAGACCTAGAAAGGAAGGCTGTATCACCAGCTGCCCTGTGGTCTTCAATTTGGAAGCCTTTCCAGGAAACAGTTCAGAGAATATAAACTTGGGGGCGAGAATCAGAGGTTGCCAACTGAATTTCAATATCATAATTACTGCTTCCCTCCACAAGTGACAGGCAAATTTCACATAAGTGTAATAGCATTAATGATGCCAATCTGTCATGTGGCGAAGATTTAAATTCCATTAAAGCAGAGAACACATAAATGCTCTTGTGCTCTCTAGAGAAAATAAAAATAAACAACAGTATCAGCCGGGGCTCCATCATCAAGACAGGGTGTCGAAGCTCCAAAACTAGCTCATTGCAGCTCAGCTTTAAGCAAAACTAAGTTTGAGCAAAGACAAACATCACAACTATCCTGTGCGCCACCCCTAATGTACACCTGCACCTCCATTCCCAGCTCCACCATCAGTAAAACCACCCCCAGTAGCTCATGCTTTCCTGAGGCAGCCACAGGCGTGCTCTCTCTCTATCTTCACCTCTATATCGAACAGTCTAGAAAGAACTCTCAGCCCTGCTTCTTCCATGTCCTCACTCACTGCTCATTCCTCTAGCCACTGTCTGAGTCCGCCCTCCAGTGAGTCACTGCAACGGCTCCACCCTCCGTCACCGCTGACACTGGGTGCTAGATAAGCCCCCTCTAATGGATCAGCAGTGGCTGAGCTGTGGACACTGAGCTCCTTTGAGAATGTCTGTTCTGAGGCCTCTCGGTCACTCCTCAGGCTTCCTGTCCTCCGGGCATCCTCTACACGTGGGGGTGGCAGCCAGCTTTGCCTGCGCCTGCTTTCTGCCTCATGTAGTCGCCTGACATTCTTCGCTGGGCATGGGGAAGGAAGCATGCGCCTCTCAATTTACATGAGTGAACATAGGATGGATTGATTTTTTTTAAATATATTGTTATTGACTTCAGAGAGGAAGGGGAGGGAAAGAGAGATAGAAACATCAATGATGAGAGAGAACCATTGATCTGCTGCCTCCTGCATGCCCCACACTGAGGATGGAGCCTGCAACCTGGGCATATGGCCTAACCGGGAATTGAACCGTGACCTCCTGGTTCATAGGTGAATGCTTAACCATGGAGCCACGCTGGCTGGGCAGGTCTGGATCAATTTTAAAAATAACGTCACTAACTGAAACCAGTTTGGCTCAGTGGATAGAGCATCGGCCTGCGGACTGAAAGGTCCCAGGTTCAATGCTGGTCAAGGGCATGTACCTTGGTTGCGGGCACATCCCCAGCAGCTGATCGATGTTTTATTGTAAAAAATCAATAAAACATATATTTTTTTAAAAGTCACTAACCTGAAATGTCTCCAGTGATAGAAATATTTTTAAAATCAATTCTTACGTAAAAGGGGAAAAAATACCCTAAGCTCACACACTGCCCAGCCGGAGTTGCGGAGGCAGTGCCCTCAGAATGGGTCCTGTCCCTCACTGGGCGCCCGTTTAGCCATCTGAGTGCGGAGGGGGATGTGCCAGGTTTGGGTGGCCACTGGGGCAGACACACTTAATGCGTACACGCTATTGCTTTCCCTCCTCTCTGCACGGCCAGCAGGGATTTCTGAGCTATGACACCATTCCCAGACCCCCAACTTCAGGGGGGCTTGTGGACAACAAGGCGGCTCTGAACAAGACGCTTATTCTGATGAAGGCACAGGAGGCCGGCTCCAGGCCTGCACAGTGAACCTGGGAGTTGGCATTTTGAAATCTCACCAGGTGGTTCTAAGGCCTCTGACAAAGCAGAGAACCAAGGTCAAGGCCAAGTATGGCAGCCCTGTCCCCCAGTTTCCTAGGCCTGCTCAGCAAGGCCTGTGCAGCCCAAACCAAGCCCAGACATCAACCGTCTGGGGAGCATTCTAGAAAAATCGCCGCCTCCCCGGTAAAAAGCGAAGGCAGCCGAAACCGGTTTGGCTCAGGGGATGGAGCATCGGCCTGCGGACTGAAAGGTCCCAGGTTCGATTCCGGTCAAGGGCATGTACCTTGGTGGTGGGCACATCCCCAGTAGGGGGCGTGCAGGAGGCAGCTGATCGATGTCTCTCTGCCATCGATGTTTCTAACTCTCTGTCCCTCTCCCTTCCTCTCTGTAAAAAATCATATATTTAAAAAAAGGAATATTTAAAAAAGCGAAGGCAAACTGTTGGTGACCCTGCTCTGCATCCCTCCGCTGCTCCCAGTGCAGGCAGGACGTTCACACTGAAGCCGTCAGCAACACCCTGGGATGGCGGCGAACGAAGATCTCCTGCATCAGCCTCTCCTTTGAGGCCTGTGTTTGCCAACTTGCAACTTGTCTTTTTGTCAAGGTGCAGGGACTCAGGATGGGTAGCAGGAAAAATAATACAGTGGTAACTCGAGATACGAGTGCCCTAACATACGAGATTTTTGAGATACGAGCCCTCGAGCAAGCGATTTTTGCTTTGAAATATGAGCAACATTTGAGATAGGAGTAATCACTAGAATCGGCCGGCTGCACCCGACCCACCAGTTTACCGTGACTCGAGTGTCTCATAGTTTCCCACGCCTCAAGGTTACGGAACGAATTAAACTCGTATCTTGAGGTACCACTGTAGGTTGTTTCATCCTTTCACATCTATATATATAAAACCCTAAGTGACCAGTCGACCATTGGACCGGCCGCTATGATGCACACTGACCATCAGGGGGCAGAGACCCAACACAGGAGCTGCCCGCGGTGTGCAGGGTGCTCCCACAGGGGGCGCGCTGCTCCTCTGATGGGCGCCGGACGCCGGGCTCTTGGCTGGCAAGTGCAGCTGCTGGTGGGAGCCTGTCCCGCCATCGAGGCAGCTACCCGGTGGAGGTGACAGGCCATTGGGCTGCGGTGAGCAGGAGTGGCCCGCCTGGAGCTTGGCTTCGTCCCGGCCTCCTGCCGCTTCTTGTACTCCTCCATCCCCCGAGGGGTCCTGGAATGTGAGAGGGCGCAGGCCAGGCTGAGGAACCCCATCAGTGCCCGGGCCTCTAGTGAGATGATATACAGTGATACCTCGAGATACGAGTTTAATTCATTCCATAACCTTGAGGCGTGGGAAACTATGAGACACTCCAGTTGCAGTAAACTGGTGGGTCGTGTGCAGCCGGCCGATCCTCACGATGACTCCTATCTCAAATGTTGCTCGTATTTCAAAGCAAAAATCGCTCGCTCGATGGCTCGTATTTCAAAAATCTTCTATGTTAGGGCACTCGTATCTTGAGGTACCACTGTACAGTATTTTCTGGCATATAAGACGACTTTTTAACCCAGTGCACCAGGTTAAAATCTTCTCAAAAGTCAGGGGTTTCTTATACGCCGGGTGTCGTCTTATAGGGCAAGTCTATTCCAAACTCTATATTTTAACTGGAAAAGTTGGGGGTCGCCTTATACTCCCATTCGTCTTATACACCGGAAAATAAGGTAATCAACCAATTTTCTCAGTACTTCACAAAGTTCATACTCGCATGTTAAATCTGTTATAAAATCTGTTCATTTAATGCAATAACTCTCCCCCAACCACCAAGGAGAGTAAAAAAAAATGACACAGAGAGGCTGATGACTTGTCCAGGGCGCATGCATCTACCAAGGGTTCAGCAGAAGCGCGTTTCCGGAGAAGCTAGGTTCCAACTCGCCCTGCTGAACTGCTCCTGGACAGAGCATCTCCAACGGATGCACAGGGAGCCCGTGTTCCTTGGGAGGTGGAAACAAACCTCCCTAAAAGCCCACGATGCTCATCAGGCGGTTTCCTGCCAGCCAGGCAGCCGGGGTGGAAGAGCCCGCGGGAGCGTCCTGGCATCGGATCCACTTGGTATTCACGGTCAGAGGGCGGATCCCCCGCTCCCGGGCCGCCTCTGGGAAAGACTACCCGAGGAACGCGCGCAGAAATGAAAGCGATTTCACATCTCGCCGCTCCGCACGGAGAGCATAATACTGTATAAATAAAATATTATAGATAGTACTTCATTAAACATAAAAGCGATTGTTCTCTTTTATGGCAGCATTAATAGACATTTAAATTTCCTGCCTGAAGAAGGAAAAAAAAAATGTTCGGGGAAGTAGTTACATTTCAGCTTAATTGTAATGCAAAATATGCTTCCCACCCGGTAACATGTTCGGTGAATGCGCCTGCTTCTCTCTCTCCTGTTCTTCTGGGGTCTGTCTGGAGGTGTTTGGGGGCTCCTTCTGGGGCTGGAAGGAGGGAGAAGAAATCACACTCAACGGACCGCGCCAGGCATCCCCCGAACGTCTGCTGAAATGAGTGGAATGCAAGGCCTACACTGATGAACCTCACGCTCCAACTACCCCGTTTCCCCGAAAGTAAGACATCCCCCCAAAATAAGACCTACTTCCAGTTTTGCCTCTCGCTGTTATATAAGGCATCCCCCCGAAAATAAGACCTCCCCGATAATAAGGCCTCCCCCGAACATAAGGCCTCCCCGGAAGGCGTCTGACTCCTGATTTAAAGAGATCTCGCACTGTCTGAACAGCTCCGGCTGCGCTGCGGCCCATCAGTGAGCTGGTTTGTGATGACAGCGACTACCTTACTGTAGACAGGTCATACATTTACTTTTAATTTATTTTATTTTTTGTTAAACAATAAATGTGTACTGTATTCTTCTTCATGGAAAAATAAGACATCCCCTGAAAATAAGACCTAGAGCATCTTTGGGAGCAAAAATTAATATAAGACACTGCTTTATTTTCGGGGAAAGAGGGTATGGCTGCTCTGATGGGCGTGCCACGCGCCAGCTTTCTCTCTGCCCATACCAGTGTGCACACTGGCAAACCTCCACTCTCACACATTGTGAAGAAAAATATCGGACCACTGATCTTGGTTTTCCTGGGTTGAACCTATTGGGAAGAGAATCTGACCTGCTAGGGTAGGAATAATGAGAAAGAAAGGGACGTGGTCTACTTCGGGCCTCAAAATTGGCTCTTGAATCCTACATCCTGGGCTCTCCCTGTTTTGCTTTATTTCCCTTTGAACACAGAGACCTATACCGGGCCCTGCTGTTTCATCGGCATTTTCTTTTTTTTTTTTTTAATAAATTTTTATTGATTTTTCACAGAGAGGCAGGGAGAGGGATAGAAAATCAGAAACATCGATGAGAGAGAGACATCGATCAGCCGCCTCCTGCACACCCCACACTGGAGATGTGCCCGCAAGCAAGGTACATGCCCCCGACCGGAATCGAACCCGGGACATTTCAGTCCGCAGGCCGACACTCTATCCACTGAGCCAAACCAGTCTTGGCTCATCGGCATTTTCTGTAAAAGACAGTAAACTGCACACTACGGACGATCTGAAGCTTGCTCTATGTGTGAGGCACTAATGGTTATGGGGATGTTGGATACTTGGGACACACTAATTAACCTTTGTCATCTATTCTTTGAAAGAGAAGGGCAGGAATGTATAAAGCATTTTGAGACCTACACCAGGAAAAGCCCTAATAATCCAAATTTTTAATGATTTTCTCCTATTTCTTGACTAAGTTATCGGCTTATTTGAAACTTTTCAAAAAGTAATCTGCTCCTCTCTGAACTTCCATTTTCTCAGTAAAATTCATATCTTAATGAAAATACTGCTAAATTTCCCAGCTCTGAATCATCCTGTCATCCCTAAAGTTTGTCCACGTTAGACATTGCCGTGGTTTGGTTGATTTATGTCTTGGGTAACGTTCTTAGCATAAACATTCTTTACCTCACCTATTAATTCTCCTTCTAGCTTTCTGTCTTTTGTTCTATGTTGCTTCGATGTTATCAAGAAGATAGCTTCTTCATATTTCAGCATTTTCACTTAAATTCTTATATATTTTTTAAATGTATTTTATTCATTTTCCACAGAGAGAAAAAGAGAGACATAGAGAGTTAGAAACATCAATCAGCCACCTCCTGCACACCCCCACACTGGGGATGTGCCCACAACCAGGATACATGCCCTTGACCGAAATCAAACCTGAGACCTTTCAGTCTGCAGACCGATGTTCTATCCACTGAACCAAACCGGTTTCGGCTAAATTCTTATATTGAACTTTATTTTCTATGATAAACATGGGCTTTAATAGTTTCCTACTGCATGCTTTTTCTTTAACAACAAAAATCACACATCTTCTTTTAAGGGCCCAGATGATTATTACCTACTGATCTACCCCTGTCTCCTTTCATTGTCTTTCACTTCCGGGTGAAAGGTTACAACTATCACTATTACCTTTATTAAAAAATAATTTTTGCCGAAACCCGATTGGCTCAGTGGATAGAGCATCGGCCTGGGGACTGAAAGGTCCCTGGTTTGACTCTGGTCAGGGACATGTACCTTGGTTACAGGCACATTCCCATTAGGGGGTGTGCAGGAAGCAGCTGATCGATGTTTCTCTCTCATCGATGTTTCTAACTCTCTATCCCTCTCTCTTCCTCTCTATAAAAAATCAATAAAATATATTTTTAAAAAAAGAAAAAAAATGATTCTTTATTCATTCTGAGAGGATTCTGTCTTAAAAGAATGCCTTGAACATTACTTATTCAAATAACAAGTTTGAGAAGCCACATATCCCTAATGGATTTTCTATTCTGATAAAAAAATTTCAAGTGGCCACTTCAATCTTTTAATAAAGGAAAAACTTTATCTGGGAAGTCTAGATGTTTAAGCTCGTGTAAACCTTTTCTGACCACCAAGGTGACTAATTACATGACTGCACCTTTTAAGGAGAAAATACATTTGACGTTGTGTTTCACCTCAATAAAAAAAACTAGGATTGCCAAGACCGGTTTGGCTCAGTGGATAGAGCATCAGTTTGCGGACTGAAAGGTCCCAGGTTCGATTCCAGTTGGGGGCATGTACCTTGCTTGCGGGCACATCTCCACTGTGGGGCGTGCAGGAGGTGGCTGATAGATGTCTCTCTCTCATCGATGTTTCTGACTTTCTATCTCTCTCCCTTCCTCTCTGTAAAAATTCAATAAAATTAAAAAAAAAACAACTACGATTGTTTAGTGTCCAAGGGAAGATGTACAAGGTTTACTTGTCTTGTTCATGAAGTAGCCAAGCATTTACTTCTGTGCATTAAGAGCGTGTGCTTTTGTGTCTAATTATGAAACATAACTAACCGAGCATAGGGAAGGGACTTTAGGAATTATGAGCAGTCATCACAAAGTACTTCATTATGCTCCAGCAGTAAGAGTGGGGCCTGAGATTTGGGTTACATTCTCAAAGGTGTTTTTGTTTTTGTGTTCTTTTTTTTCGTTATAAAATTTCCATTTCTACAAATTCAAATTTTGAGAAGTCTACTCTGAGGCTTTTGAAAACTGTTTTTTTTTTTTTCTGGTCTTGTCTACTTATTCTATTATTTTTGGACAATTCATTCCAGAACAATTAATTATCCTCCTTGATAATTAATCTTCCCAATTGCTGGAGGTTTCCCACAAAAGCTGTCTTCCCCCATAGGCCTTTGCAAATATCTTTGCTCCACCAGGTATTCCATGGTTCTTTGTGTAAAGAAATCTGCCCTTCCTACAGCTGAAAAGCAAGAACTCTTTATGATCCATCTTTACAGCACCGGTTCTTATATAGGATGCGAAGAAGCATTTTTGAAAATGGCAGAACATCAGAGCAAAATTAGTTATGCAGAAACGGAAATGTATTTATTGGTTTTCATCAGTGAAAAGGCCAGGAGTAGGTCCGATGTGAGATAAAGCTGGCTCTGGAAGGGAAAAGCGCTAGGAGACATTAAAAATAACATCAAGGTATACTTCATTACCTTAATTCTTGGCAAGAAGTAAACACAACACGCAGTACCTGTGGGTTGGATGAATAAATAAATCACTCTCAAAAATATTGCACTGAGTACGTATGTAAAACAGCACCAGATGTTGCCACATCTGCTTTTAGAAACAGAGTAAGAAACAAAGCAAAATGTACTTTAAACAAATTTCACCCCTTTTACAAATTTCCTATTTTCCTCCAGGCAAGAAAAGCTGCAGGTAGTGAGCTGGAGTCAGAAAGGATACTTATTCTGGGAATTGTGCAAATAAGGTGGTCCCTGGTTCAGTAGGCTTGGCCAGGAAGGACTCAGCATAACCCTCCCACACAGACATAACAGAATCCGTGCATGCAACCCTGTGTGAATTCCTACCAACAGAATATTGCACTTAGACAAAATAGGAGGTTTTATTTTCTTCATATCAGTGCCTGGGCAAATCTCTGCTTATCTATCTTTACAAAATGCAGTCATTCAACCCAACTTCCTGCTCCTTCTCTGTTTTTTTTTTTTTAAAAAGCTCTATCTTCCATATAACAAACAACACACTTATTTTGAAACTCCAGTGACCCAAAATGAGCGAAACGTAAGCCTTTGGTGAAGAAAGGATGGCTGTGGTAGATATTCGGACAGGCAGTTGGGCACCGACCCTGGATAGAAGGTTCATTGTGCGTCTATAATGTGAAAACTGGGCGACAGCATTAACAACAAAGAAACCTAATGAATCCACATATTATTATATACTTGTAAAAGAAAAATGACCTATAGCTAAAATATATTATATTTTATAACATAATATATTTAATGATGATTGCTCCTATGTCTTGCTATACCAATTTACTTAAAGGGAATCCTAGCTAATAAATACAGAATATGCAAATTGACCATAACTCCATGACAAAGATGGCAGTGCCCACAGCCAATAAGGAGGGAATATGCAAACTGATGTGACAAGGTGAGAGGCAGAAGGCGGCTCCAGGTTGGAGCAGAGGCGGAAAGATGGCTTCGGCCTGAGCAAAGGTGGTGATGGCTACCAGGGGAAGGAAGGCCTATTCTTACATGAATCTTCATGCATCGGGCCTCCAGTACTTTATCAGTTATATTTCCAGTGAAAGTTAAGAGTAGTGGGGAATTATTAGGATTGCACAGTTAAACCCAGACAACAGTATGGTGGTTCCCAGAGGGAAGGGCGGTGGGTGAGAAGGAGGTAGAAGTGGATAAAGCAGGGATAAATGGTGATGAAGGAGACTTGACTTTGGTGGTGAGCATACAGTACAGATGCTGTATTATAGAATTGTATACCTGAAGTCTGTATAATTTTATTAACCAATGTCACCCCAATAAACTCAATAGAAAAGAAAAAATTATAAAAAGGATTGTACAGTTCAACTCTTTGACTCTCATAAGTATTTGTTTTGTTCTCAGAATAATGAATTTGGATACAATCACCCAAAGTTAGTCACTTTTTTTTCCTGAAAAAAGGTCTTTTAAAGTATTCCTACTTGACAAAAGAAATTTCACTAGAAAGAAACCAATTAACTAAAATTATTTTTTTACTCTCTAAACGTTATGAGCAATTTTTCCCCCAACAAAACATCTCTGGAAATTAATTTTTGATTGAGTGATTCAAATCAAAATATTCAACACTCTGCTGGATAGAGAAGCAATGGTACTATATGTCGGTACTCTTTAAATTTAAATATAGAATAATAATAAGGTTTAAATTAAAGTTCCCAATGGTGCATTTAATTCAGTTTTAATAAGATTTTGGTAATGTTAAATAAATGCCAATAAATTCCTCAAATCAGACTTAAATATACAATGATAGCTGCTTTAAAATTATTAGCTCAATTGGTTTGACGTTCTTAATGGCTGTTACAAAAATCAGAACCTTATGGGTGCTGTAGTTAATATGATGTAGTACAAAGAACACAGAAATGAGGCGGAAATTTGAATGCAGCTTTCTCATTCCTTCCTTTTTCCACCATAATAGCACAAGCAACAGGTAAAATACTCCTGACCACTCAGAAAAGATATCTATTGCAGAACATCTACTTGGAATTTTATGGAAGGTAAAATTAAATTAGATTTTACAGCATAAGATCACCTGTAAAGACACGTAATATGGCATGCCCAACGGCCTGCTGAAATAAAAGTGGAGATAAAGACTGCATTAAAAAGAAAAATCCTTGGGGCGTCATACCAGAAAGTAGGGTATTCTATTTGTATAGGTCCTCAAGGCTAAAGTTAAACATGAAGCTATTAGAAGGCTCTAGCGATTATGACTAAGAATTACAGAGAAATGAGACATGGACCAAAACAACTGCCATCCTTCCCAAGGCAACCAGCAAATTAGCTGTAAAAATCTTATGCCTATTTTTTGGTCAGAATGACCATATATATATATATATATATATATATATATATATATATATATATATATAAAATCAGAATGACTATATATATAAAATGGTGTGCCAAAGAATTTTAGTAATTAGTTTATGTGTGCATGAGATGAAAAAGGCTGAAAATCACTGCTCTAACAGATGAGACAATTTCAAGACACTAGGTTAAGACTGTATTCATTACACATAAATTGTACAAAGCATATTTCTTACAGATGATTTTTGTGCATAACAGAAATGCTCTAATATTTATCATTTTAAAAGCTTTTTTATTATTATATTTCTATTGATCTCAGAGAGGAAGGGAGAAGGAGAGATAGAAACATCAATGATGGGAATCATTGATCGGCTGCCTTCTGCAGGCCCCACACTGGGGATCGAGCCCACAACCTGGGCATGTGCACTGACGGGGAATTGAACTGTGACCTTCTGGTTCAGAGGTCAACGCTCAACCCCTGAGCACACCAGCCTCGCTGTTGCCATTTTTAAGTACGAACTTTTAGTCCTTTCTTTTTCTTGTGGAGCCTTTTTCATTTAACCTTGCTTTTGTTTTGGTTTCTGCTTTTTGTTTTGGTTCATTCTTATCTCTGTGCTGGTTGTTTTGTTCGATGGTTGATTTTCATGTAATTAATTGGTTCTGGTATTAAAAATGGTTTATGAAATAATGTGTCATTCCATATTGTGTGTACAAATGATGAAAATGTTGACACATTAGGGCAATCAAATGTTTTCAGTGCACCAAAATGGCCTAGAATATGATTTGTGTATATACATATTCATTTTGAAGAATTATTGTAATAATTGGCATCACTTGCTTTGAAGTGATCTTTTAATAGTACCAGTATCCATCAACACAATAATAAGCATGTTTATTTTACTGATTTTTTTCCCCCATTTAGAAGCCTGTGATTTTATTTGAGCTATCATCTGTGCCAGCATCCTCATAACACTTTATAAATACACGTGCTCTACCTGCAGCTTTTAATGAGGAATGATTCCGTTCGCAGCGGCTCCCTCAGACCATCAGTCCCAGGTACTGTGTTCGGCGCACCAAGCTGTGAAATTTTCCTGTCATGTCTGTGTGTTTTTCAGGCACTGCCTGTGGCTTTACCGTTATTCATTATTAAAAGCAAAGCCCTCGCAGAATCTCAATCCGTTTCTTCTGCCGGAATACCAATTAAAACCTGCTTAACACAAGCGAAGAAACCCACTCTGATGCATCACTTTGTTTGCAGCAGAATGTCTTGGTTCTAATAAACCTCTGTTTTCATAAACTAAATTATGCATTCCTCATTTCTGCAGAATGGCATCTGAAAGGAGCCCAGGCGAGCTACAGTAATTAGTTGTCTAACCGAGAGAAGAAAGCTGACATTCTGTCCACCCTGGGTCTTAATTAGGATTTGTGAGGTAGCACTGAGTCATGAAGTTGAGTCTGAAGATAAGAGCATGGGATTCTGTGCTGAATGAGGGAGACAGCAGGAAAGGCCTTGATAAGAGAATTCCATGAAAACACATAAGAATGTGATGAACTATTTTTTAAATATATATTTTATTGATGTTTCACAGAGAGGAAGGGAGAGAAATAGAGAGTAAGAAACATCGATGAGAGAGAGAGACATCGATCAGCTGCCTCCTGCACAACCCCCAATGGGGATGTGCCTGCAACCAAGGTACGTGTCCTTGACCCAAATTGAACCCAGGACCTTCCAGTCAGCAGGCAGGCCAAACCAGTTTCGGCAAACTATTTATTTTTTTTAATCAAGCCTTTATCCAACTAATTTTTGGTGTCTCAGAGCTCAGGCCTGACCCAGGTACAGAAAACTCAGTGAGTGGAAGCCAGGGTCCATTTCTACCCACCCCCATCCTCATCTCCTCTCCCACTCAACTGGCCATGACTCCTGGGTGGGGCCTGGAGAAGGGGTGATTGAGACTTTAAATGTTTGATTCTTTTCCCACCATTGTTTATTTTTTATTTATTTATTTTTAAATATATTTTATTGATTTTTCACAGAGAGGAAGGGAGAGGGATAGAAAGTCAGAAACATCGACGAGAGAGAGAGAGAGAGAGAGAGAGAGAGAGAGAGAGAGAGAGATCAGGCGCATCCTGCACACCCCATACTGGAGATGTGCCCGCAAGCAAGGTACATGCCCCTGACCGGAATCGAACCCGGGACCTTTCAGTCCGCAGGCCGACGCTCTAGCCACTGAGCCAAACCGGTCTCAGCTGTTTCTTTATTTTTGCATTTCTTATTTACTTCTTGTCTTGGTTGAGATGAAATAGAAAGAAAGTGCCTGGTATCTCATTTCACTATTTTTATATCTTCCATATGTTTTTTGAAATAAAATTTGCTTTTCCTTGGAGTATATTTAGCATATTTTTGAGAAAGATAAAAAGGTGTGCTTAAAATATAGCAGTGTAAAAAAGTAAATTACCTAGGATTGGAACTGAAAATCTATAAGGGAACCAGTCATATAAAAAGAGAAGTTTCTTATTTGCTTAATTATCTTCTCTTTATAAAAAAGGGATGTGGACTCTAAAATAGGAGAAAGTGACTTAGGAATTCAACTAGTTAAATTTAATGTCCGAATTAAAATAAAGGAAGTAGTATCAGCCAGAAATGAAACGAGACATCTATGACACGGAGAATCTTAGGTTAACCTTCTGAGTATCAGACGCTCTCTCTGACCTTGGGCACATTACTTGACATAGGTCATCTTCTGATCAATAACACTTTTGGCAGAGAGATAAGAAATACTGGTTTCTCCCTGCAACAGATAATTGGATTTCACTTAATGAGATTGCACAGCCCTTGAAATATTAGGTAAATAGGCATCAGACACAGATTTAACCTCTGAAAGTGATGTTTTAATTGTGTATTAAATGAGAACAAAACTATTTACTGCTTGGAAGATTTCTCATGATACTCAAAATTGGTTTGTAATAGGTTGATTACACTTTAGGATTCTAACACAGCGCGGATTATCCAGAAGCCAGCTACACAGAGGACGGCGCGCCTCATGTATCAAACCTCTGACCAAATTCTGCCGGACAGCGAAACATTGATGCTCCTAGACATTAGCATGGTTAAATTAGTAGCAGATAAATGAATTTTACTGTAGTAAACATCTCTGTGAGGAAAGAATATCCTGAGAAAATAACAGATATATTTTACCAAAAAGAATTAGCAATTGTGAACACATATATATCGAGTATGTAAAGAAAAAACAGTGACCAACCTGAGAAAAATGACAAAGCAGGATGATATTTAGGCACATGTCTTTCTAAACCAACCGGTGTCAAACAACAGTGCCAGAGAAATCACAGATACAGCTTTTAGATCCTCATTACTTACTCAAACTAGTGGGGTGCCCAGTTGGCATGGCTCAGTGGTTGAGTGTTGACCTATGAACCTGGAGGTCACAGTTCGATTCTAGTCAGGGCACATGCCCGGGGTGTGGGCTCCATCCCCAGGGTGGGGCAGGCAGGAGGCAGCCGATCCATGATTCGCTCTCATCATTGATGTTTCCATCTTTCTCTCCCTCTTCCTTCCTTAATATATTATATATTACTTAATATATAATATATTAAACAAAACTAGTAAGAGTGAAGCCACGATGTTTCCCATAAAGTTTGATACCTACATATTTACCCCTGGAAAGATGAAAGGTTAAAATGAAATAGTGAGAAATTAGAACAAGAACAACAGCAAACTAAGGAAGAAAGAAGGAGATAAGAAATACAAGACTCAAATCAATGAAACAGTAAGAGTTAGGAACTAGTGCTTCAAGCAGCAATAGAGTCTAACAATAAAGGCCCTGCTGGATGAACCTCTTGCATAAAACCTGTGCATAATATCCACCCCCCCCCAAAAAAAAAATAAGCAGATGAAAGCACAAAGGAGAAGACACCTAGTTTCTGGGTTTTGTTTTTGCTTTTGTTCTCTTAGCAGTGGTTCTCCACCTTCCTAATGCCTCAGCCCTTTAATACAGCTCCTCATGTTGTGGTGACCCCCAACTATACAATTATTTTTGTTGCTGCTTCATCACTGTAATTTTTCTACTGTTAATGATCCATAATGTAAATATCTGTGGTTTCCCATGGTCTTAGGCTCTACAGCAGTGGTTCTCAAGCTGTGGGTCGCCAGCAGGGTCGCCTGAGACCATGGAAAGCACAGGTATTTGCATCACATTAGCAGCACTCGCCCTGAAGCTAGGAGCCCTTGGCTATCTACTCCTGATTCAGCCCAGGCAGCAAAAAGAAAAAAAAAAATCAGTCTTTCTGATTTGAGGAAACTAGAATTGCTTAAGTAATTCTATAATTTACTAAAATAATTTTAAAAATCACAGAAAAAATTACAATTATTCCTGCAAAGATGGTATTACTGGCTTCCAGCAACAAATTGTCTCAATCTTATTAAACTCTTCTAAACAACAGACAACTGCTTCGTCAAAGGAACCCCTGAAGAGTCTGTATCAGGTAAAGACCCTCAGGACAGCAGAAGTGACCAGTGAGCGCAATGTTGTTCTTCGCTGCTCTTTCCTGGCAATTTAGGGAATGGACTCTGCCTGCCAATCCAGCAGAGCTGACTCGCACCTGAGAGCACCTGTCTACACGGAGCGTGGTCTCTCACCAGGACTCCATAAAGAGCCACAACACAAAGTACTTTCACTGAAGAGGTCTGCTGGGTAACCTCATGATGACCCTGGAAAGGGAATTCTGGGTATTGTCCCCAAGGACATAATAACGGATGTGGTGTGATCACGTGTCCTTGGAAGAAACACACCAAAGGATCCCAATCATCCAGTCCAAGGCCTTTTCACTTGAGCAGCTGTAGGGATGCTGGGTGTAGCGCCAGAGGGTGGCAGGTGGTCATGGAGAGAAATAATACAAAACTTCCCCGGCCATAAACCTGGATGTTACCTCAAGGGAGGCGCCCCACTCAGACTGGAATTTCTCTGAGTCGTACACTAAGAAGGTGAATGAAAGGTCCATTAAAATGCAGAATGGGCTGAAACCAGTTTGGCTCAGTGGATGGAGAGTCGGCCTGTGGACTGAAAGGTCCCAGGTTTAATTCTGGTCAAGGGCATGTACCTTAGTTGCAGGCACATCCTCAGTAGGGGGTGTGTAGGAGGTGGCTGATCGATGTCTCTCTCTCATCGATGTTTCTAACTCTCGAACCCTCTCCTTCCTCTCTGTAAAAAATCAATAAAATACATTGTTTTTAAAAAATAATAATAAAATGCAGAATGGGGGTTATGCAAAGCCAGGAAATTTGAAAGGGCTGGGTGTAATGTAGGGTTATGTGATCAAATGATCCGGATCGAGCTAACACTCTTCTAATTATTGTTGTTTAAATATTTTTCTTATTGATTTCAGAGAGGAAGAGAGAGGGAGAGAGAAATACAAACATCAATGATGAGAGAGAATCATTGATGGGCTGCCTCCTGCATGCCCCACCCTGGGGATCTAGCCCACTGGGCAGGTACCCCAATTGGGAATCAAACCGTGACCTCCTGGTTCATAGGCCAACATTAAACCACTGAGCCACACAGGTCGGGCTAAAACTCATCTGATTGCTATTGGAATTGAGCACCCCTCCGCCCCTACCCTTGCACTCCCAAGTCTGAAAGAGATCTAATAATTGTGTAAGCACCTAATTCTTTCATGGCATCAAAGTGGTGAAATAAGATGTCTATGCTTCTGACAGCTTTGTTCTATGGGTTTTACAGCTCTAGCTATAACACGTGGTATGACCCCCCCCTTCAAATATGGCTTTTACATTTCCATATTTCTACTCCATATTTAATGTCTTCGGTTTGTAAGTTATTTTTCAGAATACGTGAGATCCTCTAAATTGCAGTCCCTATATGTCTGTGTAAAGTTTATATTGCCCTTTAAAAAGGCTGAAAATAGCTTTCTGTTTTTCTGAACTGGTTCATATAGTTATTCTCAAGGGTGCTAAACTTTGCATTTTTTAAGAAAATCACAATTGTATTTAAATTTCAGAATGTCTCATTCATGCACTCAGGCACTCGGTCATTCAGCGAGGTGTTCGCTGAGAGCCTCTCAGAGCGCAGGCTGGCATCCGCCGTCTCGGGGCACAGGGTGTCCTCAGGAGGTGGGTGAGCACTCCTGCCTTCCCCCCAGCGTCCCTGCCCCCGCCGCCTGGCGCCGGGCCCCCGCCGGGCTGCGCATCATCCATCAAACCCGCAGCCCCGCGCTCTGACCGGGCAGCGGTTCCTCATTTCTGCCCAAATCTCTTCATCACGGGACTGGGCTCCTTTCAGAAAAGTTCATCATGTTGAAAAGGGCCTGCGATGCAAAAACAATGCCATTTATCAGCGCGGGCCGGGCGACGGCTGGAAGATGATCGATTTCCGGGACGTGGCTGGAGTTGATCAGCGGCTCCTTTTTCCTGCTCCTGGTGCCCGCTGGAGCCGGCTGTGTGGGTGACGGGTGAGCTGCAGGTGACACACGGCCCTTGGCCCTGCCGGGTCTGCATCCGTAGAGGTGTCTCCCGCCCGAGCGTGACAATTGCAACCTGCTTGCTAAATGCACGGCTGGAAGAATCTATTATGGCCCATCTTCTAACCCGTAATTAGCTGATGAGTGGAGACCCGGGTACCCATTCCAGGTGTGGCTGTGGCTGAGCCACCACTGCCACTCTCACCGGGCACAGCCTCTCCCTGTGACACTTCAGCCTCGGAAAACTGCATGTCCCTGCCCAGCTGGCAGGGCGAGGTGGCTGCGCATCGACCTATGCACCAGGAGGTTACAGTTCGATTCCAGGTCAGGGCACAGGCCCCGGTTGCAGGCTCCATCCTGTTTTGTGGTATGCAGGAGGCAGCCAATCTCTGATTCTCTCTCATCATTGATGTTTCTCTCCCTCTCTCTCCCTCTCCCTTCCTCTCTGAAATCAATACAAATATATTTATAAAAACAAGTAGATGTCCCAGAATATGGGCCCCTCCAGGCAGGATCAGGTGCAGTGCCTTCTTCAGCCTGTATCTCCAGCTTCTAGAATGATCCACGTTTGGATGAGTGTCCTTGATCAGTGGGACTTCGTTCTCCTGCGTGGGATCAGACACAGGGATACTGGGAAGTAGTTGCTTGCTTCTCCTTTAGGGAGAATGAAATGCCCCAAACTAAAGAACAACACCAAGAGCCGAAACCGGTGTGGCTCAGTGGATAGAGTGTCGCTCTGTGGACTGAGCGACACTCTATCCAGGTTCGATTCCGGTCGAGGGCATGTACTTGGTTGCGGCACATGCCCAGTGGGGGGTGTGCAGGAGGCAGCTGATGTATGTTTGTCTCTCATCGATGTTTCTAACTCTCTATCCTTCTCCCTTCCTCCCTGTAAAAAAAAAAATCAATAAAATATATTTTTTTCTCGGCAAAGAGGGCCATTTCCAATTGTTCCTTCACATACTGGCAACTCCTCGCTGACATCATCTCCACCTGGTTACTCTGTCGGTGCAGGCGGACATTTCTGGTGTCAATTCCATGGCCATCTGCCTCCTGCCACAAACCCTAAGACTGACCTACAGGTTCCTCCCTTGGGAGATAACTTCCTGGTAAAGAAGATCTGAGCTGGACACGGAAGAAGAAACTTGCTGTGCTCGGGGTTACACGGCCCAGCTCTGTCCAGCTGAAGCCGCAGGAATGTGCTGGAGATGAGGCTGTTTCCATCGGGTTTTTAGGAAGCTCCTTCATGGAATTTCCAGCGGAAATTTCAAAAATTCTCCCAAGGAACATGGATGCTCACTGGAGCTGAGGTAACAGTCAGCAGATCCCCAGCCAAGCAGGGCAAGCTTTGTGGTCTCAAAGGCCTTTTCAGGGCTTTGATGTCAGTTGTGTTGGTTTTACCTTTTGGATGGTTTTAACTCTGTTGCTTATTATTAGAGCACTGTAGACAGAAATTCAATTTCTATAACATCGCATTATCAAGAGGCAACTGTGTTTGAAAATAGGTTTATTGTTGACAATCATTGGGAGGGAGTAAAGAAAGACAGAAGGGCCGAAACCAGTTTGGCTCATGGATAGAGCGTCAGCCTGGGGACTGAAAGGTCCCAAGTTTGATTCTGTTCAAGGGCATGGACCTTGGCTGTGGGCACATCCTCAGTGGGGAGTGTGCAGGAGGCAGCTGATTGATGTTTCTCTCTCATCGATGTTTCTAATTCTCTATTTCTCTCCCTTCCTCTTTGTAAAAAATTAATAAAATATTTTTTAAAAAAAAGAAAGAGGAAGCCTGAGTGGCTGTAAGAGAAGAATATGCATTCAGAAATTCCTCTTTGAACGTTTTCATTTCTGTGATGACAGAGAAACAAACATGGCCGCCATCCTCACAAATTTTTGTCCCATGCACTAAAGCAATCATACATTCCCAAGGGGAGGTTAGGAGTTAATAGTAAAATTACAGGCTGCTCACGTGGGTGTGTCAACCTGGACCCATTGTATTTCATTAAAGAGATTTGAAACTCTCTGGTCATGCTCACAGTGAGACACCATGAAGGCCTCATGCACAATCCCAGGGTCCCATTGATTTGAGAAAGAAACTCAACAGGTGAACATTTAAGAAATTAACAGATTTTAATGGGCATTCTTTTATGGAGCGCTAATGGCAACTTGTGATAAGTACATCACAAGTTGTGTCTATGTTGCATCTACTTTACTGGGTTTTGTAAATCGCTCCCAGCCCATCACTGTAGGTCTTTCCATTGCCCTGTGGTCACCAATTACAGTAACTAAGCAAAGAGAAAGAAATGTCAAGCGTCCATGAGCAGAAGGCTAACAGTCCCCCCAACACAACTCCTACTAATGTGGAAGTCTGCTAGAGTGTATCACAGGCCCTTTAATAGTAACCCCCTCATTAGCTCTTGACCCCTACAGGTCAGCAGTAAGGGAACCCTAACTTCCCCTTCCCCAGGCCTTCGTGCTGTTCCCACAGTTCCCCAGTAATGGTGTGTGTGTTTACTGCAGCTGCACTACACAGCCCTGCATTGCCCGCTCTCCGCCCCCCCACTCTCCACCCTGCAACAGCCCCCCACAGCTGTGGGGCTTGGATGCGCACTGGTGGAGGTCCTCAATGAGCTGTGCTGATGAGGGCCCACCAGGAAGGCGGGCTTCTTAGGATAATTAGCTCCCCTGAGAACAATGGCTGCCTTCCTCGCTGGAGAGCCACCAGAAATGTCTCGGAACGTATGGGAGGCTCTGTAAAGGCACCTGTAATTACCAGTCAATTTCTTCTCTCTCCTTTGCTTTCTTAATTGTAATTCAGTTTTCCGGGGTGTTGTCTATTTTTTTTTTTTTTACGTTTCCCTCCTGAAATCTCCATCCTGATTAGCAAAACATTGCTATATAATTTGGTAATTACAAATTCTACCTGCTGGAGGTGGTGGCTTTAAGTGCTCTGACTTTAACCTTGCTTTCCTCTTTCAGTGCCAAGTTCGACAGATAAAACACTAGTCGTATACAAATGCATACAACTTGCGGGGGGAAAGCCTAGTTGTTTAGAATCCTCGCTGTGTGGGCAAACGATTGAATGGACTCTGATTTTTACATCCGGCATCTTTCTACAATTTGCACTGAAGCACGGACTTCATTTTGGGATGAGGTCATTTCCAATTCCTTCTCATTTCTTTCTGATATTTTCCTATTCTCCTTTCTATATAATAGGGACCTTTGCGTGTGGTTTTTGTATTGATTTCAGAGAGGAAGAGAAAGGAAGAGAGAGAGAGAGAAACATCCGTGATGAGAGAGAATCATTGATCCGCTGCCTCCTGCAGGCCCCACACTTGGGATTGAGCTTACAAGCTGGGCATGTGCCCTGACCGGGAATCTAACCGTGACCTCCTGGTTCCCAGGGCAATGCTCAACCACTGAGCCACGCCAGCCAGGCTGTCTTGTTCTGTTTTGACTCTATCATCCTGTTCCAGCCTTCCTGTCGATAGCTGACAGTATGTTGACTTTTGTTAGGAATATACCAATTACCACTATAATGATGGCTCCAACCTCTCCCGAGTGGGATGGTAAGCTGCATGCGCACTGCAGAGTGGGGTCCACAACAGCGTATTATCTCGACTGTGAATCCACAATTCAGCTGACTCGCTGGCCTGAGATTACCTGTCGCCTTCATAAGAGAGAAAGCCATAGAGGCCTATGCCATCCACTCTAATGGGCAAATATGTATCAAGTGAACGGCCTTCTCTTTAGGCAGAGCACCAGCTTGGTTGCGGAACTGAGATCGTGGAAGGTCTAAGCAGTCTTCTGTCCATCCTAGACTTGGGAGGGGTGCGTTTTGAAGGTAACTGGGGAACAGAAATGCTAATAACCGTGGTAATTAAAATGGTCTTCCACTTTCTGGAGTTCTTCTATGAACATCTATCTCACTGAGTTGACTACAAAAAAAAAAAAAAAAAACAATAGAAGGCAGTCTGTTCAAATAGCTGACACCACAGCCTCCGATCTGAATCTGAGATGTTAGGAAAGTCGACAAATAAAGTCAAGATTCCTGACTGCCGAATTTTCCCGCTCCGGGGCTATATTTGCACAGCACAATCAACCCTGCTGTTTCAATCAAGTCAGTAAGACACAGAAAGCCAGGGGAACCAGATGCTTGGCATTTTGTATAGGACACAGCTGGCTGATTGTCTGAATTCTTCATTTTTTAACTAATCTTGCTGTCGTGCTAGAGAAACGTCACGAAAATGGATTTCTTTGCTTGTGAAATGTAGCTAGCTCCCTTAAGGGCCACGCTGTGGGGTTAGCTACCTTGGAATGAATAGCAAGTGGTTTCCATGGACAAACTTGCAAGTATAGATGGTGAGGCAGAGAACACATACAGTGCTCAAGGAAATTAAATTGTTGAGTTTCAACAGCACTGCTATACATTTTATTTCAACGTCTCTTCAGCTACACAAGTACCATAACTCTAATAGAGAATCAACCACTGACTGCTCTCTAGCCCGTTGGGCGCAGTGGATAGAGTCTCAGCCTGTGGACTGAAGGGTCCCGGATTCCATTCCGGTCAAGGACACATAGCTTGATGGGAGATTTCCTGGCCCTGGTCAGGGAGCGTGCAAGAGGCAACCAACCAATGATCAGAGTTTCTCTCTGTCTCTCCCTCTCCCTGCCTCTCTCTCTAAAAATCAATGGGAAAATGTCCTTGGGTGAGGATTAACAAAAAATAAAAATAAAAATAAAGAATCAACGACTAATTGGTTTTATTTTCAAGAGGAGATTATAAACGATCTTTCCAGTTATAAAATTAATCATTATCTGAATTTGGGATTTTTGCCCTAGTAGAAATTGAATCTAAATTTAGAAGTACAGTACCTATTTCTTTTTATTATTATCGTTTTGCATTTTATTTCTGTCCAGTAAAAAGGTTTTCTTAAAGCGCCATACATTTTAGCCCCTTAAATAAAGCCAATCCAGCATCACAGCGGACGTCTTCCGTGAATCAAACCTGCGGCCCTTTGGTACACAGGCCGAGGCCTTCACCACTGAGAAACACTGGCCAGGCCCAGTCCAGCTTGCTATCTTTTTAAATTTATCTTTATTGTGGATTAAAATAAAATT
This sequence comes from Lasiurus cinereus, assembly GCA_011751065.1. Lineage (NCBI taxonomy): Eukaryota > Metazoa > Chordata > Mammalia > Chiroptera > Vespertilionidae > Lasiurus > Lasiurus cinereus. The sequence continues at coordinate 4,005,968 of JAAGEH010002526.1, read as the reverse complement.
GAATATAAAATAGCCCTCGCTGGTTTGGCTCAACGGATAGAGCGTTGGCCTGTGGACTAAAGGGTCCTGGGTTCAATTCCAGTCAAGGGCACATGCCTGGGTTGTGCGCTTGACCCCTGGTAGGGGGCGTGCAGGAAGCAGCTGATCAATGATTGTCTGTCATCACTGATGATTCTCTCTCTTCCTCTCCTTTCCTTTCTGAAATCAATAAAAAATAAATTTAAAAATAATAAATTAAATTAAATAAATAAACGGAGAATGAAGCTAGATCCTAGAGATAATAGGGGTGGGATTACATGGCCCATTTGTTGTTGTTTTTCCTTCGTTGGTCCCCTCCACCCCGCACCTGCCCCTCAGCCCAGCTTTTAAAAAAGAAAAGGCTGGTGGTGCCGAAACCGGTTTGGCTCAGTGGATAGAGTGTCGGTCTGCGGACTGAAGGGTCCCAGGTTCGATTCCAGTCAAGGGCAAGAGGCAGCTGATCGATGTCTGTCTCTCATCGATGTTTCTAACTCTCTATCCTTCTCCCTTCCTCTGTGTAAAATATCAATAATATATATATATATATATTTTAAAAAGTAAGGAAGAAAAGGCTGGTGGTTATATCTCAAGTTTTGGTCAACAGCTAAAGTGACCCTGAGTTTTGGAGCTCCATAGGCACATCCTTCCACCATAACTCACTCCAGTCTCTTTAACTGGCAGTGTTTTGGGTCCTCAGACTTCTATTACCTAAGAGGAACTTTTACAATCTGGACATGGGAAGTAATGGCAACCACGTTTCTCCCTACTCCCCACAATTAGTTTTCAATATATTGTTGGCTCTTCATCTCTAATGTCCATTTCATAGGCTTAAAAGAAAATCTTTGCAACTGTCGGTGATGGTTTGAAGTAAGTAGCTTCCTAAATCAATGCCCTGTCACTTCCTATTAGAATTGCTTGCCTGATTAGAAAAGAGAGAGGGAGAGAGGCAGTAATTAAGTGTTTGCCTGTTAATCTAACTGTTATTAGAAGTCACTAATGAAAACGGCTTATGGGTTCAAATGGCATTTTATATTTAAATTAATGCTGTTGCTAAAAGCTAGAAGAGATTTGCACAACATTCAAGACCCTCTGGGAAGTCAACTATTGAACTGACAGGCCCTGGATGAAGGTGTTATCTTGCAAAGTCATGGTTTATATTTGTTTGCTGCCTTTTCATGTCAGTCTAAAACATTATGGGTATTATTTATCTGTAATTGAAATGAGAAATCATCTATATATATAAAACCCTAATATGCAAATAGACTGAACGGTTGAATAACCAAACAACTAAACAACCAGTCGTTATGGCATGCGCTAGGGGGTGCACATGGAACATGGAGGGTGTCGGCAGCAGAGCGTGGATGGTGGGTGTGGCCGCTATGGGATGGTGGAGGTGAGCAGGGGCGCCAGACCAAGGCGGGGTGCCAGTCACTGTCATTGGGCTGAGCCTCTGATGGTTACTAAAAATTCTTTGCTCCCCCATGCTATGGTCCCACCCAGCGCTCACACCTGCTGCTAGCGCCAGCCCCACCTTCACCTGCTGTCAGTGCCCAAGCTGCTGCTCGCACCCACTGCTGGAGCCCAGCTCAGGCCCCAATCACTCAGCACCATCAGCGGGTGTGAGCAACAGCTGCCGATCCCAATCGCCGCTGAGGGTTTCTCTACCTCTCCCTGCTCCTGAGAGGCAATCAGGGCCAGCAGCCACCTCTAGCACCTGCTGCTGCAGGAGCCGCCACTCACACCCATTGTTGTCACTGGCCCACTCACATCCGCAGCTGGTGCCCGGTGCCAGTCCTGTTCACTTGGCGCCATCAGCAGGTTCAAGTGGCAGCTGCTGGTCCCAATCACCCCCGAAGGCTTCTCCACTTCCCCCTCTCCTGAGGGGCAATAGGAGCAGCAGCCACCACTCACACCTACTGCTGACACCGGCCTTAATAGTGTTGGCACAGTCACTGTGTGGGAGCAGTGGGCAACAGCAGGGGCAGGGCTGCTAGCAGAGTGGGGACTGGGGGCCGGAGTGGGAGAGGCCAGACAGGGGCACACAGAATGGACCGAGACCCACCCCTATGCCCACTGCAGCCTCATGGCCGAGTTCCTTTCAAGGTGCACAAACTCATGCACTGGGCCCCTAGTATTATTATTATATATATATATATATATATAAAATGAGAAAAAGGAACAAGATCCCTTCTAGTATTTCTGTCCCCAAGTTGGGTGTAGAGTTTTCTAATTGCAATTAATTGCACTTAAACTTTGGATGGGGAGAATTTTAAAATACCACACTGTTATGAATGTTGTATTTTATCCATGAAAGATAGAATCCTCGGTGATAGTTTAATACACAATCTATAAAATGCATAAACTTGTTTACAGATTGAGTCAAGAATGTCCAACTTAATCTTTAACAATTAGAGGGTGCCTGAGAATACAAGAATTCTCCGTGACATTAAAATCTAAAGGGTAGGATTCCAACAGAAGTCCTTATTTTAGATACAGCTGTCCTGACCTAATCAATATTAATCCCACCCCCATTAACTCCAGGATATAGCTTCATTTTCCTTTTATTTATTTTGTATTCAATTATGAGCTCTTGGCTTTAATCATTTATCCACTGTTCATCTTCCCACGCAGGCTGTATTATGTGAGGTCCTGGAAAAAAATTTTCTGCATCTGCAATCCTATATTTAACTTTAGACCATGCATTTTTTGTTTGGCTGAGTGATGTATGAATTGATGGAACACTATAGTAAAAACTGGAAGCAAAAGGGTCAAGACTAATACTAATTATTGGCCTGGAGGGCTTAATTGGGTGTGAATGAATGGTATAATTTTTCTTTTTGTTTAAATATGTTTTTATTTATTTTGGAGAAAGAGGAAAGGAAAGGGATAGAGAGATAGAAACATGGATGAGAGAGAAACATCCATCAGCTGCTTCCTGCACACCCCCTACTTGGGATCAAGCCAGAAACCCGAAATGTGCCCTGACCAGGAATCAAACCAGCAGCCTCTCTTTGCTGGGTTGATAGACACTCAACCACTAAGCCATACAGGGACAGAGGGTGAGGAAGAAGGAAGGAAAGATAACCTTATTAAAGGTTCATACCCCTTAAACCCAATCCAAAAAATTCTACATAGAAATATTGTTTCTCATTCTCTCTAAATATTATAAGAATTTCCTGGAAATCACAGATGCTGTCAAAACTTGTCCCCTAACCTTCACTCCAAGATTTAATTCCAACAAACATATTTAATGAATATTAACAATACTCTATATAGCATAAAGCCAAGCTACAGGAATGACGGAACAATAGAAATTACCTGAATAATTGGTCACTATGAAGCACACCGCAGCAGCCAACTGGCCCAAGTAGGGCCTCAATTGGCCCCTCAAGCACTCATGACCCCACCTCCAGCCAGTCCTACCTGCCAACTGGCCCCCCAACCCCAAAAGGGGGCATCACCTGCTGGCCAATCCCCATGGCCCTTCCCCCTGGCCAGCTCACCCCTGATTAGCCCTCCTCATCCCAATCAGAGATGGGGTCAGCTGGCCAATCGCCTGCGGCCCCTCTCCTTGGTGGGCCTGGCCTCCAATCAGCCCCCCTCCCTCTTGACTGGGGCCAGATCCAGATGGCCAACCACCCATGGCCCCTCTCTCTGGCCCCAAATCAGCCCCTCAACCACCTGTGGTTCCTTTCCTTGCTGGCCCAACCCCAGATTGGAACCCTTATCCTAATCAGGAGTGGGGCCAGCCAGCCAACCTCTCCGTCTCCCCCACCCTGGCTGACTCAGCCCCAATCAGCCCCATCAGGGCGGGTGGCCAGACTCGTGAACTCTGTGAACGAATTCATGCACCAGTCCTCTAGTAAAGTATTAAGTCCATTTCCATTAGTTTTGCATGGCTCATCAGGAAAGGACAGTATTTGTGGGTTTTCTCAGTAGGCATTTGCCTACTGTGTCCTCTCTGTACCTTCTTTGCAAATGTACAAGGAGGGTGAATATTGGCTTAGACGGTAGAATGTAGAAAAGATAACTATTGGGCTCACCTTTAAACACACAGAGGGCATAGAGGATTTGGGACTGAGAGTCATGTTGTACATAAACCGTAATCCCTCGCCACACATAAATCTGTTTTATGTATATTCTGATATGATGTTTTGCTGTTGGTGAGGCTGAGTAAACATTTTAATGTGTTTCTTAATGACTTCAGTGGCTATTAGGCGAGTTATTCATTGTTTTTAAAGACCTTCCTTGTCCGGGATCACATGAATGGCTTCCTTATTCAGCAGGCTGATAACGACTTCATTTCTTCTAAAGAACTTCATTTTAAGAATTATTTACTGCTCTCTCTGCTTCTAAGCAAGAGCTTAAGCTTGGCTTTTATCCAGAGGAGGAGGACAAGGATCTCTGATTCTCAAGACACTGTCATGTTCCAAAGAGCAGGAGAGAAATGAAAGATGTTTGTTCAAAGCAAAAGTCTAACATCTGATCATGGGTGTACATGTATATGTTAGTGGTATGTGTCGGTGGTGTGTTGGGTGTATAATCTCTGGTCAAAACGTGCATGTTTTACATTTTTGGCAGATGAAATATACAAAGCAGAAAAGGTAAAATCATTTGAATGGCTTCTCCCCAACACAGAATGTCCATTCAAGGTAGTTGCAATGTATGGAAAATTCAATTACAATCATTTCCTATATGTAGATAATCCCATAAATATCAGTCAGACTAAAGTTCATAAAAACCCTATTTTTTTTTTAGTGAAGCAATAACTCCAATACCATCTCTTTGGTATTTAATCAACAGCTGTGATTTACACAGTTTCATAAAGGGAAGCTTCAATTTTTCCCCAGAAAATAGATGAAAAGACTATCCTGAAATAGAATATTATTATTTTTAAGCCCTAAAAGACTCTTCTTGATTAAATCAACGCCTGATCTCGTCAAAGGCAACAACCATGCTATTTCTAAGTTATGTGCATGTCTTCATAGTTTTAAATATATGTTTATGTATGTGTGTTACTCTATGTGTATTATATAAACATGTGAACATAAGTTGTGTAGCCTGGCATGGTTTTGAACATGTACCATTGATCATCCTGTACCCAGTGCCTCTCTAATCTGTTCCTTTTTGTTTAGCGTTATTAGTTTTGACATTATGAACTTAAGTAGCTGTAGTTCATCCATCTTCTAGGAGTGGGAACACGAGATACCCGGGCTTGTACATCATCAGCTTCACTACAGAATAACGGCAGCAATTTCCTCTGCTCCTCGCAGGGTCTGGTGTCACCCAGCGGGCTTCCTTGTAATAGTTTAAGGTTGTTCTGCTGGAGTGGGTCCGGGAAATCCGGCTCCTCCCTCTGAGGAGCGTCTCCTTCTTTCCTTACCAGAGAGCAGTGCTTTTATATACACAGATGTCACTTGAATAGATTCACGGTCACTCCCTTCTACATAGAAAATGCGCCTGGAGGGGTTTCGATTTTCTAAGTGGGGATGTTTGGTAGTGTATCCGGTCTGCCGGAATGCCATAAGTAGAATAATTTTGAACATGAGACCATTTTCCCAAGTTTTCAGGGAAACCCTCTCTCAGCCTGCTCTCCACGGTCAGCAGCTGCCTTGCTCCTTTCCTCAGGGTCATTAGCAACCTCCTAAAAGGGACGCCCATGTCTTCACCTCCCAGCCCTTGGTGTGCTGAGAGTGGAACTCGTCACCCCAAGTAATTCTCGGGATGCTTCTCAGTGTTCCTTGATGTCACATCCAACACTCATCGCCAGTCCTCACCCCGGTGAGCCCTCAGGCTCACATACATTTTGGGGATGATGTAATGTTCAGTATTACCTTCTAGAATATGCTCTTTTTTAAAAATATTTTTTTACTAGGAGCCCAGTGTGGGATTCAAAATGGCAATGCACTACCCACCCTTGAGTCGCCAGTCCAGCCCTGCCTCCCTTTCCAGCCCTTGAAGCAGCCACAGCCGCTGCTGATCAGGCCCTCCCCCAGCGCAGGTGCACGGAGGCCCTGGATGCTGCACGCACAACCTCCTCCTGTCTGGTTGACCCATTACGGCATCCCGGTTAATTAGCATATTTCTCTATTATTTGTGTATACAGTGGTACTTTGAGATACGAGTGCCCTAACATATGAGATTTTTGAGATACAAGCCGTTGAGCGAGCGATTTTTGCTTTGAAATATGAGCAACAGTTGAGATAGGAGTAATCGAGTGGATCGGCTGGCTGCACACGACCCACCAGTTTACCTCGACTCGAGCATCTCATAGTTTTCCCACGCCTCAAGGTTACGGAACGAATTAAACTCATATCTCGAGGTACCATTGTATATTGATTCCAGAGAAGAAGGGAGAGGGACAGAGAGAGAGAAACATCAATGTTGAGAGAGATTCATGGACTGGCTGCCCCTTGCACGCCCTCTAGTGGGGATCAAGCCCCAAACCCGGGCATGTGCCCTGACCAGGAATCAAACCGTGACCTCCTGGTTCATAGGTCAAAGCTCGCCCAGTGAGCCACGCCAGCCGGGCCTGGAATACATCCTTCTGAGCGTCTGTGATACAGCCCCACACCCTAACTTTTCAGGCCCGTCAGCTGGTTCATCTCAGCCACATGCGAAGCTTGCTCCCGGCAGACATCACACACGGCTCCTCTCTGCCTCCCCGACCACTTCCCGGCAGTCCCATCTGGGCCTCGCTCCCTCAGCTGCGAGCAGCTGACACGCACATTTATATTTTCAGACTTTCCCGTCCAACGCCGTGCTTGCCTCCTCAGAAATGATTCAACATGTGCGCTCGGAATTCAATATGTCCACAACAAACCCACACTCGTCTGCAGAAAGTTATTTAAGAAAAAGAAGAAGGAAAAAGGCTGTCTTCCTCCACCTTCCTCCACCGCTGTGCATAGCAACAGTGTTCCTCCTGCGGCAGCGGCCTGCTCTGTCACAGCCCCTTCCCAGGTCAACGCCACGTCCATCTCTCCCCCGGACAAGTCCCCTGACCTCTGCCAGCATCGCCATCCACTCCCCTTTGACCACAGTAAAGCGGGGGGCACCTATTTAAAATCCGAAATGCAACAGGCAGATGATGTGCCACCAAATTGTTCACTCAAAACGCATGTCACCCCCAAAAATTAACTAAACATAATGAAGAATAGCCCAGCTGGTGTGGCTCAGTGGTTGAGCCTCAACCTACGGACCAGGAGATCAACGGTTCGATTCCCAGTCAGGGCACATGCCTGGGTTGAGGACTCGTTCTGCAACGATGATTCTCTCTCATCACTGATGTTTCTGTCTCCCCCACCTCTTCCTCTCTGAAATCAATAAAAATAATAGATTGTTGAAAAGTAATATATCACGATGTGAAAAGCATGCGCTGTGGAAGCAGACACCCCGGGTTCATGTCCTGGCTCAGCCACTGAGTAGCTGTGAGACGAGGGGCCTGGCCCTCGGTGCCTTCGTTGTATTATCTATAGAGTGGAAGCTACACTAATTATGGCTCCTCGTTTTTAAATGGCAACTTTTAAGTGTAACCCACTTAGAACAGTGACTAGTGCCCACAAAGTCCCATATAAACGTGAGTTATGTGGATCCGCCTCTAGCTGGGCTACCTGTGTTCTTCCTAATTCAGCAGAATTTATTTACAAAACGGTTTTATTGCGATGCTCTCAACTCCTCTAACGCTTATTTTTCATGAGCTAATGAACTTGTCTTGAAACTCCAGGTCACCTGAGAGCCATTTGTTTCTATTTGTTTCTTAACTCTGTGCCGGCCAGTTCCTACCTGCTGTCTTAAGTGGCTTTAAAGGGACAAGAATCATTTTTGGATATATTTTCCAATTCGGCATTTTTTTTTTAAGTTGAAAACTTTTACTTCGAGAAAGGAAGTTTTGCCGAAACCTGTTTGGTTCAGTGGGTAGAGCATCCATCTGCGGACTCAAGGGTCCCAGGTTTGATTCCGGTCAAGGGCATGTACCTTGGTTGCGGGCACATCCCCAGTAGGAGGCATGCAGGAGGCAGCTGATCAATGTCTCTCTTTCATTGATGTTTCTAACACTCTATCCTCTCTGTAAAAAAATCAATGAAATATATTTTTTTTAAAAAGAAAAGAAGTTTTTTCATGTTCATCTCTTCAACTTCAATGTGAATTTGGGCCAGGCGGTAATTAAATTAGGAGTACGGGCCAAAGTGACTATTTGCTTTCTCTTTTCTTTTTAATTACTTCTAAAATTAAAAGAGGTACCTAAAAGAAATCTATCTACATTACACATTGCTCTGATAAGATGTTTTATAATCATGAAATATTAAACAGCCATAACATTTTATTTCTCCACGTCCCAGCCTTCCTCTTGAATAGAATCAGCTATTTTTTTTTTATGTCTTCTTAGATCAAATTCCTCTCCAAACACAGAAACATCCATATTTCATGAATAATTTGACAAGAAACTTTACATAATATTCTCGGTCACCGTGGCAGGATGAATATGTATGGATGAGACTTACCTGTGTGTGTGTTTAGCTTTTTGTAAGTACTTCTCATCTCCCTCCAGGGCAGACAATGCAGCTGCTGTGTGCACACGGCTGTTTGATCCAGTCCCTGGACTTACTATGTCATGTCACTGATATTGGAAATAGCATTTGGAGTTTTATTTCTTCTGCTATTTCACTCCTAGGAAAGTCTAGTTCCGAAAACGTGAAGTGCAAACATTCGTCTTTGTTAGATTCCATATGCTATCTCCAAAGTCCACATTAGGTATTACTCGCGAAATTTGAGACGTGATGAAAGGATTTACAATTTAATGGCAATTATTTAAGGCCTATACACTTAAACAAACAATTGGGCTCGTACAAATGGGTTCTTTGTACTTAAGATTTTAGGGGGGAGCATGGGGAATGGTGGAGAATTGGACACCTTGGGGGGTCCAGTTGGCTGGAAGTGGTCACCTCTTTTGCAGGCAGCCATATTGTATGGAGATGTAACCAATTAGATACGGTTGCTCACCCATAATTACATAAAAAAATATGATATAAAAGTTAAAGATCTTAGTGGCAACCTAAAATGGAGTCTGATACATCAGTTTGATGACAAAGATGCCTGAACAAAAACTTCCAAAAATATTTGCACCCCTTCCTCATAGTCCCAGAAATGCCTACCTTCTCACTACCATCTTTCTCACAATATAACCACTGGGCCATGTCCGACAGGGAAACTTGGAAGGACATACTTCCTGAGACCACATCTTGCACCGACTGAGTCAAATCTTCTGAAGGTGTTCAGACACCAGATTTTACAAACATCTCCCCAATGACTTTTGTGTATATTCAAGTGTGATTGGCCCTTAACTTTTCGTTTTGCATTCAATAATTCAATTTCCACCTGAAGATCCCAATACTTTTTAGAAGAAACAGACATTGAACCATGATTACTTCTCAAACCTGCAAGAAGTTCATTTATCTAATTTTCTAACTAGTCTTCTCAAGATACAGGTCCCTGGATTATATTGACATTAACCTTTACACACACACACACACACACACACACACACACACACAGACATATACTCTTAAAAAAAAATCAGGAATGGATAATTTAGAGCAGCTCTCTTTGCCAAAGCCGCTGGCCCACCACATTCAAATATGTTCAAAAAAATCAAGAAAGAGGAAAAGGACAAATAAACGTTGGTGTAAAATAATGCTTTTGCAGCTCAGTAGCACAGTTCTTCCATTAATGCAGAATGTGCTCTGCTGACTGTTTGGTCTGAAAACAAATAATAACTGACAATTGTACGTGATAAATACTTCACTTTTCAGAAACTGCATTAGAGGACCCAGCTCTGTACATCATCGAGCTGTGTTATTTAAACCCATTTAGGAAACACCTGTCCTGCACGCTGAGTGGGACTGAGAGAGGGAAATGAGAGTCGGATGTGGCTCTCGTGCTGAAAGTGGATCGCAGGTTTGTTCGCTCCTCAGTGAGCATGCCCTGTGTTGACCGCGTATACCAGCAGCGTGCATATACATGAGGGCATAATTAGCATATTAGAATGTTTTTGCATGGAGATTGGCTTTTGCTCTTTTTTTTTTCAGACATAGTTTTATTATTTTAATTTGTTTTGATCCTTGGTAAGTCCTCGGATTTTTTTTTTCTATAGCATTTAAAGCTGTCTTATGATCCTACAAATATTATCTGGTTACATTGAATTTTTTAAAAATATATTTTATTGATTTTTCACAGAGAGGAAGGGAGAGGGATAGAAAGTCAGAAACATCGATGAGAGAGAGACATCGATCAGCCGCCTCCTGCACGCTCCCCACTGGAGATGTGCCCGCAAGCAAGGTACATGTCCTTGACCGGAATCAAACCTGGGACCTTTCAGTCCGCAGGCTGACGCTCTATCCACTGAGCCAAACCGGTCTCGGCTACATTGAATTTTTTAATGTTTGCTGGAATTTATTAATGTTTTTAAATACAAGCAGGAATAACCTTTCCACTTCGATGTTTGAAAACATGAACTGCCCGCAGTTTTGATGGCAGCATTCCCCAGGGCTGGCTTTAACAGCCATCAGACTCACGATCAGGAAGGAGGAGCATGTACCTCTCAAAGGGCCTGGAGATGCAGTCATTAAGGAATTAGCACCCAGGCCCCAAACTCAATGGGTGGGCCGCTGCCTGAACTAGAGTAGGAGATGGAGTGATTTCATCAAAGAAGCCATAGGCGCTGAGTCCCCAGAGCTGTGAGGACAAGACAGATGGATGTCACTCTTTCATAGGGTCCTTGGAGTCATAGCCCATAGCCAGCTCAATAGCACATCACACCTGGACGGGGTGCGGCCACTCCTCTTACTTGTGGAGCAGTGATTGTTCATCTTGGGGACACATATGGAATGGGTTGTGTCTGCTTGACTGTGTTAAGATTTCTTTCTGACTGCATAGCCCTCTTGGTGCACGGCCGGTGATGGGCATCATATTCTGCGTTCGTGTTTCTTCATTAAGAAAGCTCAAACTGCCGAAACCGGTGTTGCTCAGTGGATAGAGCATCAGCCTGCGGACTAAAAGGTCCCAGGTTCGATTCCGGTCAAGGGCACGTACCTTGGTTGTGGGCACATCCCCAGTAGGGGGCGTGCAGGAGGCGGCTGATCGATGTTTCTCTCTCATCAATGTTTCTAACTCTCTATCCTTCTCCCTTCCTCTCTGTAAAAAATCAAAAAAATACATTAAAAAAAAAAAGAAAGCTCAAACTGTCCCTTTTTCCCCCTCTTCTAGCTTTATAGAGAGGATTTCTGGGTTGGAAGGAGATTTTATTGTTAATTATGTTCCCTAACACAATGCAGGATAACTGTCTCATAATCACTGAAAATGTCACGGTCATGAAATTTAAGAAAAGCTGGAGACATGGTCTACACTGAGGAAAATGCAAAGACAGCAGTTAACTGCAATGGAAGGTTCCAGGCTGGGTTCTTTGGAATGGACACACATACCAGGAGCTGTTAAACCTTCAGAGATGTCTGAGTGTTAGATGTATGGGAGGTGATTTTCTTATTCCGGTGGCTTCACTGAAGAATGCGTTCGGGTAAAATTCTAACGTATCCATGAGAGATGCACGATTATTTTCAAATGGTTTAGAACAGTTATTTGAAATATACTTGTCTCTACATAGGAGATTCGTTCACAACTGGTACTGGAGGAGGAAGGTAGACAGATACAAAATAGATCCTGATATACTCATCAAAAAAGATAAAATTTGTTCAAGTTTCTGCTAGTGGGTTCTTTCTTTAAATAAACAGTTACTTTTACAGTCCTATTTTGGATTCTTATATTTCCTCTCTTGAGACAACTATTACGTATCATCCCCACATAAGCTTATATAATGTATGTTCTTTTGTATTTTAAACCACGTAAGCGGTATCATACTTGCCCACACTTTTGCAACTTGTTTCTTTGGCTAACGTTATTTTGGGATGCGTACACTTTTTACATCTTGCTAATACTCATTTCTAACAGCAGCATTACATAAGCCCGCGTTTATCCATTCCTCCGCTGAGAAGCAGGTTGCTTTGGTTTTTCCCACTCTCCTAAACAATGAGGCCTCATTATATAAATGTTAAATGTATCTTCTCCCACGGCGTGGCTCGCATGCTCCCCTGAAGAACTGACATCTGACCCCCAGAAGGTTTTAATTTGAATATTGGCCCATTTGCTGACCCATTTGTAACTGTTTGTCCTGTCATTTTATAAAAATTATTTTGGGGGTTCATTTCTTAAGGATATTTTTAGAGGGACTGGGTGGGGGGGTGGGAGTAGAATAGACTTTGAAAAAAACCTTGTCCTGAAAAGTGAAGAATTTAAACTAACTTGCTAATATCTATACATATAAAGAGGTAATATGCTAATTGCCCGTTACGGGGTCCCAGTACCAACCAATTTGCATATTGACAGACCAGCAGGTGCGCGCACAGCAGGGGGACTTGCGGGAGGCTCGCTTCCCTGCCCCCAGCCCCGGAGTCCTCTTTTCCTCCCAGGTGCATGCGCCCCACAAACTCCCCCCTAACATTGCACCCCATCTGAGAGCGCTCTGAACAGGGACGCCACCAAACCCCGCCTCCTGAGGTGGGCGGAGCCAAGGGGCAACCCCTGCACTGCAGAAGGCCCGTTCTTGGGGCGCGTTTGCAGACATCAATGCGGGGGAAGGGGTGCACGGTGACCCCCGGGAGGGGTTGTGCGTGCAAATGGAGAGGGTGGACCCAACACCATGAAGGATGGGCCCAGGCGGTACAACAGGGAGTGCACAGGTGGCCTCACACACAGGGAAGTCAGAGGGCTTCTCCAGCCGTCCATTCATTCATTGCCCAGTCCCCCCTGGACGGGAGCTCACAACCTGGACAGGATGCGCCCTGAGGACAAGCCGGCCCTACAATGAACAGTGCCTGCACAAGCCGGACCATCGCCTGCGAATCCCTGAGGGGAGCGGACAGAGGGCCACACAAGACATGGGAGCGGCACTCTAAGGGGTGGGAAAGGCCTCTGAGTCCCCCCCCATCCCCTCTTCAGCACTCAACGGGAGAAAAGCCTCGTGCGCATGTAATGCTGCGTCCCCGGGATGGATGCCAGCCCGGGCCAGCTGGACCCTCTCCCAACTGGGAGCAGGAGAAGCACAGGCCACTGTAGGCAAGACATAGTGATTCATTGCTCAGCCCCTCAAAGCCGGTGCGAGAGGACCCGAGTCCCCAAATGGAGGCGACCACAGGCCCCAGAGAGGAAAGCAGTCAGTACAACGGAGGAAAAGCACAGGATTTTGGATAGCCTGTACAAAGAGTAAAAGAGGGAGGGAGGAGGAGGAAGGAGGGGAAAAAAGGGAAGGAAGGAGAGAAGAACTTTATAGAGGAGTCCGTAAAGAACAGAGTTAAAGAAGGAGAGAGGATGTGTGAGTAAACTGGAGGAGCTATAATGAGAATCAAGTAGAGTTGTGTACTGGGAACAGACTTTAAAAGAAGGAGTCAGAAAAGAAAAAGAGATAAATGATAGTGAATAATGAGGCAGGTAGATAGATAGCTATTAAAACAGTGGAAGTAAGCAGAGAAGAGGGCATGGGAAAGGTAGGATGAGAGAGAAAGAGGGAGGGAAGAAAAATTTTAAAGGAGAGCTGGTAGAGCTTCAAAGGAGAATGGGAAGAAGGAATGAATGGGACAGGGAGCAAGCAGGTCCCAGGGAGGAAGTAAAGAAAAAAGTTAAGGGGTAAAGATAAAAGAATGTGGGGAGGGAGGGTAGGAGAAAGATGAGAAGAAGGATGATGGAACAGAAGTAGAAAATAAGGAAGAAAGAAAAGTTTATAAATGATGAGTCAGTAGGAAAAAATGTTACATAAAGGAGAGAGAGAAATTGTGTGAGAGGAAGAAGGCAATAAGGAAGTCAAATACAATTGTATGTGAAGGGGATAAGATTTTTTTTTTAATGTTAATAAAGGCAACCAGGCTGGTGGGAAGGGCAGTTAGGGGCATCAGGTCAACAGGGGAGAGCAGTTAGAGGGATCAGGTTGGCAGGCAGGCAGGTGAGTGGTTAGGAGCCAGAGGTCCTGAATTGGAGAGGGTTCAAGTCTGGCTGAGGGACAAGCCCCCATGCACAAATTTCGTGCACCAGACCTCTAGTACATATATATTTATCTAAACTGTAGGGTTGACAAACTCCTAAAATAAATACTAGCATCACATTCCACGTTATGTAAAGAGAAGTTTGAAATTAGTCATTTTCTGTGTTTGAGAAAACGCACTTAGGATAGTCAGGCTTACATTATTCGTCTTTTGGCTAATTCTGTGGAAAAGTGCTTGAGAATCTTACTATCTGAATCTCCTTCTAACAGTCATGTATTTATTCTTTCATGCACCCATGCAAGCATACATTCATTTAGTCAACGGATATTTGACCTGTTCATATTTATCCTAACACCTAGTATCTGCCACAAAGTTCTACAGGCAAAACTGCATTTCCAAGCACAGATATTCTGCATTTTGGTGAGATGATACAGGCCATAAATAAAATAAAATGGTTGGATGATGTTGATGATATGATGGCAAAGCAGAACAGCAAAGCAGCTGAATAGGAGGGGGGAACTTGGCTATTCTTTCAGGCGAGGCTTCCTAAACCAGAAGAAGAAGGTGGAGAGAAAATGAGGGAACGGCATTCCAGAGGAGGGAAGGGCAAGTACAAAGGCTCTGAGCTCAGCATGCAGCCTGTGAGCCATCCGACTAGGGTGCCTGAGCAAGGACTGTCCATTGCAGATGGAGGAGGAGTTCTGCTGACCCCACAACTTGCTAATAATAAGCACTAAGAAAATTCCTTAGTAAACTACCCTGACTTCTAGGTCCCAGGCCTAAATTTGCTACTGCCGGGCCCTATTGTTTTGAAAGTGTGAGCTGCACAAGGATGCTCCAGCTGAAGTGTAACTTTTTTTTTTTATTGATTTTTTACAGAGGAAGGGAAAGAGATAGTCAGAAACATCTATGAGAAACATCCATCAGCTGCCCCCTGCATACCCTCCACCGAGGATGTGCCTGCAACCAAGGTATGTGCTCCCGAATGAATTGAACCCGGGACCCTTCAGTCCACAGGCCGACACTCTATCCACTGAGCCAAACCTGTTTCAGCTGAAGTGTAACTTTTAGTCATCTCCAGAATGGGTGAAATACTACAGAGTGCTGTTAGTACTAAGAACACCCACCTTTGCCAGTGAAGATCTGGCATTGCCTGGGGCAGTGGTCGGCAAACTCATTAGTCAACAGAGCCAAATATCAATAGTACACCGATTGAAATTGGAGAGCCAAATTTTTTAAACTTAAAAACTTCCCCTAACGCCACTTCTTCAAAATAGACTCGCCCAGGCCGTGGTATTTTGTGGAAGAGCCACACTCCAGGGGCCAAAGAGCCGCATGTGGCTCTCGAGCCGCAGTTTGCCGACCACTGGCCTGGGGAATAAGAGAGCTGGAGGCTGGAAGAACAGTATTGTGAGGTTTTTTTTGCTGTTTTTTTTTTTTTTTTTTAAGATCTCATTGATTATATCTCAGTCTGTTTTAAATGGCAGTTTATAATATTTAGAAGAAAACAAACAGAATGATGTCAAACTCAGCTCAGGTCAGGGCGTTGATGGGAAAGAAATTGACAGCGTTCACTTAGAAAACACTGTAACTACTGGCCAGATGAACTCGTTACACTGCCCGCTGACTTGATATTATCAATATAGATTGAATCAAGCTAAGCTGAAATGGAATTTTATTTTAAATGCTTTGTGATTGAAACAATTTGCAGAAAATACGGGCCTTGTTAAGGCAAGATCCAATGAATGCTACATGCAATTTCGACAACACCGTATATAGAGTGACATGCCCAGCTGAAATAATACATTTATGTATTTCTGTCCTCCCAGGATTAGAAGGTCTGAACAGAAATGTCAACTGGACCGGTTCGCCATCTTCCAGGTTTTTCTTCCCCAAAAAATATTCTATCAAGTAACCAAGGTTCCAAATTGTTGCAAGCAAAATGAATAATTTTTCAATGAATTTATGTTTACTATCAATCTGTCTTCACATTAATATTTATAGGAAGTTCGAGAATCTAGCTTCATGCTTTAACTGGCAAACATCTATATTTCCATTTTACAAAAAGAAATTATCAGGTGTGAAATATAACTTATTCTGCATCCAGCTTGCAATATGCAGCATGCATCCCTAATTATAAAGGAAATGAGAAAATAATGTGATAATTTATTTTCCAAATCTAGAGGTTTGTTGTTGTTTTTCAAGTACTCTGGTCAGTTTAAATATATTAGCACTTAGGAACCTGGATGATATAAAGTGATTACGGATACTAATTTATTAACATAAATAACTATCTTAACTATTATACAAGACATTTTATGGAGAAATACACCATTTGTTCTCCTTTGTTACCTTGTATTAAACAACATGATTTAGGCTCCTGACCTGCAGTATTGGCATCAAGCACCATGGAGCCAATTTTTGCATCATCTCACACAGTTTTTTAGAGTACGGTACTCGCTCTTTGCTTTCCTCTGCATTTAAACACACACACACACATACACATATCGATATCCTATATAATAAAAGCCTAATATGCAAATTGACCAAACAGCAGAACGACCAGCAGAATGGCGGGTCACTATGATGCACACTGACCACCAGGGGGCAGATTCTCAATGCAGGAGCTACCTTCATCCTGCAAGGCCCAAACCAGCCAAGGTCAGTGCCAGCGGGGGCCCTCCAATTGCCCTGTGGGTCACCCCAGAGACCAGCCCTGGTAGCTGGCCAGGCCAAGGGACCCTACCCGTGCACGAATTTCATGCACCACGCCTCTAGTATATATATGCATAGCTCTGTTTCCTTATGACACATTCATAAAAGAAATGTGATCCCCAAACCCAGTATCAATTGGAGTAATATCAACACATGTATTCTCCCTCCCCAGAACTTAAGTAGGTTCTATATGTTTCCTACATACAAATCAGTAGTTGCTTTTATCTCATTTTTTATATTTTTATTGATTTCAGAGAGGAAGGAAGAAGGCGAGAGGGAGAAACATCAATGATGAGAGGGAATCATCCATCAGCTGCCTCCTGCATGGCCCCTGCTGGGTACTGAGCCCACAATCCCGGCATGTGACCTGACCTGGAATGGACCTGTGATCTCCTCGTTTGTAGTTTGACTGGTGCTCAACCACTGAGCCATGCCAGCTAGGCAGAATATTGCTTTTAGAGATGAAATTTGAGAATCCTGTTTATACGAAAACAAAGACACCTGCCATTGTCTCTAGGACTAACCACCCATCCCTGATAAAGGTTTTTGTCTAATTTTACATCGTCCCCATGAGCTGAGTCTGCCAATCAGCCTCTCCCCCTTCTTCCTAAGTGCTTGTCTTTAGCGCCTTACCTGCCTCCCTCTTCACTGTCATCTTCACTTCAGAACCAACTCCCTCACAGTTGCAAAATCTCTCACCCAGGCTCATATACAAACAATGGTTTCCATAAGACTCACACTGCCAACCTTCATCCCAGGCCAATTCCAACAGGCAGTGACAGGTCTGTCCTGATAATGCTGTGTGTGCAGCTCTGGGGAGATTGATGAGCGGGTCAGTGATTAATCTGAAGGTTCGCTTCAGAGTTTATCCCGACTCATTTTATGAGGCGAATATTATCCTGACACCAAAAACAGTACCCCCAACGACAGGAACTCGCAAATAACAATGTTAATTCAGCTAAATAAAAGTGATTGCTGGCTTGAGAAACAATTTAAAAATGCAACGTTCCTCTAGGGAAAGACGATATGACATTTAAATGGAGCAAGAACTTCAAAAGTCAGGTGACATCATGGTGGCTTGTTAGTATACGTGTCAGTAATAAAACACTTGTCAAAAGGCTGAACACCAGTATAAATGCAAGAATGCACCTCACACGCTCAAGAAAATAAATAAAGAACCACCTTAGTTTTCAGCAAGTAAACACACGGCAGCTCCACCATAGCAAGGCTTTGAATACATGGCACCTTCGAAGACCAAACCAAACTCATCGTGAACCTGCAGAAACCCTCACAGCAAGAGTAAAGTGAGAGAATGTGGAAAGTACTCACCCATCTCCCCTAAAACGATTCAACCTCCTTTTCTGAGCTCACTGAGAACCAGGCGGGAGGAAAGCACGGCCTTTAGCTCCCATTTGAGGTTTCCATGTCGAGACTGAAAAATAAGCAACAACACGAAAGCAATGTCAATACAGTTCTTGCCCTACCAGTGGTCGGCAAACTCATGAGTCCACAGAGCCAAATATCAACAGGACAACGATTGAAATTTGAGAGCCAAATTTTTTAAACTTCAACTTCTTCTAACACCACTTCTGCAAAATAGACTCAACCAGGCCGTGGTATTTTGTGGAAGAGCCACACTCAAGGGGCCAAAGAGCCACATGTGGCTCGGGAGCCACAGTTTGCCAACCACTGCCCTAGCTGGTTTGGCTCAGCAGATAGAGTGTAGGCCTATAGACTCAAGGTTTCCAGGTTTGATTCCCCTCAGGGGCATGTACCTTAGTCGTGGGCACATCCCCAGTAGGGGGTGTGCAGGAGGCAGCTGATTGATGTTTCTCTCTCATTGATGTCATTGATGTTTCTAACTCTCTATCCTTCTCCCTTCCTCTCTGTAAAAAATCAATAATATATATATATATATATATATACATACATATATATATATATATATATATATATATATATTTAGAGTTGGTTTACAATTTTTATTGTCTCATAATAGATTATCAGTGTGCATCTGTTTGATTTGTCAGGGTAATTTAAAACTTTATTCAAATCAGATATCAAGAGGGAAGATGGCTGAGTGGAGTGATTTTGAAAAATTAGACCATTATGTTAATTTAAGCAGGAGGGGAAGGATGAAGCAGTCACTGTCGGCTTCTCAGAAGGTTCCTGATGCGATTCAGATTCAAGAGAAGGCAGGATTAATTTTTATTTCTGCTTGAGAGGAGTGCGGATCATTCCAGAACTAATTGCAAAAATCATGCAGATTAGTAGCTCCTATTGGATCTTTAAGAATAATTTTTAACAGTAGTATTTGCTGTGAAATACTTTAAATAAATCTTTATTGTTCAGATTATTACAAGTGTTCCTCTTTTCCCCCCATAGCTCCCCTCCACTCACCTCCCACCACTCCCTCTGCCCTAACCTCCCCCCACATTATCCTCACCCACAGGTGTATGAATTTTGTCCAGTTTCTCCCTGTACCCCACTCACCCCTTTCCCCCTGAGAATTGTCAGTCCACTCCCTTTCTATGCCCGATTCAATTCTATTCACCAGTTTATTCTGTTCATCAGATTTTCAATTCACTTGATTTTTAGATTCACTTGTTGATAGATATGTATTCGTTGTTCATAACTTTTATCTTTACATTTTTCTTCTTCTTTCTCTTCTAAAAGAGGACCTTTCAGCATTTCATATAATACTGGTTTGGTGTAAATAACTCCTTTAGCTTTTTCTTATCTGTGAAGCTCTTTTTCTGCCCTTCAATTCTGAATGATAGCTTTGTTGGGTAGAGTAATCTTGGTTGTAGGTTCTTGCTATTCATCACTTTAAATATTTCTTGCCACTCCCCTCTGGCCTGCATCGTTTCTGTTGAAAAATAAGCTGACCATTGTATGGGTGTTCCCTTGTAGGTAATTAACTGTTTTTCTCTTGCTGCTTTTAATATTCTTTGTCTTTTGCTCTTGGCATTTTAATTATGATGTGTCTTAGTGTGATCCTCTTTGGATTACTTTTGTTTGGGGTTCTGTGCCCTTGCGGAACTTGTAAGTCCATTTCTTTCACCAGTTGGGGAAAATTTTCAGTCATTATTTCTTCAAATAGGTTTTAAGTATCTTGCTCTCTCTCTTCTTCTGGCACCCCCATAATTCTGATGTTGGTACACTTGAAGTTGTCCTAGAGGCAGGCTCCTTATACTTCACAGTTTTGGATTCTTTTTTCTTTTTGCTTTTCCAGTTGAGTGTTTTCTGCTTCTTTGTATTTCAAATTTTTGATTTAATTCTTGCTTTCCTCTAGTCTGCTGTTAGGTCTCTGTATAATATTTTTTTTATTTCAGTCAGTGTATGTTTAATTTCTAGTTGGTTCTTTTTCATCTCCTCTTGGGTCTCCCTAAATTTATCCATGTTTTTTAGGAAATTCTTGAAAAACCTTATAAACATGATTTTGAACTCCATATCCAGTCATTTATTTTCCTCCATTTCTTTCGTTTGTGATCTGTTCCTTTGTCTCCACATTTTTGCTGCTTCCCTGAGTTAGTAGAGCAGCTTTGTGTGCTAGGTGTCCTATATGGCCCCTTTGCTCAGCCTCTCCAGTTACCTGAGGTGGACTCTCTTGGTGCACCCCTTTGTGGATTGTGTGTACAGCCTTGTTGTAGTTAAGTCTTGATTGTTGTTGGTATCACTGGGGGGAATTGACCTCCAAGCCAATTGGTTGTGAGGATCAGCTGTGTCTATGCCGGGAGAATTTCTGTGCTGAAGTTAGCCTTATGATACAAGACTTGCAAAATTGCACAAGCCGCTGTCTTCAGCTTGGTTGGGTCTGAGTCTCAGGGCTGAGCAGAGACAGCCTTGGCTTGCTATCAGCCCCGCCCTACGCAGCCTCTGCGTCTCAGTGTCTCTTGGTAATCACTGCAGCCCTCTCTGGTGCTCATGTGCCCCTCCATATCTCTGCCTTTCCAGCTCCCCTGAGTTTCTGTGCACTGCGGGACCCCTATGAGTCTGGGTCCCCAGGGTCTCACCCAAAACTGGGTTTTAATGCAGTAGGAAGTGGATTTTAGCACAGTTAGGAAGTTCTGTTTCCCTCCCACTAGAGAAAGCCAGCAGCACAATCAGCAGTCAGCTCTCTGTGTGTGCACCTTTGCATGTCTCTAGACCTCTGCCTTTTTGCAGCTCCCCTAAGTTTTCATCCACTCCTCCTTTGCACAACAGTCTGGACTCCCCCCATATGAGTCTCACCTGGAACTGGGGTTCAGTGCAGTCGGAACTGGGGTTCAGTGCAGTCAGGAGTTTCCATCTCCCTCCCACTAGAGGAAGCCAGCCAGGCCCTCCGCTGTCCGTCCTCTCCATGCATGGGTCTCTGTACCTCAGCTTTTTGTAGCTCCTCTGAGTCTCCATGAGCCCCTCTCTTTCCTTCTAATTGTAGAATTTCCACTCAGCCAGCTTTCCTGTGATTCTGGATGATGCCTGTTCTGTCTTTTAGTTGTAGTTTTGAAAATGTTGTGCCAGGCAGCAGTTTAAATGTTCACCTATGCCGCCATCTTGATTTCTCAATAAAATATATTTTAAAAAATAAAACAAAATACAGTTCTTGTGACGATTTCCTCTGTTAATTATCTTTACAAAGAATCACTCTTTCAAAGTGACATGCCCTGGCATGAATTACTCTTACAGGAACAGTAACGTATACAAGCTGGCAAGGTTTATTTTATGTTACCCAAAAAGAGCATTAATCATAAACCAGAGTATTAGCCACAAGACCGACATTATTCTCGGGTTCTATTCAGGAGCCAGGGGGCATACATTTATTTTGATGAAATATTAATTCTGT
Organism: Lasiurus cinereus; assembly: GCA_011751065.1. Taxonomy (NCBI): domain Eukaryota; kingdom Metazoa; phylum Chordata; class Mammalia; order Chiroptera; family Vespertilionidae; genus Lasiurus; species Lasiurus cinereus. The sequence goes on along the minus strand of JAAGEH010002526.1, from coordinate 3,984,326 downwards.
CATAGTTTACAGGCTTTTAGACATATTGTTCCTTCAGACATAATTACCTCAATAAAATGAATACCTTAAAAAGTAAAATTTAGAGGTTAGAAAGGGATATAAAATCTATTTGAAATTGCTTTTACTGTTAGTTTTATAATCTTTATCTTACCCATTAAAAGTGTATTTTATGTTTATTATGACCATTTGCTCATGGAGAGAGAAATTCCCTAAACAGGAGACTCTGTAGGGGAGACCTACATTTTCGTCTTTAAAAATTGGGCACCAGTTGGATTGGATAAGGTCCTGTAGCAGACACACTGCTGTAACAAACAGACCCCAATGGTAAAACCGCCCACGCATAACAGAATCACGCTTTTCCCATCAGAACATGTGTGTTCCTGAGGAGGGGACTTCTCCCCTCCAGCGAGTGTGTCAGGAATGAACCTTTCCCTTCAATCTCACGACTGGGTCCTTTAAACATACAACATTCGCTCATTTTATTTTTCAAAAGGAGGAAATGAAGTCAGAAAAATTCAACTATTAAATCATTGGAGCACACGCCATTTGACATAAGGCATTTGGCTTTTCTATGTAAAATTCTAGTGGGTGAACATGTGTATTTGGTGGACCGGCTAAGGCATGGAATTGGAGTATACAAAGGTCTAGAGCCCTTCAAGGTTACCTTCCTGTAAGTCTAAGTCAAAGAAAAATACTGGGTGTCCCCCAAAAATGTATACACACTTAGCAGCTGCTACCTCCGTGGATGTGTCTTTCTTTTTATTTTTTTAACATATTTTATTGATTTTTTTACAGAGAGGAAGGGAAAGAGATAGAGAGTTAGAGACATCGATGAGAGAGAAGCATCGATCAGCTGCCTCCTGCACACCCTCTACTGGGGATGTGCCCCTGAACGGAATTGAACCCAGGACCCTTCAGTTCGTAGGCTGATGCTCTATCCACTGAGCCAAACTGGTTTTGGCTCTTTTTAGATTTAACCCATTGGAATTAATAATTAATCAAAGTGTGCACACATTTTGGGGGGCACCATGCATTTCAGGATGAAATGCGAGTGGGGGGGATGGGTAAACAACCCCTCTACCTCTCTGTCCATGCACACTTTTTTAGAAGCTGTTTATTCCCACCACTTTTTCAAATGCACATGCTTCCTAGACAAGGTAGCAACTTCTGGAGCTCCAGACACTGCTGAGGGAGAGAAAAGTATAAAAATAACACATTCCTCTCACTCCGGAGTGGCCTGCGGATCATTAAAATGTGTCTTAGAGACAGAATAAATAACAAACCTTATTTCCAGTTATACGCAAGTGGAAATCCTTTTGATAAACAGCAGTAACACTAATCCAGTATGACGATTACTTTTAACGAGAAGATGGCGGGTAATGGATGGGGCCCAGGCCGGTAATGTAAGAAAAGGAGTCAGCCGAAACCGGTTTGGCTCAGTGGAGAGAGCGTCCACCTGCGGACTGAAGGGTCCCAGGTTCAATTTCGGTCAAGGGCATGTATCCTGGTTGCGGGCACATCCCCTGTAGGGGGCGTGCAGGAGGCGGCTGATTAATGTCTCTCTTTCATCCATGTTTCTAACTCTCTATCCCTCTCCCTTCCTCTCTGTAAAAAAATCAATAAAATATATTTAAAATAGGAAAGAAAGAAAAGGAGTCACTTGTCCCCGTATTTTCATTCTTCCCCTCTGACATCCTTCTGGCGCCATTGCTAAGTGTGTCCAATCTATGTGCACATGGAGTCACATTTTTAAAATATTACGTTTTTAAGACATTTTTGGTGTAACTACCGGGCTGATACCTGGATGGTAGCTGGCTGGTTAAGGAGCTTTGGTGTCGCCAGACCCTCATGCCCCCCGGGCTGGAGCTGGGGAGCCAGTGGCGCCCTGGGGTCCACACTCCCATCCGGGGTTTCGCACCCGCAGATCCCACCACCTCACATGGAAAACGGTGTTCACATCGGCGGAAAGCCTTGTTGGTGGTCCCCAGTGGGTGGAATTTGCGGGTTCAGAAGGCCGGATGCAGAGTCGCCATCAGATGTGGATTTGGGGCTGCACGGGAGGCGGCTGTATTTCTCCAAGGAGATGCTTCCTTATTTCATCCTTCCCTTAGGATAGCTCAACAAAAGGCGAGTGACGTCCAAATTATAGCACTTCCGTTTACGCAAGTGTGCAGAGAACAGTATGATGCCATAGATAGTCCGCGGCCATCCATTCCTCTTTGTTCTTGAGCAATAATATATGTATTGCTCGAATCAGATAGCAAACCACTTTTCAGATATATTCATTCAGGTGATTCCCACAGGAACCTTCCAGAAGCAAGGAAGCTTCTTTTTCTTCCCACTCTCCTCCTTGTCATTATTTTATCACTAAATGAACAGTTGGCCAGAAGAGAGGATCAACTTTTTTTTAAAATATATTTTATTGATTTTTTTACAGAGAGGAAGGGAGAGGGATAGAGAGTTAGAAACATCGATGAGAGAGAAACATCAATCAGCTGCCTCCTGCACACCCCTTACTGGGGATGTGCCCGCAACCAAGGTACATGCCCTTGACCGGAATTGATCCTGGAACCGTTCAGTTCGCAAGCTGACGCTCTATCCACTGAGCCAAACCGATCTCGGCAAGATCAACTTTTCAAGTTCATGTAGTCAATAAATTTTGGAGACACAACTCCGGCCTACATGTACGTATGACACATGTTTGTGCTTTTACATAACGCCATGCATCTTAACCGTTTCCCAAGATCTAATATAAAAATAATGGGTGAAATAGACCTGCACATGCTGGCCATGTGGGGAGTAATTCTATTTTCCGTGGAGCTATAATCAAGGTCTGTGGAGAGCTGCAGATGGCAGACGTGGTCCAAATTCATAAAATGAAAGCATTCAGGTTTTCTGAATGAAGGGAACGTAGAAAGTTCCTCAGCATTACAGACAGATCTCTGAGCCAGTCAGCGGATGGATCTAATATTTATTGACCTGTAGTGTGTTATTCGTTTTCATTTCATAGTCAGCTTACGTTATTGGCTACAATTGTAATTTGTATGCAACAAGGGGTCAGGGCATTGCCCCCAAATTAGTACAGTGGCAGTCATGTAGCAAGTGTCCAATTGGATTAGTCAAATGTACATATTTGTACCATTTGATTTAAAAAGTGAGAGATGATGAAATTAAGGCACAGACATTTTCAGATATTTGCAGGAGTTCTCACAGTAGCTTTGGAAGAGGAAAAGAACAAAACAGGAATATTACTTAATTCATGCTGCGTTTTATTCAAGATCAAAAACTAGCAAAAGACAGCCAAAACCGGTTTGGCTCAGTGGATAGAGGGTCAGTCTGTGGACTGAAAGGTCCCAGGTTCGATTCCGGTCAAGGGTATGTGCCTTGGTTGCGGGCACATCCCCAATAGGGGGCGTGGAAGAGGCAGCTGATAGATGTCTCTCTCTCATCGATGTTTCTAGCTCTCTATCCCTCTCCCTTCCTCTCAATAAAAGCATATTTTATAAAAAAACTAGCAAAAGACAATAGACTCAAAACTAAAGGTCATTTAATTGATCAATATAGATGCAGACATCTTGTAATCATTTATAGACCAGTAACCTAAATAATGTGTGTAGGTGTCCAGGTATGTACATAACTCCAGTCATAAAACTCATACGTGAGTGTATCAAAGCCTTCTTACGCACGCCCATGTTAACAACAAATAAAACAGCTGGTCAAGCACACAATTCAGAACAGTTCCCTTAACTTGCTGCTCTTCATTTTACACATTTATTTATTCTACGTCCTTCAAGTCCACACTTTTATCTTCGCCCTTTTCCATTCCTTCTATCTCTGTGGCGCCCTGTTCAAAGGTCTCCCAGAACCTGCATCTTTGGGACGATTTCTGCAGAAACCGTTTAACATCTGGGGCCCCAGCCTTTTTAGTGTATCTTACCCACTAATCTCCCGCCTCACTGAAACCCTTTGGTAATGCAGTTCGCACCAGCAGATCCCACCAGCCTCACATGTTCACATCGGCAGTCGCACATTCTCTTGATTGTGTACCTTGTAATGTATCTCTACATTTCCAAAAATCTGTCAATGACTCTATCAACTTTCTAAACTCAGGCCAGCTCATCTTGTAAAGAATCATCTCAGCTTTGCGTTATAAGGCGCAGGAGAACACATAAACCGCATGCTCTCTCCGCCTGTGTACCATCATGGGAGTGTTTCAAGAATGAACTTACTGCCGAAACCGGTTTGGCTCAGTGGATAGAGCGCCAGCCTGCGGACTGAAAGGTCCCAGGTTCGATTCCGGTCAAGGGCATGTACCTTGGATGCAGGCACATGCTCAGTACAGGGTGTGCAGGAGGTGGCTGATGGATGTTTCTCTCTCATCGATGTTTCTAGCTCTCTGTCCCTCTCCCTTCCTCTCTGTAAAAAATCAATAAAATGTATTTTTTTAAAAAAAAGAAGAATGAACTTACTACCGCAGGGCCTTGGGTTTGTTTACAAAAACGATGTTGATAGGATGACTTGTAGAGCTGAGGAGACATCCCTGTCTTCTCTGAATGATGTCAGACCAGGAGGTAGCCCTTCTTTTTAGTCAACAAAGACCGACAGAGATTCCATCTGTGCAGAGCCCGGGTTTAAGCCACAGAGACACACAGTGAGCAGGGAGAGTGAGGTTCTGCCTTGGACCCCCTGACATTTGAGCCGACCCCTGGGCAAGATGCTGTTTCGTTCCTATTGACACACGTCTGTCTTCACCCCCGTTTTGTAATGAGCTGAAACCGGCTGGTAAAGGTTCCTCAAACCTCTCCTTTGGAGCACTGTTTGGGCCATTTCCACCTCCCAGCCAGGATGGGAAGGGCTGGCCCCCTCTCGCTCAGCTTCACCGGGGCGCTAAGGATGTCTGGCCATCGGCACATCCCCTCCTCCGCCTCCTGCCAGTGGTTTGGACACAAATGAAAGAGGCCCTGAACCAGCGGTTCTCAACCTGTGGGTCGCGACCCCTTTGGGGGTCGAAGGACCCTTTCACAGGGGTCACCTAAGACCATCGGAAAATGCAGATATTTACATCACGATGCATAACAGTAGCAAAATTTCATGGTTGGGGGTCACCACCACATGAGGAACTGTATGCAAGGGTCGAGGTCTTAGGAAGGTTGAAAACCACTGCCCTGAATGAACTTTTATAATTTACAGTTTCCTTCCAGGCGCGGCCTCAGTGAGTTAATGCCCAGGCTTAGCATTTATGTGGGATTCTGATTATCGGGAAAACCCTCCCCCCCGCCCCCCGCTGACATCTTGACGTGGGTTTAAGCCGTTCCGAGAGGGATGATTTCAGCTCCGAAGAAAGGACAGAGAATCCTGCTCATTGCAGGGGAATCTTAACGCACTTCCAGCATTGTGCTCCCTGAATGCGCTCAGCACTTTCATTAAAGAAAAAGAAAAAAAAAATCCACAAGAAGAGGAGTTAATGCTGGATAAAAACACAGGATAAGCAATTCTAACTTTAGATCATCCCCTCCTGAGGTTCGGTTATTCCTCTTTTTAGTTCCTCTCTAATATTGTGGTATTTCTTTTTATTTTCATGACATTTTTCAGTCCTTAGCTATGTCAAGCAGACTCCACTAACTTAAATATTGGGTTTAAATCCAGTTTAGGGAACCTCTATTAGAAGTAACAGCTGGTTAGTATTTCTTTTCACCAATCGGCATTTAAAGAAACCCAAGTGGTAAATATTTGCAATAACCAATAATTCTGGCAAAATTTAAACAAATTACTTACTTTTGACTTAAGTGGGATAAACATGATTAGTTCTGAGAGGGATGAGATTATGATGGGGAATGTAAGACATTTTGGCGGCTGAGGGGGGGGGGTAGCAATCTGAATCTGTGCCTTCTAATGCACACTCTTCTTTTTTTTTTCTTTTTTTAATTGATTTTTTACAGAGAGGAAGGGAGAAGGATAGAGAGTTAGAAACATCAATGAAAGAGAGACATCGATCAACTGCCTCTTGCACGCCCCCTACTGGGGATGTGCCAGCAACCAAGGTACATGCTCTTGACTGGAATCAAACCTGGGACCTTTCAGTCCGTAGGCCGATGCTCTTACTACTGAGCCAAACCAGTTTTGGCCTAACACACACTCTTGCTGGGAAATAATTAACTCCATTGATGCCTGTCCCACCTCGCAGAACCTATTTCCCAGAATATCCTCGTTTTACAAAGGGGCAGAAAGAAGCAAAGAAGGGAAAGCTTAGCTAGACAGAAGGTCATGGGCACCACCAGACCAGGCATTTAGATACAACCTAACTTCCCCTTCTCACTGACTGGGGGGGCTGTGGAGGGAAGCCCACAAAAAGCCTAGGAGATAGGAAACAGATAGAAAGCAAAGACACCGAAGGGTTTAAAGGGAAATCTTCCTCCACATTCACTCCCTCAGGGATCTGGGGGTCTGACCCCAAGTCACTGTGCTAGTTCCTCTGAAACATCGGAAAAGAAATGGGTTTCTCCTGGATCTCTGAGCACTCCCTGTGCGTTTTTCAGTCACCTGGTGAACTCTATAACAATTTCTTATGTCAGTTCAGTGCCACAGAACAATAACTGCATAAAAATACCCCAAAAAATAAGTGTACAAGCTGACCTCTAAGGTTTACACTTGTTATTAGAAAAAAAAAGCAATGGAAGAATTCATTGTTAATTGGGGCTCACATCTATATTTTAAAGTAAATTGGACCTAAATTACCCACTACTATTTTCCTATTCTTCCTACAAGAAAATTCAGGTTCTGATGAGAAGCATTTCCTGGTGTCTTCCCAGGGGAAAAGAACAGAAAACATTGGCCAGAAGATGTGCAATTTTTACTTCGTTGGAATGCCTACCTATTAATATTTGTAGCTTGATGAAGATGCACCGGCTGATGAGTAACCATGACGTAATGTTTTATCCCTGGGACTTACATTATTCTCAAATCTTTCTTTCATTTCCTTTGCAGAACTCCAAGATAAATTAGTTCTAGGACCTCAGAGGACACTCAAAGGCCGCAGCTAATAGAGTTTCAACAAACCAAATACAAACAGTGATATTCGAATAGCAGGGTTTTTATAAAGGCAGTTCTGACAAAAAAAAAAAAAACCCTGCCAATTTGTTACTGATTGTCCTGCTGTAACGGGGAACATGGATCCTCAGCAAGTTCAGGAATCTAGAGAGAAAAGTCCAGAACCAGAATGGGAATATCAGAACAGGCTATTAGAAGGCTAGAGAAGAATCTTTTTGGGGGGCATGGGGGGTGTCTCATTTACAGTATTTGTGATGGGGAGAAAGTCTCTTGCCTCCTTCTCCCCATGTCTACTTCCTTCCAGGGACCAGATTACCTTCTAGTCATGTCAGCCGGAGGGGTGGACCAGAGTCAACCAGAGTCAAATACAGCAGCTGTGTACCCCCACTCTCCCCCAGGTAAATGTGTGTCATTGTCTGTCTCCCCTTTTCCTCCAGGGTACTAGGTAACAGTCTCAGCAGCTAACCTCACAAAGGAACAAAAAGGATTCTCTTGTCATAAAAGCGCTTCTAACGCTTTCCTTATTATACGCCGCCGAGATGTAACCAGCTTAAAAAGTAATCTTTCCAACCATCGAGAGAGGAAGGAGGCGCAGCGGAAACCCCCCAAAAAAGGCACATCCAGAAAGAGAGTGAGCCTGCACCTGATTCCATCCTGCTGTCTTCAAAGGCCTGTTACTCTCTCAGAGGCCTGAGAGCTTCACGTTGGAAGAGCGCAAAGAGCGGACAGAGTGACAAGTGGAGTCCGCATCCATGAAACAGGTGAATGAACAGCTAACCAACAAACCCCACCAGTCCAGTCACTGCTTGGTCTGCGACACTATTCCCTCTGGCCCTTTAGAAAACCATAAAATACATAAAACGAGATTCACTTGTATTGTTACAAAGGCTGATTGCCCATGTTTGGGTTTTTTGGGTTTTTTTTCTAATTTGTGTCGAGGCCTCCAGCTTTCATTAGAGCCAATGACAGCAGGGGTTTAGGATACAGCCGTGTGGTGCAGCTCGTAGACAAGAAGCTTTGTGGTCACACACAGAGACGCTCCGGACGCCGGCTCTGCGGTAGCTCTGACGGAAGCCGCCGCTCCCCCTCCTCTGGGCTGGACTGAGGGAGACGGGCCTGGGGACTCAGGGATGCGATTCCCTGCAAATAACGAGCAGTCGCTGTCCAGGGCCAGTCTCAGAAGATGCTTTTTCTGGGGATATCGCAAGAGCCAAACTCCCATGAGCCTCCGGGGGAGGTGAGCCCCTCTCCTGTCCTGTAACATGACTTGACTTTGGGGACCCCTTTCTCTAGGAAGTCCAGCACTCCCGACACCATATACGTTTCATGACAACATCAGCCTAGCGATCAGAATGAGCATTTCGATCGATGGTGGTCGGGTGCATTGAAACGGCGGGTTCACGTGAAGCCCCTTTGCCTGGCGAGCAGCCCGCTCAGCTGCTGGGGCTCCTGGGGATGCCCCAAGAAAGAGGGTGTGTGTGGGCTTTTTTTTTTCTACCTTCAATTCAACAATATATTTCATAATAAAGAGCAAAAATGAGTAAATCACTATTTATGGCCAGGTCTTTAATTCATGCAAAACAATCCTCAAACAGAGCAGAAACGCAGCCTGAGGCAGTGGCAGAATAATGGACTGGGACCAAAGAGACCAAAGGGTCCCCGGTTCGATTCTGGGCCAGGGCACAGGCCTGGGTTGTAGGCTCCATCCTGGCCTGGGCCCTGGTCAGGGCTCGTGCTGATAGCAACCAGTTGATGTGTTTCTCTCACATCCATGTTTCTCTCTTTCTATCCCTCTTTCTTCCACTCTTCCTAAAACTCAACGGAAAAACATCCTCTGGTGGGGATTAACCAAAATAAGTAATTAAATAAATAGGTAGATAAATAGATAGATAGATGATCGATAAATAGATAGATAAATAGATAAATAAATAGATAGATGAATAGATAAATAGATAAACAGATAAATAAACAAACAAACAAATCCACATCCTTCAGGGTAGAAATCAGATGCAAGCTTTACATTCTGCCCTCGCTGTTGTGAGAATAATTGACCTGGAGACCTGGAATACCTGCCCGCTCCTCTGAAGAAAGATAACCGGACTCGGCCGACTTCTACCACCATCTGAGCAAATCCTGAGACCACGAGACTTCTCAATAGCTTCCTTCCTATGAGCCGAATGCTCTTTATTACAGCATCCTGCAAACACATCCATCTGCCTGACAAAGCCCACATCGTCATCTGCGAGTGGAAGACTGGGAGGTGACAATGGAGTTATGTCTACTGATCAGGGACAGAGTACCCTGCCTTTTATTTCCGGCACTTACTAGTAAAAATAGAGGACGTCTCAATGATATCCACAGGTGATCTACTCTCACTAATCCAACCTGCTATAGGAAAGTTTATAAATAATATAATGAGAGACCTTGTTAACAGACAAAGAGAGAGAGAGAGAGAGAGAGAGAGAGAGAGAGAGAGAGAGAATGCATCTGTCAGAAATACGGAGCATCCCCATCTTGTTCAGTAATTATAAAATTAAGCAATAAGATCCTATCAGTATTGTCAGCCACAGAATCAGAATAAATGGCCCAGCCAGTATGGCTCAGTGCTTGAGCATCAACCTATAAACTAGGGTGTCACAGATCATTTCCTGGTCAGGGCACGTGCCCGGGTTGCAGGCTCGATCCCCAATAGGGGCCGTGTAGGAAACAGCCAATCAATGATTCTCTCTCAGCATTGATGTTTCTACCTCTATCCCTCTCCCTTCCTTTTTGAAATCAATAAAAATTTATTTAAAAGAAGAATAAATGGAGTTTATGGTGTTGTGTAATATAAATAAGAGAGAATATCATACTAGAATATGGTTTAGAGCCAACGGCTCTGTATTCACAGACTATGGTGGTAAATTAAGTTTTTGTTCCTCTCAAATGCTTCTCTCTGCTTAGCCTCAAAATATTATCTCAAAAAAATTTGTTTAAGATGGGTTCTTGAAGTAACAGGATAGTGATAGTAATAAGATGAATAATAAGACAATGATGATCGAAGACTGTCAGTGAAAGCCCAATACATGTCTGAAACACAGAAACATTTCTTTTACTTTTTTTTTTTTAAATAACTGGCTTTCCTGAAAGTGAAAATGGATGTATAAGCAGACAAATGAGTAACTTTGAAAACAGAAATTTAAAAAGGAACAAAACTAATGAACTTTGTTTACTGTTTCAACTTCAAAGATTAGCCAGAGAGAGACAGAGAGAGCGCGCGCATCGGTCTTGAGGATCAATGCTAGAGAGATACAATTTCTTTTCACGCATGATCGTGGCTGCAAATTGAAAACATATTCAACTTAGGAATATTTACATTATTAAAGTGGGTGAGGAAGCCAAGTGAGCATAGCATAAATTAAAACTTAAAATACAGCCATATTAATAATAAAAGAAGAAGTTAAACTCCTAGAATTGGTAATGAAACAACAAAGCGGTTTTGCCGATTTTTATACTTCTTCCTATTCTGAGAACAGAGTCAGCACCCTAACACTATTCAAAAGCTCTTAAAAAAAAAACACACACAAACTTTTAGATGCTCAGCATTTACATTTTGGACTCTATGTATTGCTACCAGGCTGGGCTGTTTACCTCTTAATCCTTTATTGTTTAATAATCTTTCTTCACAGCTGGTGACATGCAAATTATATTTCCCCCCAGTAAATAGTGCTGGGAGTGCAGATTTAAACCGCCATAAATCAGATTTGTCTTGGGCGGCGATGAACGTGAGGGGAGGGCCACGTGGGCCTGCCAGCCTTCTTGTCTCATTCCACACCGTATGGACTTTCGGTTCCTAAGCAGGTGGAGAGTCATCCAAGCAGATTGCATCTCAGTATTAACTCGATCTTATCAACTGTGTACATCGAATTAGGAGTGAGGACTTGTCAATGCCCATAATTACTAGGAGATGTCCGTGCCCGCATCGCCAAGAGTGAAGGCAAAGCTCGCTGAGTTTTGGCAGACTTACAGGTTGTTTTTAACAAAGTCCCTCTTTACAGCCATCAGCTCCTTTCCACTTCCAGGCGACACAAGTGACCCCCTCCCTACCCGTGATCTGAAGCCGTGCCCCTGAGCTATGGTGACACCAAAGAAAGCTGCTCTCATACAATTCGGTGGTGGTACGCAGCCTGTGCACATGATGAAAGGCTGGGATGCTAAGAACCTATCATCCTGTCTAATAAAAGAGTAATATGCAAATTGATCATTGCTCTGCTACACCCCCAAGCCATGCCCACCAGCCACACCCACCAGCCAATCAGAGCGAGTATTCAAATTAACCCAACGAAGATGCCTATGGCCAGAGAGAGAGAGCAGGAGGGAGGCTTGAGTTGCCCCTGGTGATGGAGGAAGCCAAGTTTTCCACTCACCCTGGCCTGCTCAGACCTCTGCTTCAGGCAACAAAGTTTCAATGGCTGCTGCTGCTGCTGAGCGAGCAGAAGGCTTGGCTCTGCTCCAGGATACAAAGTTTCAATTGTAGAAGATAAATAAATCCCAGATACCAGGACCTCCACTTGGGTTACCAGGGGGGCATGGCTGGCCTGCAAACCAGCACAGGCCCCTCACCCAGTCTGCCCCACACCCCAAGGGAACACCCACCCTGATCCAGGACACCCTTCAAGACAAACCAGTTGGCCCCCACCCGTGCACCAGGCCTCTATCTTATCTAATAAAAGAGTGATATGCAGATTAACCATCACTCCAACACATAAGATGACTGCCCCCATGTGGTCAAAGATCCTGCCCCCATGTGGACACGAGATGGCCAGCAAGGGAGGGCATTTGATAGGGACCAGGCCTACAAGGGAGGGCAGTTGTGGGCTATCAGGCCAGGAAGTGAGGGCAATTGGGAGGAACCAGGCCTGTAAGGGAAGGCAGTTGGGGGTAATGCAGCCTGCATGGGAGGAAAGGTGGGGGTGACCAGGTTGGCAGAGGAGGGAAGTTGGGGGTGACCGGGCCTGCAGGAAGGGCAGTTGGGAGGGATTCAGGCCTGCAGGCAAGGGCAGTTAGGGGTGACCAGGACCATAGGGGAGGGCAGTTAGGGTCAAATAGGCTGGCAGGGGAGCAGTTAGGCATCTATCAAGCTGACAGGGGAGTGGTTAGGGGGTGATCAGCCTGGCAGGCAGAAGCGGTTAGGGGCAATCAGGAAGTCAGGCAGGTGAGCAGTTGGGAGCCAGCAGTCCTGGATTGTGAGAGGGATGTCTGACTGCTCTTTTAGGCCCGATCCTACCTAGATCACGCCTAAAAGAGCAGTCGGACATCCCTCAAGGGGTGCCAGATTGGAGAGGGAGCAGGCTGGGCTGAAGGACACCCCCCACCAATGCACAAATTTTGTGCACCAGGCCTCTAGTCTACATATATAAAAGACTAAGTGACCGTCCAACCATCTGACTGGCCGGTACATATGATACGGACTGACCATCAGGGGGCAGATGCTCAGGAGCTGCCAAGCTGTGGTGACTTGGCAGAGGCAGTTCTCAAGTGACACACCTGGAACCAGCTTCCTCGTAGGGCTGTGGGGTATGCTGGTGGGGGGGGCACTGTCAGCCCCAAATCTGCTGAGCTATGGTGACTTGGCAGTGGCAATTCTTTTCTAATTAATTTCCTTTCAATGTGCACAAATCCATGCACCAGGCCACTAGTTTTAAAAATAAGAGTTAAGTAGAAGGGTCTTCTTTGTTTGTTTGTTTGTTTGTTTATTTGTTTGTTTTTACATGTAAGCTTCCTGCCACCTTTTTCATCTAATTCTCAGAGCCTGTCCCATACCCTTGCTCTGTCCCGGAGATAGAGAAAAGAAAACCCACAGCCTGGCCAGTGTGGCTCAGTGGTTGAGCATCAACCTACGAACCAGGAGTTCACAGTCAATTCCAGTCAGATGCCCGGGTTGTGGGCTCGATCCCCAGTGTGGGGCACACAGTAGGCAGCTGATAGATGATTCTCTCTCATCATTGATGTTTTTCTCTCTCTCTCTCTCTCATTTCCTTGTTGAAATCAATCACAATATATTTAAAAAAAAAAAGAAAATCCACAATGCAAACCTCTTTGTAAGTCAGAGTCTAAAATAACTAGCAAAATCCAAGTGTATTTCCCCCAGGCATTAAATGTCCAAACCGATGAAAGCCCAAAGCATTCCACCCTATGTCCTACCCCTCCCGGTCTCAGCCAGAAGGCTCTGGAAGCCTGTGTGGACTTGCACGGCTCACTCACTGAGATAAGATTTATTATGAAATTTTTATGGCCTCGCAAGTTGGATTAATTTCATGTCAAGTTTCTGATGTACCTCACTTTTAAAGAACACTTAAAGATGACAGCATATGCAAAATTAATAGCGAACCAGACCCATCCTCTCCAAATAAAAAAAAAACATGCCAACCCTTTTCCCAAAAGCAGCTCCTCGGGCAAAATTATGTTCCTATAATCTGGTGCCTCGTGTTGCCAAAGAGCATGGCAGAAACTCTGTCATTTCTGAGAAAAAAAAAAAAAAAGTGGCTTGAGAGAGTGAACTCTCAGATCGATCCGCTCCGGGATGTTTTCAGACTATACGACTTGTGAACGTAAATTCCACTGGGAGCAGTCTCCTAGCAGAATTTTAATTTCGTCAATGTGCGATAACCATTTCTGGGGAAATCTAATTTTGCTCACTATCTTCTCTCGTAGGGAGCGGGCATCGCTGACGACTTGCAAAGTTCTAAAAGATAGAATACTGGCATCCAGGTCCATTAACCGAAGTATCTCCAACAGTCACCCAGTAACCTATGTCCACTAACCAAAGTATCTCAATAAACACACTCATCTAGAGACCTATGTCCTTTAACCAAAGCATCTCAATAAGCACAGTTATCTGGTAATCTCTGTCTGGGTTGATTCCCTATTACTGAAAATTCTGGTAAAATATTAGACGTTGAGTCTGGTGGAGGAGATAGATAACCAGGAACCTTCCAGCTGAGCTCAAACCACATCATGGAAAAGCCTGGTCTGGTTTTAGCACTTTTTGAGATAAAACTCCCTTTTTTGAGAGGTGACTGGGACGTCTGTCTTGCCCCTCTCAGGTAAACCCTCAGATCGTCCCCCCGGGGATCAGACTAAAACACTTCGGAGACGTGCAGAGAAGAGTAACGGGAGTTTGACTACCAGAACGTGGCCGTACAGTTCATAGGCAACTGAGGGAAAACATGAAGCTCTGTGGGATCGGTGCTAGAGTATGAAGCCATTTTCCTGGTTACCATAGCAACAGCAAAATGTCAACTATTTTTAGAGCTTTGTTCCAAGATTCAAGCAGCCATGCTAGTTATCAGTGTGTTTAAAGACTCCGGAAACAGATGCCCAGCCATGGAGCTGGAAATTGAAGTGTAGAAGGTCATTTCTTTCCTCTCAAACATTTTGATAATATGCATGTCCCTCCCCCCCTCACATTGAATGCTTTTTTATGCAAACATAAATCCACATGTTATAAGAAATTATAGAAACAGGATTAATGTATCTACATGCAGTTAATACTGCATGATGGTGTTTCAACGGCGAGTATAACATGAGAGCGCTCATAGCTACAAAACACTGTAATGAACTTGGGGCTCAGACACTCGATGCGTTGGTCTCTGTGATCACGTAGCTCATTTCTTTCACCTTCAATAAACCCCTACTGAAAGCCAGGCACCCCAGAAGGTTCTGGAAATAGAAGGATGACAAAGTGCCATACATTGGCCCAAGTACACAGTTTCTAGACGTGAGTTTGACCTTAAGACGCACGACAGGCTAAATCCTGATGGAAACGTGAGCAGCTTTTCTCTGGAAATAAAACGCCGGTGCTTAATTTTTGCCGAGAAGCAGAAATGAAGAGCGGGTTCGTCTCTGTGCGGCTGCCTTTGTGTTTGCTGCTTAATGAAGCTCCGCTGGCAAAGGAGAAGCGAAAAGCCATCTGTGCAGAACACTTCGCCGACGCGAGTGTGATGGGAAATTAGCGACTTTTATGTTCTTATGGGCGGGATGCAGACCATGCAATTAGGAAAAAGGATGCGGCCACAGACACTCTGAATCGCCCAGCGCAGAGCCTTCCCTTTTTGTATTTTAACGTGTAGTGTACGTTGTGGGTTTCACAGACAGAGGTGATTACTGAAAGCTGGTTGAGAAGAAAGTGATCTGGCAAATTATTCTGATATTGAGATTGAGTTTCTTAGATTACCACTGTCCCTTCCTGCATACCTCAGACATAACAGAGTGACATGTTAAACTGGAGGCCGTGGGTCCCTAGTGGCTGCTGGCTGCCAGGTGCTGGTCAGGGTCGCCCTTCATTCTGCACCAGCCGCTGGTGATCATGCATGTCATAGCGAGCGATGGAAAGCCCAGGGCACACTTTGGGTAGTAGGCTTTTATATATATGGATGTCCACTGGCCAAAATTCTGGAGTTGAAAAATACATGGTTTCTCAGAACTACCAGTTTTTTTGAAAAACGTGAAGAGTCAGGTTTACTTAAAATAATCTATTTAATTCTAAGGTAGTTTTAATGTTTAATATCCTGAGTACACTGTGAGACGTATTCTTTTTTTTTAAATATATTTTATTGTTTTTTTACAGAGAGGAAGGGAGAGGGATAGAAAGATAGAAAAACATCGATGAGAGAGAAACATCGATTCAGCTGCCTCCTGCACACTCCCTATTGGGGATGTGCCCGAAACCATGGTACATGCCCTTGACCAGAATCGAACCTGGGACCCTTCAGTCCACAGGCCGATGCTCTATCCACTGAACCAAACCGGTTAGGGCAAGAGTCGTATTCTTTTTCCTTGGCTGTAAACAACCAACCATGAGTGAGGGAGTCACTATTGATCTACTCAAGCTCTCCTCGAGGGAAGCCTCATTGTTTAACAATAATGATCCTATCACATCCGTTGGCCTTTGAAGAAGGCTTTCTCAATAGACACATCAGGAATTCTTGTTTTTCAAGAATACTCAAAATAAATGACTTCTGAAAGTGAGCTCAAAGTTCACTTTCACTGAGTGGACGAGAAGTTCCTTGGGGTCCAAGGAGGAAAAAGAGCCAAATTTCTTGGACTTTAAAATAGGAGGCTCCAATCAAACTGATAAAGGAATTTCTAAATTTAAAAACAGACTTTGTATCACCTATGGCTTTTTTATCCATCCAGTTACTGGCAAGTATCCTTGCTGCTTAATTCCTTTTTTTTATTTATTTATTTATTTATTGCTTTTTAAAAATTTTTTTTATTGATTTCAAAGAGGAAGGGGTAGGGGGAGAAAGAGAGACAAAAACATCAATGATGAGAGAGAACCCGGGCATGTGCCCCAACCTGGAATCGAATCGTGATCTCCTGGTTCATAGGTTCAACCACTGAGCCACACTGGCCGGGCCTTGCTGCTTATTTCTGAGCAATAGCATCACTTGGTATTTACAACATATTCTCATGGGAAGCGTATCTTCTTAACTTAGGTAACTGGTGAGTACGTGATGCTTATGAAAAGCGTCAGATTGACATCCCTCGACACCAAAGTCCTCAGTCTGCACCTTCTGTAAGCCTTAGGGAAGCAGAACCTCCTCGATGATCCCAGCTGGCGCGGCGACCACAGAGAAGTTAAGGGACACCCCGATGGCTCTGGGCACGGCCTCCCCGCACGGTCTGTCAGCCGCTGCACCAATTAACTCCACTGCGATTTTTATGATGGGCACCAATTTCGCTGCAAACTGGATCCGTGGCGGTGGGTTTTACAGTTGCCTCAAGAAACAAAGAGCCTGAACTAATTGCAAAAGCTGTCACGAGTGTCACCGAGCCGCTGAGTTGGAAAGTTTACCCAACAATCTCTCGCAGTTGGCTTCATAGCTAAACACAGTGATGTTACCTAAATTGTACTCTTTGCCTTAAAGCCACACATGAAACAAGGAAAAATTAATTGAATAATGATATCCACGTAGACCTTCAGTGTGTCATTGATAGGGTCGTCAATCTCACCGTGTAAGTTGAGCGATCCGGTTCTTCTCAGTCACACTGCTTAACCCCTGCGTTGCTGAAACTCTCTGTCAAGCACCATTCGGTCTTCACGCAAGGCAGTTGGCAAGGTGCATAAACATATTCAGTGTAAGATTAGTTTCTGTGTCTTGATGATAATTCTTGAAAAGAATTAATAAACACATGGATGCCTGTCCTCGTTCGGTTATGAAAATTGGACAGTCTTGTGGATACATGAACCCTCCTAAGCAAACAGAAGAGATGTGACCCCAGAGGAACATCGGGGTGGATGGGAAGAGGGTTGGTGGACAGTTAGGGGTGGAGGAAACTTCCTGCGGAGGGAAAATGTGGATGCTATTGTGTCACTCCCATAATACCCTGGGTGGGACACTGTCCACAAAATGTACTTTAAACCTCAACAAATACATTTTCATTGTGAACATATTTGGAAAACATACAAAACTGCGTGTACTGAGAGAGAGAGAGAGAGAGAGACAGAGAGAGAGAGAGAGAATAGGCTCAAAATGGAGTCAGTTGTGCTAAAGCCACATTCCCAAACCAAGACTTTTGGCTCATTTAATTTAATTATAGGCTCACCCTCCCCAAGGAGCGGACTCTCACACCAGTCCATCTGGCCTCGCCTGGTCAGCACCAGCCCAGGGCTTCTGTCTGACGGGCCCCTGTCATTCCTAAAGAAGGGGACTTTGCCACAAACAATCCACTCTTTGCCACCAACTGCCCTGGCCTGCGCCCTCTGCCTCTCCAGCTCTTTCTAGGAGATCCCTTCTGTCTTCTAAATGGGATGCTGCCCAATCCATGAATTTTTTAAGAAAGCCAATAAGATCATTAAAACTTACTCAGTTGAATTTTGTTTCTTAACAGTGTAATCTCCAAGAGGAAATCTCAACGAATTTGACAAAATCACAACTTACAAGTTATGCTTGATGCTAAGATAAAAATTGAAAGCATTAAATTTGACTGTATTCTTAATACATAGATATTATGTAAGGTTAAAATAAATATATCTATGCATAGAGGTATAAACTGCTGTCAAATATGTATTATTTGTTATATAAGTAAAATTGTCAAGATTAATTAAAAATACTTAGAACCAAAGGAAAATGAAAACACTACATTTCAAAAATATAGAGAGTAGCTGATAAAGTGTGACTAAAAATGAAATGCCAAGTTTACATATATTTGGTGAAAACAAGGCAAATTCTTAAAAATAAAAACAAACTATCTAATTTTAAAGGTTGGTGAAATATCAAGGGAGTAAACCCAAGGGAGGTAGAAGGAAGAAAATAATAATCGTAAGAGTATAGGTCAGTAACAATAACAACCAGAGAAAAATCAATAGATAAAATTAACATCATTAAACAAACAATAATTACGCTTTAGGAAAGAACAATGAAATTTAGCCAAATCTGTCAAACGCATAAAATAAGTGAGAACATGCAAATAAATTCTGAATGTAAAAAAAGAGAAATAATTCCAAGCACAAGAGAAGATTAATAGCTTAATAAAAGAACACAGTGAACAAATGTACACTAATAAATTTGGAAACTTATGGAACTTTAGAGAAAACAAATAGCTTTTTACAGTCTTCTATTTTTTTATCCTCTCATTTCCTGCAAATGACTTTGCATTTATCTCCTGGTGCATAATTACAAGGTCTGCCTGAAGTCTTCCCTTCATCTGATCATCTCAATGTCTGCAAGAGCTTGCCGCTGACATTTTCTTGCCTTTTCGGGAGAATAAATCACATTTTCCTGCTTCTTTCAATATTGAGTGATTTCAACTTTCACCTTGTGCAAATGCTGTATAGACTCTGGCTTCTGTAGTAAATCTCTGCGAAATATTAAGCTTTGTGTTCCAGGAGGCAATCAGTCGCGATGTGGTTTGTTCTATTCTCAGTGCACTTTTCCCAGCCTTTGCTCCGCTGGGCTGAGTCGGATCCATGCACGGGCGGAGCAGAGGGTAGTCTGGAACTTCGGAGGGTTCACACATGGAATGAAGGGGTCTCCTTCACTGGTTCTCTCCTTCTCCCATCCTCCCCCCATTTTCCAGCCCGCAGGGGCTCCCCTTCCTGTCTTCTGGCCAAAGGATGACACGATTCTGTCACATCCACGGAGGAATTTTCTGGTTGAAAGAAAGAGGCTTTGGCCTGGCCTGGCGTGACTCAGTGGTTGAGCATCAATCCATGGACCAGGAGGTCACAGTTCAATTCCCAGTCAGGGCACATGCCTGGGTTGTGGGCTTGATCCCCAGTAAGGGGCGTGCAGGAGGCAGCCAATCAATGAGTCTCTCTCATCATTGATGTTTCTCTCTCTCTCTCCCTCTCCCTTTCTCTCTGAATATATATAATTTAATAAATTTAAAAAAAAGCTCCATTTGGCCTAGATCTTGTTGCCCCTGGAGATGCCTACATGTTTCTCAAGTAAAAACACCAAGTGGGCACTCGGGTAAATCAACTAAACAAGGGAAGGTACCTGAGGGCTGGATGCCCTCCAGGAGGAGGGCATGGCGCGGGAGATGTCAGGGGCAGAAGGGACACTGGGCGTCACTGACTTGGTCCCCATCATTCTTCAGAGCAAACCCTCCAAACAGGGAGTTCAGTGACTGCTTGGGGACAATCCCAGGCGAGCCGAGAATGCAGTGCCAATACAGATCGGTTATGCGGGGGAGAAACATGAACACCGTCCCCCATTTATGCTGGTTCCCACAGTGTGGAGCCAGCCTGTCCCAGAAGCTAAAGATCCCAGGATCACCTGCCAGATGCGTGAGCGACAAGGTGGTTTTCCTGTCGAGACATTTCAAAAGAGTCGCTTTGGAGCTTGCTCACAATTGGTGGTTAAATATCCCAGCATCAAGGCCATGGATGGAATAGAAGAATGTGGGGAAGCCGGCAGAGGGGATGAAGGAATAGAACCCGTGTTTGACTCAAGGTGACGAATCTGAAAAATAAGTACCTGGACTTGGGAGCAATCTTTCCAGGAGGCAGTATGTAAAAGTGCCTGGCTGAGCATCTGTGACAACAGTGAGCTGCCACTCAAACAGCGATAGAGACATCGTTAGCTTAAACACTCAGCCACCCGCCTCTGTTAGGCCTACGTGCTCATTAGCAGGGGGAGGACCATTCTGAATCTCAGGCTGCAGGGGAGCTGAGCATGGGGCTTTGCAAGGAATGGGGAGCTCCCAGTGTGCCATTATCCCTTGAGGAGGGCTCTCTCCCTCTCTTTTTTTTTAAAATATATTTTATTGATTTTTTTTACAGAGAGGAAGAGAGAGGGATAGAGAGTTAGAAACATCGATGAGAGAGAAATATCTATCAGCTGCCTCCTGCACGCCCCCTACTGGGAATGTGCCCACCACCAAGATACATGCCCTTGACTGGAATCCAACTCGGGACCTTTCAGTCCCCAGGTCGACGCTCTATCCACTGAGCCAAACCAGTTTCAGCAAGGAGGGCTCTCTTGTCCAACAAGTTTCTTCTCGCAAAGGAAACATATGAGCATCAACAAACTCCCCACTTCTTCCAAAAGCACGCGTAGGAAGCTTCAGCTGGTTTGAATGTTGGCCCTAAAGGCGAGGAAGCCAGCGTCTGGCTCCAAACCAGGGCCGTTCTCATTCTAAAAGCCCAAAGACAAGCAGAGCCTTTGACAAGTCAGAGAAGACAGTCCTTCTCCCCTGTGGGTGCGGTTAAACCCGTCCTCCACAGTTTAACAGGACAAATGTGTGGCGGTTCAAGAGGATCTGAGCCCAGTTCCCCGAGTCCACTGGGAGACAGAGGAGCGGTTAAGTCGAACACCGTTTTACTGTGATTTCGGTAAATGTCCGTGACATGTCCAGTGACCAAACTATGGACATGTGACGAGCAGCAGGGAGTCGGGAAAGCAGGTGAGCCTGGTGCCTGTCCCAGGAAGTACTGTCCCCGCCAGCCTCGCCTCACTGACAGCCAGCCGGGGTGCGTCTCTAATTGTGATGGATTGAGACAAGTCCGTGCTGATTTAAAACGAAAAACCCACAGCGATCGGCCTCACCCCTGGCAGGTACCAGCCTGCAACCATTTGGGCGTGAAAACGTTTTCTTAATTTCTGTGGGTCACGATGGAACATGGACTAAAGGGCCTCGGATGGATAGTCCCTGCACTGGAAGGATCTACAGCGCCACAATTTCTTCTAAACTATGCGCAGTTCATACCACACCCACTTCACAAATTTGGCTTTTACCAGTGATTCTAGGTCAGCAAGAGTTTCCAAGACTTTAAAAAAAATGCAAATAAAAACGGCCTGGAATAGACATAGATAAATAATGGGTGGAAGAAATGGATGATGAGGTCTAGAATGTTCTCAAGGCCTGTGTGACTTTAGGGAGGAAATTAACACGACCAGAAGAAAGAATTCTTCCTCAAAATCCAGTACAAAGAAATAATTATTGTATGCATGATTATAAGCATCACCAATGGACACAAGACACTGGGCGGTTAGGTATGCATGGGAGTGGGGGAACAATGGGAAATATGTACACATGCAACACATTAATAAAAAAATTTAAAGAATAAAGAAAGTTAAGGAGCTGCCGAGCCTGAAGGTACAGCAGAGGTCCAAAGTGCCAACGTTAGCTTAAGGAAGGGCTCGGTCTGGGACTCTAGGACCTTCTTGCTGTGCGATGCCCTCTCTCTGGTTAAGAAGCTGTTTTCACAGAAACCTCTTTGATCTAAAACAGGAGACGAGGCATCCCTGTCCTCTGCGTCAGAAAGACCACAGGGAGGGCTGGAGTTCGGATACCGTGGAAAGAGTGCCAGAGCAACAAATCCGTGTGTTCCCAGGAGAGAACAGAAATGGGTGAAAGAGTCACATTTGGGGTGAAGGCATCAGCACCTCTTAAGAGCAACAGCCATTGCTCATCTCCACGAAAAGGCCCATCCAACCCTGCCAGGTTTTCTGAAATTATTGTCGGAGGAAAGCAACAGAAAGATTTTTAGATCTAAAATCTTTAAGAGTTAACTACTGCCTGGCCAGCGTCGTTCAGCGGTTGAGCATCCACCTATGAACCAGGAGGTCCCGGTTTGATTCTCGCTCAGGGCATATGCCCAGGTTTCCCCTCGATCGCCAGTAGGGGGCATGCAAGAGGCAACTGTTCCATGATTCTCTCTCATCATTGATGTTCCTATCTCTCTCTCCCTTCCTCTCTGAAATCAATAAAAATGTTTGTTTGGGTTTTTGTTTTGTTTTGTTTTGTTTTTAAAAGAGTTAACTAGGCACTCCTTTTGTGACATTGTGGAGGCAAAACCAAACCAGTGTTGCCTGAAGCCACCCGTTTGCCACTTCCGGTTTCCAAGACAAGAGGCACAGTTTGGCTGTCCTTTGTAATGTGGGGATTTGAACTCATGAAACGGCTTCATGCTTCGCACTGTACTGTTCTGTACTCTTTGAGAGGGGTCGCCCCTAACCGCTGTGTCCCTGAGGGGCGGGAGAAGCTTCTATTTCTTTGTGATTTCTCCAAGAAATGAATGCCCAGGAGGCAGCCAGCACCTCCTTGCTGGTGGGGTGATAACCTAAGGCACATGAACAGCCCAGTTAGCTAGGCCCTTCTGAGCCCTTTGAACACACCCCACAACTGGCAAAGGCCGTTCGGAATCTGTTCGACGGGACCCTGGACTTACTCCATCATTTCACTCGGAAAAGCAATCCCACCGTAAACACATACTCCTCCAGCTCCATTTCCATGTGTCACATTAAAAAGTCTGAATCGTGTTAAGTGCAGGCTTAAGCTTTTGATTAAATTCAACTTCATTTATTCATTCGGCTGCTACTTATCGAATTCCTATTAACTGCCAGACCGTCTCCCAGGTGCGGCCGATGGAGCAGTTAATACATTAATACAGCCAAGTTCCTGCCTTTATGGCCAGCCGATTTTTGCAAATGATATGTTCATAACAAGGTCTGCTTTCCTACCCACTCCACCCCTAGTCTTTACTTGTTTTAATCTTAGAATACATCCAGTGTAGAAGATGTAATTTTGGGGGGTATGGTCTAGTCTTAAGTGCACACAAGAAGCCCTCTTACAAACTTTGAAGTAATTATACTCAATGATTAAACGATCAAGGAAGATCCATCCTCTGTTGTTCAGATGATTCAGAGGGAATTGGAAGTAACGGTCTAGCTGGTAGGGCCGTGTGTAATTACTGTCCATTAATATTTGCAATAGACCGGAACTTGGGCTTGGCCATATGCAGGGCTGGGGGGATATTGCAGGAGAGACGGCAGCGGGCTTGGATAACGTGGTGTGAGGTTTTATCGCTGCTCTGTGAGGGAAGAACATCTTGCAAAGGCCGTTACTGCAGCCAGTGGGGAGGTGCCGACTGAGGCTAGTACCGTGGTACCTCAAGATACGAGTTTAATTCGTTCTGTAACCTTGAGGCGTGGGAAACTATGAGATGCTCGAGTCGCGGTAAACTGGTGGGTCGTGTGCAGCCGGCCGATCCGCACGATCACTCATATCTCAAATGTTGCTCGTATTTCAAAGCAAAAATTGCTCGCTCGACGGCTCGTATCTCAAAAATCTCATGTTAGGGCACTCGTATCTCGAGGTACCACTGTATGTCACTCTTAGCAACGCACTCTTGCCAACAACGCAGCGCAGGATGGCTCTGACCTTGGGGAAACATCGGTTTCCTAAAGATAAGGCACGTGATTCCAAACTCATCGGACCGACGACAGCTTCAGCCACCGGCCCTCAGGAAACGGGCCCATGACACGGAATGCCGACTCATGTCTGCTCCCAGGGGCCTGCGCACAGTGGCAAGTGGCACTGGGGTGCCTGTGGCTGGCACAGCGCTTCCGTGGTTTTCCCACGGGCATCTCGGAGGTCACAGGCCTCTCAGGCCGACAGGATGTCACACCCTGAGCCTCATTCCCTCTGACCCCGCCTCCAGGCTTATTTCTGGGCAGAAGCGGGAGAGAAGCCACCCAGGTGGTCGGGGGGAGAGCCGGGGGTGTAGGCAATGAGGAGACTCACCTGCAGGCATGGTTCAGGCAGCTGTGGCTGATGGTGTGGTCCCCGGCTCTGTGGCTACCTCTCCTGACTGTGTCTCAGCCACTGGAAACTCCTCTGGCTCCTCGAGGTGGCTCCCTCTTCTCCGGTCACCAGGCGACACCTTCACAAACACAGCAGCAGTGAGTTTAAGCGCATGGAACAACTTTTCATTGTTTCCCCCTAATATTGGTAAACTTGCATAAAAGAAGTACCGTATTTTCTGGCATATAAGTCGACTGGGCGTATAAGACAACCCCCAACTTTTCTAGTTAAAATATAGAGTTTGGGATATATTTGCCCTATAAGACGTTATAATAAGTTGTGATATATTCATACAAGGAACACTACACCAAGAAATAAAAGATGACCCTCACTTTTAAGAAGATTTTCCTGGGTTAAAAAGTTGTCTTATATGCCGGAAAATATGGGGAGATGTTCTTTACTCCATACTGTGAGACAGTTCTTTTATTATTATTATCATTATCATTGTCATTATTGTTGTTGCTATTATTATTATTATTATTGAGAGGAAGGGAGAAGAAGAGAGAAACATCAATGATGAGAGAGAATCATTGATTGGCTGCCTCCTGCACACCCCCTACTAGGAATCGAGCCTACAACTCGGGCAAGTGCCCTGACCAGGAATCGAACCCCAACCTCCTGGTTCATAGGTCAACACTCAACCCACTGAGCCAGGCTAGAGAGGCGAGTGAGAAAGTTTTTGAAAGAGGAAGTGCGCAAGGGGGGGGAACCGATTTCTTTCGGAGGGGACTCTTTCATCTCCAAAGTTACAAAGAGGAATGGTGTGTGCGCTGAGCAACATGCAAACCGCTTCTTGTCCCTGGCGATGAACAGTCATTTCAAGGAACAATCTGTCCCTCTGGCTCAGAGAACAAAGTTCAAGTTAACGCGGTGTCATTAATGGGGGAGACGGCAGAACAGAAAGCGACACAATGCACTCCCCGTGCCAAGTGTTCTGTGGGTAGACCAGTCAAAGGACTCCAAAGAGGGATTTGGAAAGGCAGTGGGAGCCCCCGTATTAACCTCCTGAAACCCCCAACACGGGGTTTTTATGGAGCTTTTCGGTGGAAAGAAACTGGGAAAGGCTTGGGGCTGTATGGCTGCTCAGATCCGGTTGTGGCCACTTTTATGCCTCAGAAAACTCTATGCAAAACCAGCCTCTTTGCATGTCCACCAGCTGCTGAGGGCTCTGCCTTGTGAGGTCACAGGAGCACAGCTCAGACGGGAGACACCGCGTTAACTTGACGGGAGACAGCTGACAGAGAAGCGCAGGGTTGTGGGAGGGCAGCTTGGGGGACACAGGTCTGTAGGCTGAAGGTGAAGATGTAGATCAGTTGGTTCTCAACTTTCCGAAGGCCGCGACCCTTGCATACAGCTCCTCATGTGGCGGTGAACCCCAACCATGAAATTTTGCTACTGTTATGCATCCTGGTGTAAATATCTGCGTTTTCCGATGGTATTAGGCGACTCCTGTGAAAGGGTCATTCGATCCCCAAAGGGGTCGTGACCCACAGGTTGAGAACCGCTGATGTAGAGGGAAGAAATAAGTCACCAGCGACCAGATACACAAAGCCACAGAAGTTCAAGTGCCCGGGGGCGGTTTTCTCCCTGCTGTTGGGTTGGCTCTCTTTCTAAAGGTACACACAGTTCTGTTCTTGTGTCAACAAGCCTGTGACTCAGTGCATCTGCCTCTTGGGAGTTGGATGGAACCAGGGGAGACACAAGTCCCCACTGTCATCGTAGTATTTTAAGAGACGCGAGTTGAGGGAAGTGTGTGAGCGAACTAAATATACGACGGACCACAATGCATATCATAAAATTATGCAACGACGCGACATATGTATGCACCAGAGGGATGTGAGGTAAATGATAGAATTTTCATAAGCGAGAGGCGCACGCTGAAAAACAGGCGTGGTTTTTAAAAATGTGTCATCTGATCGCAGTTGCAAAGGTCATGGGAAGACAAGATGAATTGAGAGAAATTCTTAAATGCTTTCCGAATGTTATCCCATGGAAATGGTCTCTGGATCCATCTGGAAGGTGCTATCACGGGATAAATGATAAACTCCGATTCAGACACTGACTGCCACTATGAAGGGTATGTCTCTGCCTCTAGAGCAGCGGTTCTCAACCTTCCTAAGGCCGCAACCCTTGCATACAGTTCCTCATGTGGTGGTGACCCCCAGCCATGAAATTTTGCTACTGTTATGCATCGTGATGTAAATATCTGCATTTTCCAATGGTCTTAGGCGACCCCTGTGAAAGGGTCGTTCAACCCCCAAAGGGGTCGCGACCCACAGGTTGAGAACCGCTGCTCTAGAACCTCTACGGCACCATTTTACCCCTGGCGAGGGACATGCTGCTAGTTTAGTTCTTCACTTTGGGGGGACCGAGTTGTTTTGGGGAGCAGTGTCCACGCAGGCCTGAAATGGGCTCTGTCCTCATTGCCAGGGTCACCCCCGGCTCAGTCCTCACTTCCTCCATTTCAGTAGAAGGCTGCCATTTGTCTCACGTGACTTCTGGGTTCTCTCTCCCAGCCTCTGGCCCCTCATCCTCCTCGCTGAAATGCCCTTTCGGTGGGTAGTTCCATGAGAATAGAAACTCTCTCTTCAGTAGGATACACCCTTCCCCACTGCTCTTCCATATGAGCAGCGACACTTGAACATGCCTGTCTGTCAACATCAACTTGCCTCATCCTCTGTCTCCTGTAGTTTAATGAGAGTTTGATATAAAAGAGCTGTGCACAATGGGAAAGGAAAATTACTCTGGCGGGCATGAAAATGGCAAGGCAGACTTCATTCAGGAGCAACGCAATGGGGTGGGGGGAGGGTTGATACTATTGCAATAGAGGAGAGAGATGATCAGCTCCAAGTACCAGGACAAATGAGGATCTATAACCAGGGAGAATGAGGGGACCAGTGAGTGGAATGGTAACAAGAAGAGACATCAAGCTGAAACTGGTTTGGCTCAGTGGATAGAGTGTCGGCCTGTGGACTGAAAGGCCCCAGGTTTGATTCCGGCAGGGGCATGTATCCTGGTTGTGGGCACATCCCCGGTAGGGGGCGTGCAGGAGGCAGCTGGTCGATGTTTCTCTCTCATTGATGTTTCTAGCTCTCTATCCCTCTCCCTTCTTCTCTGTGGAAAATCAATAAAATATATTTTAAACAAAAAAGAAGAAGAGACATCAAGGATAGGGGGACTCTTGCTCAGCTGGTGCAAAAGAATTCGTGCTGGTGGCAGGCCACGGGGAGCAAAACAGTGGGATACAGAATGTGGTCTTGTCCAGTTGATGTGGCTCAGTGGTTGAACATTGACCTATGAACCAGGAGGCTGTGGATTGATTCCCAGTCAGGACACATGCCCGGGTTGCAGGCTCCATCCTCAGTAGGGGTGTGCAGGAGGCAGCAGATCAATGATTCTCTGTCATCAGTGAGGTTTTTTTTCTCTCTCTCTCCTTCTCCCTTCCTCTCTGAAATCAATAAATACATATATTTAAAAAAAAAGAAAAAATGTGATCACATATTTAAGAGTGATCTGATCTCAAAAGAGGGTAATTCTTGCTAAAAATGGGGTACAGGCCAAAGATTAGGCCCAAGCATGAGGCCTGCTCTGAGAGGAGCTTGACTCAAGTTTGCCAGGGAAAAATCTTTTGTCAGTTATCTACAGTTAATCTCCCTCTCTCTTTAAATATATTTTATTGATTTTTTACAGAGGAAGGGAGAGGGATAGGGAGCTAGAAACATCGATGAGAGAGAAACATCGATCAGCTGCCTCCTGTATAACCCCTACTGGCCATGTCCCTGCAACCAAGGTACATGCCCTTGACGGGAATCAAACCTGGGACCTTTCAGTCCACAGGCCGATGCTCTATCCACTGAGCCAAACTGGTTAGGGCTAATCTTCCTCTTCATAGGAAACACTGGTTACTTCACATCCTCACATTTAACTTTTTTTTAATCTATAGGCCAATAAAAAGAGATTTATTAGCTGAATCTCAGTGCTTTCTCCGGAAACGGCTCTGAAGTTGTTGCAAAATAAAATTAGGAACATTAATTGAGTGACATATGATCCAGGATCTTTGGTGAAAGCGTCCCAGCCCAACTTTTGCATATTCATCTGCTAGTGTTTGTCTCCCACTGTTAAAAATACACCCTTCGTTGTCAAAATGTGCGTCAAAGTTTCGGAGAGGCAGAACACTGTGCTTCCTCCCTCGGTGTTCTTGAATTTTGATTTCGCTCCCATTTTAACCTTCTTTTCTTAACTGTCTGCAGATTCTCTGACAAATGCAAATATGCCTGAACTACTCGGATTGTCTGCAGTTCACTGCTGGCCCGTTTTCTCTTCAACCAAGACCACACGCCCACAGCGCTGTGTCTTCTTCTGGGAGGAGAGGCTCTGGGCTCCAGATCCTCTGAGGAATTATGGTGGCAATCCATCTGCATCCTCTCATTACTTTAACTGCTTTCCTCTTGCCCCTCTTTAAACCTGCGAATGATATGGTAAGCGTAATATATATTGTCCTTTAGTCCAGAACCCTGGCTTTTGGAAATGCCTGCCTTTGTTTTATATTTTAAATATATTTCATTGATTTCAGAGAGGAGAGAAAAGGGAGAGAGAGATAGAAACATCAGTGATGAGTGAGAATCATTGATCAGTTGCCTCCTGCATGCCCCCGACTCAGGATGGAGCCTGCAAGCGAGGCATGTGCCCTGACCGGGAATTGAATCTTGACCTCCTGGTTCATAGGTCGATGCTCAGCCGCTGAGCCATGCCGGCCAGGCAGGAAATGCCTATTTTTGCATGATCGTAAGAAAAACAATCTTGACTTTCTTGTAAAAAATCTGAAAAGTTCTTCCAAGTTCCCTCCATAATTTTATTTCCCCACATTTCAACTCAGAGTCTGGTCTTGTGATGTACCTCGGTGCTCAGTGAATCCTGACCTCTGACATTCTTGTAGCAAACTTCGGTAAAAATTCTCTAAATCGATGTTGAAGAATGTCAGAGGCGACCGTTTGAATGGCATCCCTCTTGTACTGTAAATGCCACTGTTAGCATGTCTGGTATCAGTGAGCTGGTCATTTCTTCTTCTTCACACACATCACAGAAATAACCGGGGACATTTTTTCTCCAAAAAGCCCTAAAAGTCTTTGTGCATAAACAATGCCATTATAGGAGAAGCATTTTAATTCTTACAAAAGCTGGAGTGCAGAGCAACTGAATGGTAAATGCATAGGGAATGACTACATGATATTGAGGAATCAGGGAAGATTTCCTACAATGGTGACATTAATCCGAGGTTGTAATCAAAGGAGGAGCTAACCTTGTAAAGATGACAGAGAACATTCCAGGCAGAGAGAAGAGCAAGGTGGCAGTTTCTTCTATCGCCTTCATCTCTCCTCTGGGCTTAGCCTTACCTGTTAAATGACCAAGTAACTATAACACTCTCTACCTCCCTAACCAATGCCCCCACCACACACACACACACACACACACTCTCTCTCTCTCTCTCTCTCTCTCTCTCTCTCTCTCTCACACACACACACTCACACATACACACTCACACATACACACACATACACACACATACACACACACACAAACTCATACATTCTCTCTTTCTCTCTCTCTCTCTCTCTCTCTCTCTCTCTCTCTCACACACACACACACACACACACACACTAAAAAAAAAAGAAGCTTAAAGAAAAAGGAAAGCACATTGGGTGATATTTCGAAATATTTTTCTATATCTATCTAAATAGTTTGCCATAGTGCTTGGCTAACATATTTTGAGAATTTGCTATGTGCCGGGTACTGTAATTTTTTTGTTTTGGAAGGGAGAGCAGGAGAGACAGAGAAACATCAATGATGAGAGAGAATCATGCC
Source organism: Lasiurus cinereus (assembly GCA_011751065.1). Classification (NCBI taxonomy): domain Eukaryota; kingdom Metazoa; phylum Chordata; class Mammalia; order Chiroptera; family Vespertilionidae; genus Lasiurus; species Lasiurus cinereus. The sequence continues at coordinate 3,954,341 of JAAGEH010002526.1, read as the reverse complement.
CTCTTGGTTCATCCGTCGATGTTCAACCACTGAGCATGCGCCGGGCCAGGTACTGTCATTTTAATTCTCATGACAACTGAGTAAATGGCGCTCTTTGCAAAAATGAAGCTCTATTCTGACTCGACTGCCATGATCTTTCTGTAATGTCGTTTCTAAAAAATTATTTTTGCTTTGAAACTTCTTGATGAAACAAACATAGGTTTTCTCTGATGACAAAGTGATGCCTAGTTAGATCTTCATCACAATCATGTCATCGTGAAAGTGTTGGCAAATTAAGGTTTTTAGTAAAAGTAGACTTACAATGAATATGCATGTGATTTTGATAAACGGCCGGAACATTTCCTAGGAGCAGTAGGCTTCATTCACAGGTAAATTCATTCAAAACATGCAATTTTAACTTTTACTCTTCAACTTACCTTGCAGCTAAAATGCAGTCTGTAAGCTATTCTTTCTTAACTTCGTAAATAGAATCACATCAGGGGGCAGGTTCTATGTTAATTCCAGCTCTGCCAATTTCCCCTTCACTTAAGTGTACCAATATTTCAGAGCTATTGCACTGCCGAACTTTTAACAGGCTGGTAACATTTTTTTATGAAAACAAATTTTTAATTAAGCATCAAAATTCCATTGTGAATATCAACATTTTGAAGGATTTGGAGTCAATCTCCTGATACCTTTCCCGGCAAAGGGTGTCTGGGGAAGGGATTGAGACCTCTTTGCTGTGTCCCTCAGGATGAATACAGTCATGGTGTTGTAACAGCTCCCAAATCTGTGATTGAAACCCCAAATGGCACCAGAGGACTCAGTTCATTACAGTCATCCACGTCCCATACCAATCGAGCCACCTCCACCCAAACTGGTCCTAATCTCTGGGAATATTGCCTGCCTGCTTATCTTGTCCCACCCTCAATGGTCGTGTGTGTGTGTGTGTGTGTGTGTGTGTGTGTGTGTATGTGTAATTTTATTTTCTGTAGTAGAGGTCCAGTGCATGAAATTTGTGCATTTGTGGGGGGGTGGGGGTCCTCAGCCAGGCCTCTGCTCTCTCACAGACTGGGAGCCCTCAGGGGATGTCCAACTGATGGCTTAGCCCCGCTTAAGCCTGCTCCCCATGGCAGTCGGCCTCCTGCTTCTGTCGCTGTGCTCACCGGCTATGAGCCTGGCTTCTGGCTGAGCGCTCCCACTGTGGGCGTGCACTGACCACCAGGGGGCAGCTCCTGCATTGAGCGTCTGCCCCTGGTCAGTGCACGTCATAGTGACTGGTCATTCTGCGTCCAGTCGATTTGCATATTAGCCTTTTATTTTATAGGATTTCCTTCCCAGCTTAAATGTCACTTATTTGCTCAGCACGCTGTAATAGTCATTTTTTACAATTTTCCAATTACGCTGAAATACAACATTCTATTAGTTTCAGGTGTAATATAACTTAGAGAGTGTCATTTTTTTAAGAAAAGTGGTACATTCCCTGCCTGTTGGAGATAAAAGTACACCATTTTCTCTTATTAAGTTTCTTAACAATACTTGAAAATTATTTACGTGTTCACTTCCATTTCTCTCCTGTAAAGGAAGGAGGGTGTGAGAAGTGTGTATAATTTTTGCCTGATCTATACCAAGGGAAGAGAACAGTGCCTTATAAGTGGAAACTTAAATACTTAAACAAATGCCCAGAAGCCAAGAGGAGAAAAATGGCATTTTATCCAAAGAGAGAATGAAGTTTAAACAACGCAACAGCTTTCTTATGAACTGGATAATGGTTGAAAAGGCGACACTGGGGCTGAGAGATAAGAGAGTCGAACACTTTGGTCAGAAAGATTGAGCAACAAAGACCCGGAAAAGATAGTAGACCAAGGTCCTTCTCCCCAGCAACAGAGATGAGCTATGTGAATTGCACTACAAATATAATGGACTAGAGAGCAGATATAGAAAAGGCTATAAAACCATATTTATTGACCTTGAAAGATGTTTCTAATGTATTGTTAAATACCAAAAAAAATATAGAAATATGGATAGTACCCTCTTCTTCTTTAAATGTGTGAGAGAGAAAAAACAGAGACTATAACCCAATATTAAAATTTAATAACTTACATTGGAAAAAATATGGGTAGTTTATTTATTTTTCATGCCTGAATTTTTATTTTGCTTTAGACTACATACATTAATTATGTTATAGGATGTATTCACCACTAGTTTGCAATAAATCAGTCCAACGATCTATACACACCCTCGCAAGTAAAAAAGACACACGCAGACACAGGCCAAGAGGACAGGTCACCTTCAAGGGTCATGACCCGCAGAGCATGCTCCGGGGCCCTCTGATCAGAAATAGCACCCGAGAGGTCAGAGAATGAAATATATCTGCGCTATAAGAGAATGGCATGTTCGCTCTGGGAAGATTTCTAGAGAGCTTCGCTGGTATAGCAAGAAAAAATGCGTTTTCCACAAGTCACCCAGGACCTAGTCATTATTTTTTTTTAAGTACTGAAGCTCAGAATAAGTTTGACAGATCGTAGCACTCGCTTCAGTTCTTCATGTTACCCACTCTGAGAGCTGACTGACTGGGAGGTGTTTCTGAGAATGCCCGCAAAATCTAAGAAAATGACATTAGCATCGTGTTTTGTTTTCTTTTCACTTAATCTTCATTTGTCGACAGGATTTGTACAGCCACCATTTTCTAAAAATAGGACCATGGACCTGATACCTGGAACTCGGGCTGTTACCGGGAAAGAACACAGTGGCAGCCCAGTAGCTGGAATGACAGGCACCCCGCTTTCCTGAGCGTGGGGTGTGGGCAGCGACACGGCTCAGGGCCCAGGTGGTCCCTGCATTTGGCTTCATGCTCTGATGTTGCCGCCTTAAAATTCTTCATGATTTCTGAATGAGAAGCACTTGCCTTTATCTTGCGCTGAACTCCACAAATTACATAGTGGATCCTGCTTAGAGTAACTAGAGCAGCGGTTCTCAACCTGGGGGTCGAACGACCCTTTCACAGGGGTCACCTAAGACCATCGGAAAATGCAGATATTTATAGCACGATGAATAACAGTAGCAAAATTTCATGGCTGGGGGTCACCACCCCATGAGGAACTGTATGCAAGGGCCAAGGCCTTAGGAAGGTTGAGAACCACTGAACTAGAGCTAGGTCTGGGAATAGATGGGGAAGTCATACCATCATACCCAAAGGATTGATTCGCTTTGTGTCAATACACAGGTATTAGAGCCGAATCAACGCCTATTTGGGTATTGACCAAAGTGAATACTAGTTTGACATCTATTGGGAAGTTTTGTTTTAAAAGAGTTGGTCGCCCTGCCAGTGGGGCTAAGTGTTGAGCATCGACCTATGAACCAGAAGGTCACAGTTTGATTCCCGGGCAGGGCACATGCCCAGGTGACAGACTCAACCCCCAGTGTGGAACTTGCAAGAGGCAGCTGATCAATGATTCTCTCTCATTACTGATGTTTCTATCTTTCTATCCGTCTCCCTTCCTCTCTGAAATCAATATAAATATATATATATATATATATATTTTTTAAAAGTAATTGGGTCAAGTCCACCTGAAATTTACATAGTTTCACTAGAGGCTTGGTGCACAAATTCTTGCACCAGTGGGGTCCTTCAGCCTGACCTGTAGGACCGGGCCGAATCCAGCTCTCCCCTAGAGGGGGTCCCAGATTACAAGAGGATACAGGCCAGGCCGAAGGACCCCACTGGGGCACAATCAGGGCTGGGGAGGGACACGGGAGGTTGGCCAGCCAGGGAGGGATCGGGGAGGGATTGGGGATGACTCCAGAGTATGTCTGCCTGTCTCATTCCATCCCAATTGGCTGGAGCCCAGCAGTAAGATAACCTACCAGTCAGAGCATCTGTCCCCTGGTTGACAGTGCACATCATAGCGAGCGGTGAGCACCCTTAGCATATTATTAGCATATTATGCTTTGATTGATTCAACGGTCAACTGGATACTTAACATATTAGGCTTTTATTATATAGGATTAACCAATGTCACACCCAGTAAATTCAATTATTTCTCTTTCTATATATACATATTAGTTTAAGATTTTTATATATAGGAGGGTACCTAGACTGCAAACATGTATGACTAATTTCAAAGGTATTTTGCAAATTGCTTCAATTATTTCCTGATAGAAAAAAAAAAACACACTTCTGTGAAGGGTTTAAAATGATCAAATCACAGAGCAAAGTGGGATTTCTAGAATTGGCTGGGTTATTGGCATGACATGGTCAGGTCAGGATATGTGTGACCATCTGAAGCTGGCAATTACAGGCGGCCCCTCGATCTCAGGAGAGTGGTAAGAAGCACTTAAAAATGGGATAATTTTGCCTATCTGCATTATCTGCAGGATTTACTCGAGGACTGCTCCTGCTTCTTCAGCGTTTTTGAGAAAGCCTTCGCAAGGGCAGGCTGCAAGCTGAGAGTGGGAGTCTGCAAGGGAATGTTTTTTGTTTTTTTTTTAATGTGAGAGAGGAGAGATTTTCTCTTCCTAATAAAAACAGAACCTGGTGACTATGATATCGTCTCTCGAATCCATCAAGAACTGAAGGCTTCCGCAGTTTGAAAATACCTCAGGAAAATGTCCATGCGTACCCTTTCCTTCCAAGTCATTTCACTTGCATTTAAACATGCCAGCCCAGCAAAACCAGGTTGGTAATCTCATTGGTGCAAATGAAAGAGATCTGAATGGAGTGGGATTTGGGGAGAAGAAAGAAAATTAAAATTATTGCCTTTAGGAAAATAACACTTATATAGCACCAACTTTTTTTTTAAATAACTTTAGCAAAAAAGTTCTTTTGAACGAGTTTGAATCCGAGTGATTAGAGGACTCCAAGCTGATTTAGGGCGTGGGTCCCTCTCACAGTACTCTGCACACCTGGGCTGACTGCTAGGCTTTCCTTCAATGTGGTTTGAAGATTAAAGGGGAAAATATATGCGACATGATTGGCACGGTGTTGATGGACAACACACACAACTACTTCTTCATCTCTATTATTATCCAATAAAATAATACACACATAGGCCACGTGCACAAATATTTGCCTATCAGGTTATTATCTGTCTACTCAGTTGGCATAAAAGAGAAGCCAGGCTACCTCTCTCTCTCTCTGTCTCTGCGTCTCTCTGTGTCTGCCTCTGTCTCTGTGTGTTTCTATCTCTTGGCCTCTGTTTGTCTCACTGTCTGTCTTTTCTCCACTCCCCTTAGGATACCCTAAGTCAGTGGTTTTCAACCTTTCTAATGCCTCGACCCTTTAATACAGTTCCTCATGTTGTGGTGATCCCCCACCATAAAATTATCTTCCTTGCTACTTTATCACTGTAATTTTGCTACTGATAATGAATCGTAATGTAAATACCTGTGTTTTCCAACAGTCTTAGGCTCTGCAGTCGTGACCCACAGGTTGAGAACCGCTGCTGTAGAGCCTCAGACCATCGGAAAACGCAGATATTTACATTACGATTCATTAACAGTAGCAAAATTACAGTTATGAAATAGCAACGAAGATAATATCATGGTTGGGGGTCACCACAGCATGAGGAGCTGTCTTAAAGGGCCACAGCATTAGAAAGGTGGAGAATCACTGCCCGAAGTCTCTTACGTCCTCTGACCTCGCCCAGGATCTAATTTGTTCTCTTTCTCAGCCTCTGACCCCATCAGGTGTCCCATCAAGTTACTGGGAGAGAACAGAAGACAGAGAAAAGGAATTCCCTAAGGTGTGGGGGCTGTGTGTGCAACTCTGAAACGAAACATCTCCCCAGCAAACACATCTCCCACAACTCAGACCGTCAACCACATGGCACTCACTGGGCTGAGCTAAAGGCTAAAAAGAGGCTTTGTTTTCCTTTGCCAACCCTCCCACCCCCCCTGGAGACCGGGGTCTGCTCCCCCAGAGTGACGGGGCCAGGGCTAGACGGGAATATGGTGCCACCTGCTCTGAGAAAGGCACAATCCTGGAAGTCAGGAAATCCCAGCCCCCAACGTGCAGGGAGATGCACTCCACAGACAGCGTGTATTTCTCATAATCAATGGGCTGGTGAGTGCGGCGGATGGTGAGCATTTACTGGACAAATGGACTTTGCTGAGGGGTTTGGATGGTTTTACGGTCAGGAGAGGAGAACAGCGAAGCCGGTGCTGTAGATACTGATCTGAGCGAATTAGGCTCGGACTGAGCACCAGTTAAACCTTCAGAGGCCCTGCTTCCCCCCAAAAGCAAAAAGCAACTGACGTTACGGAAACAGAGGAACGCGGGAAGAACTCCTCCAAAGATGGTTAAGGAAACACAGCGGAAAAGAATCTAAGAATCACTGCTTGGAATTCTCCTTTGGAAGCTGAGCACGGGAACCTCAGGAAAACATCACAGACAATTTCTGCTCCATCGCTAGTTCTCATGTGTCCAAGGATGACAAAGACAAGACTGGCAGTCACACTGTTTAACAGAATCAGCGGAACAATGTGAGGCGGGTCTTCAGGCGGGTCATAAACTACAGGCCCGGAAATGCTATCGCTTAGTGAGATGACCAAGGATTTGCCAAAATGGGAGTTTAAAGCCTTGCATTCTGGCTGAGACCGGTTTGGCTCAGTGGATAGAGCGTTGGCTTGCAGACTGAAAGGTCCCAGGTTCAATTCCGGTTGGGGGCATGTACCTTGCTTGCGGGCACATCTCCACTGTGGGGTGTGCAGGAGGCAGCTGATCAATGTCTCTCTCTCATCAATGTTTCTGACTTTTTATCTCTCTCCCTTCCTCTCTGTAAAAAAATCAATAAAATATTTTTTAAAAAAGCCTTACATTCTGACCCAAACCATTTTAAGTTGCCTTTCATATTGCAAGGTTTTAGTTATTATTTTAAATTTGTCTTTATCGTTGGAGGTATTACACATGCCCCTTGTTACCCCCCCCAGGGACTCCCTCCATCCCGCACCCACCCCACCAAGCCTTAACCACACTACTGTCTGTCCATGTGCTCTGTTTTCATCTTTTATGTCGTCACATATAAAACCTGTCAACATATCCAAAGAAGCTGAAAACCCTGGCAATTCACAGAATCTGAGATACGGATGAAGTCCAACCCACCGCTGAGAGCATCGAGAATGAGCCAAGGTCAATGGCACGCTCACTGCCAGCATGTCATTGGCCGAGTGTATAACCTTTGGCCTTCCTGAAGGTCACCTGAAAGGGCTCAGGGCATTGAGCAGGAAAATGCTTTGCTCAGGTCCCAGGCCAGCATCCCCTCTTCGCTGGGGACTTAGGTGAGGTGACACCCCTGAGGAAAATGGGAGAGAAATGTCTTTCCACAATTCCTATCCACCAGGGCCCACTCATGAGGCTTGCACCCCTCACTCCATGGGGTGAACCCCTTGAGAGCACCCCAACTGCCTATGCGAAGGGTCAGTGGCAGGGACGCAGAGTGGTCAGCAGCCAATGGGCTGAGTCCATCCCACTGGCAGCTCCGCCACCAGCACCTGCTGCTCCTGGGGGACATCGGTCTCTGCCCCTTCCCGCGCTGGGACCCAAGTCCTAGGGGCGCTCTCCCCTCCTGGTGTTTCTGCCGCTGTGCCCAACCCACGACTTCCAAAGTCACAGACACGTCTAACCCCCGACTAGCCCTGCCCGGGAGGGGCCAGAACTCCACTCTGCTTCCCTGCTATCTGCCTGCTCCCCAGTGTCTGATCCCTACCCCATAGACTGCAGAGAAGTGATAGCATTTGCCCCTGGCGACCCAAGGCTCTGCTAATGCATGCTCCCTCTGCCCCTGGGGCTATGGAAAAACACATCACATAGTTCCTAGCACCTTGGTCTCCTTTGCCATGACCTCTGTGTTCTGGGCTAGATCAGAATTTCTTAGCTAGCGATCTGGGTTTCATGGAAAAGTTACCGAGGGGAAGGCTGAACCAATGGGGAGCTGCCATTTCTTTTGTAACGAGGACATAAAATTGTTACAGAGAACCGGAATAACCAAACCATGCTCGGAGAGCTTGGAGTTGCATTTATTACGCGCGGGTCCAGAGGAAAATGTTTCTCAAATTCTGGGCCCCACCATGCAGAAATTTTCCCTATTTATAGGTTTTCACTTTCTTTGTCTCCCAAATATGGGCTGTTTCCCGCCCCTTTTGCACGTTCTTAAAAGGCCCCTCTGTGCTGAGGCCTTGAGACCTCAACCAAAAGCCTGGCCTGGTGCTGGCACTGATCATTTTGTCCAGGGAAGGTTTAATGGCCTCTCTGAAGTGAGAATAGTCTCATTTTTTTTTTTGTTATTTAAGCAAGCAAGCATTTCCAGAAGCCTAATAGCAAGGTTAAAATTTCCAACAGCAGTTTTTCTATAAGATGGATGCTTCAAAATGAGCGAACACACTAACTGTCGTCTCTACGTGGCGTGGAGAGCTTCTCCCCAAGTTCACGCGGGGAAGGCAGAGGCGTGGGGCCTCCCCAGGCAGGGGGCTGGTTGCACAAACCAGAAAGGGAAGTGGTGCAGGGGGAAGCCGGTCTTTATCTCCGAGGCCAAGAGTCGCTTTGCAAGTTTGTAGTATCATTTCCCTAAACAGCGGGGGCCCGGGCTGCACTTGGCTTCCTCAGTTCTACGCGTTCCTGCTGCTGAGGAGGCAGAAACCCAGCTCTGAGCTCTTATTTTCTGTTCGGGGGGTGCGGGCTGTCCGCAGAGTTAAGCTGACTTTTCCTTCCACCATGTGTGGCTGTGGGATCGCACTCCGGAGCGCAGGATGGGATGGCCTAGCCCTGGCTTCCTGCAGCTAGAGAGAAGATGGAAACATCGCTGCTTCTCTTTTCTCCCCGGAATATGTGCGAATCAAAGGAAAAAGCTTTTTTCAAGTTAATGCACGGTTCGGCCAAAGAAGACGCCAGCAAAGAAGCCAAAATCAGGTAAGAGCAGAATTTCTAACGCCTGCCTTGTGCTTGTGAAACCGCGGTGGAAGGGTATTCGCTAGCCCTTGTTTTGAAAATAGCCAATGGAAAATGTATGGATTGTATTGCTCCAATGGGGGGAAATAAAAAGTTTTTATTTGGAGCAAACTGTTAAATCCAGTGATTTCATTTCTCAAAACATTTTTTGAATCTTGATGATGAAACTATTGCATAAGTCTTCCTTTTCCCCCCATTAACCCCTCTCGTGTTTTCATTTAAAAAAACAAAACAAAAAAAAACCACAGAAGGGCAACCAATTTTAACCACACAGACTAGCAACAATCTTTACTGAGATGAAATCTTAAATACTTGTAACAGAGGGGGAAACAAGTATACTTCACGTATGCTCCCCCAATTCCTCCCGTCGTATTTAAGTGAAGTTCTTTGAGAAAACCATTGTGAGTGTGTGTGTGTGTTGGGGGGGAGGTAGTGAGACAGGTGATGGGGTCATTCTAAACCTGCGGGTCACAAGGACAGAGTCTATCACACCAACTTTCCTGACCCTAACTGATCCCTTTCCTGACAGAGCGAAGGAGAAGAGGAACCGGCTGAGCCTGCTCCTGCAGAAATCCGAGTTCCACGAGGAGCCGCAGGCCAGGAGGTCTGCGCACTTGGCCAGAGTAACCAGGTGAAGAAGGTTCCGTGGCCCTGGGGGTGGGGGTGGGGGTGGAGGTGGTGGGAGGTGGAGAAATGTTACTGACTCTGTCAGGAGGGGTCTAAACAAGAGGAAGTTGGAAATTTCCATCTTATTTGCAAATTGCACAAGGATATAGGAAGGTTCAAGATTGCATTTCAGAAAAACAAGGAATATTCTGTAAAATGTAACCCCTTTAATAGCTTGAAGGACATGATCTAATAAACATTAAAGTGCTCTCTTTTAAAATGATAGAGCTGTCCATTTTCAAAGATATATTTTGCTCATTGTAAACTGATGGAATAGTCATTAAGAGTTTTCACAGTGTATAGTCATGGAGAAGACCTAGCCACATCTTTCATCAGTGGTTTGAAAAATGTTCTAGAAATTACAGCAAGTAAGTTACCAAAAGGAGTATTTTGTAATTTCTAGCCATTTCTTTAATTCATACAGAAAATGGAGCAGCCTTATAGACTTGTACAAAATTTTCCAAACATGAAATATAACCTATAAGAGATCCAGGACAAATATACTCAACTCCCTAAATTACCAGCATTGCTAAAATAAAACGCTTTCTATTTCTTATCCCTTTAAAAATTCATTAGTCAAACTTCCTGTATCTGTTTAAAAAAAAAAAAAAAGCTGCATCTTGTGGTAAGAGTTTCAAGGAAATTGCAGCTTACAAAAAAATGAAAAATACTACCAGTTCAGGTCCTTCTAGTTGCTGAATTAAGAAAAATCTGAATTTTTCCCCTTGGTTTTTAACCTAACACGTGCTTAGTTTTTCCTGAGAAACTAAACAAAGACAAAAGTGAACAGCAAGTTGAGCGGTGTTTTGAAAGCTGCCACTGTCAATGCAGATTGTGTTATGTAATCAGCCAATGAGAACCCATGAAATCTGGTGGGAAGAGCAGTCTCACAGCATCTGTAGCGCAGACTTGCCGCACGCTCCTTACAAAACATGTTGTGTCTTGAACAGAGTCTGCCCAGAAGAAGCAATTCGATGGGGCGAATCATTTGATAAACTGCTTTCGGATAAAGGTTAGTGGTATTTTCCCCCAACTACTTTATTCCTTCATGAAAAAGTATCCTACGTGTGCATGGAACTACCTATACAGCAGAGGCCATCATAAAAATTGAGTCTGAGGTGTAGTTTTGTAGCAATCTGAGTTTCTGATTGACAGAAATCTCTCTATATAAAAGCCTAATATGCAAATTGTCCTCAAGGGAGTTCAACTGGGAGACCAATCACTTGCTATGACATGTGCTCACCACCAGGGGGCAGTGCAGAACGAAGGAAGGCCTCAGCCAGCAGCTGGGGAAGGGAGGCTCTGGCTTGCAGCGGAGGGCCCTGATCACCAGCCAGGCCTAGGAACCCTCCTCATGCACAACTTTCATGCACAGGGTCTCTAGTAACTAAATAATAGAATAGTCATCTAGTAGAAAACAATATCATTTTATTAAGAAATAGAGGCCTATTACAGATTCCTGCAAGAACAGGGCTTCCTGTGGTCTGACCGAAGCGGAGACCACACCCCCTTCTGCTGCTTCACCCCCTTCTCTGCCACTCTGCTCCCTTCTGCAGTGCTTGGCTTCCTTCTATGCTGTCTTCAGTCTTCCCTCCATGCCTGCTTATGCAAATTAACCACCATCTTTGTTGGTTAATTTGCATATCCACTCCTGAGTGGCCAGTGAGCGTAGCAGAGAGACAGTCTATTTGCATGTTTTTTTTAATTAATGTAGATTACTTATTGTGGTAGAAATATCTCCTTGTGCTGTGGTTAATAGATTCAAATCTATTTTTTTAATGTTAAATGCAACCTTTGGTTTTATTAAATCCCAGTTTATCCATGCTATTTTTGTTGTTAAATGAGCTAAAATTAAAGTAATGCTTTTGATGGACATTCAGGAAAACCTCATGAAACTAGTTTCTTTTTACTTGTATACTCTGCCTATCAATCATGTATTTTTGTTTATTAAACTGGTTGGGGTGGCATTGGTCAACCTGAATGTATAGGTTTCATGTGTGGGTTTCTATGTTACAAGAGCTATATGTTACACTGTGTAAATCTCATTAGGACCTCCTTTCCCACCGCACCCCCTTCCCTCTGGCAGCCACCACACTGCTGTTAGTGTTCGTCTCAGTTTAATTTCCCACATACAGTGAAATCCCATGGGCCTGAGCTTTTTCTGACTTATTTCACTTTGCACAATGTTCTCCAGTGATCCTGCGTTTTTAAAGCGGAATTGTCTAGAAGTGGTCGGTGCAGGTGGAGCTTTGCAGGTGGGACGGGAGGTTAGGACTGATTGGGAGCCAAATTGGTCCCACCCTTGGAGAAAGCAGGGGTCAGAGGTCAGGCTTCGGGTCCATTTACAAAGGCAGCGGGAGAGGGAGCGTCTTTAGTCTTCCTTCAGCCCAGTTTCAGGGGCAAAGCTAACAGGCTGGTGTGAATGGCTCTGGGGCGGGGTACCCACAGCTCCTGGTTCCCACTGACCCAGGCAGCATCCGCTTTGATGTCACAAACAGCCCACACTTCCTCCAGCCCGCAGCTCTCATCACCATCTCAGATTTTTTTTTTTTTTTTTTACAGGGAGGAAGGGAGAGGAATGGAGAGTTAGAAATATCGATGAGAGAGAGACATCGATCAGCTGCCTCCTGCACACTCCCTACTGGGGATGTGCCTGCAACCAAGGTACATGCCCTTAACTGGAATCGAACCTGGGACCTTTCAGTCCACAAGCCGACGCTCTATCCACTGAGCCACACCGGTTTTGGCGGCATCTCAGATTACTTATTGTGGCTGAAATATCTCCTTGTGCCGTGGTTAATAGATTCAAATCTATTTTGTTAATTTTAAAGGCAACCCTTGGTTTTATTAAATCCCAGTTTATCCATGCTATTTTTATTGTTAAATGAGCTAAAATTTAAAGTAATGCTTTCGATGGATATTCAGGAAACCCTCATGAAACTAGTTTCTTTTTACTGTTATAAATATTCTACTCTGCCTATCAAGCATGTGTTTTTATTTTATTAAACTGATTGGGGTGACATCACCTATTCCTTCCCTCGTTCTTTGAGACCGAAATGCTACACGGACACTTCCCAGGTGAGGCTAACAGCTGGTCACACATTGCTAGTGGGGTTCACTTTCCCAGGTGCCTCTTGGAAGAAGGGGTTCCCATCGCTGGGGTAGCGGGGAGAGCAGAACCCAGGATGCATTCCCCTTTGGAGAGAACCCCAACTTTTGCCTGTTTGTTTTTATTTCCTGTGTGTTTTCTCCTCAATTGTCTATCCTCCTATGAGGCTTGGGTGACCAATCCATGATCCCCTGAATTTAGTGACCTAAGAATCCTGTTTTTGCAGACTGTTCCTGAAAATGTTCCCTCTTCCAGGGAAAACAGATTCTGTAATATTGACTCAAGAAATAATATATATGTAGTGAAATCAAGACTTAAATGAGGACAAGGATGTAATCAATGAAGACGGAGGGCAATAGGAAGAAAAGACATCCATGCTAACAGGATATAACTCATTCCTCTTCTCCCCACATTGCCCTGGACTTTCCCCTCTTAGCACCCCCTTTGGAGAAGAGTAAGGAAAACTGCTCTCCTCAATAACTTTTCTTCCTTCCCCATATCCAATCATTCAGGTAAGACTCTTGCCAAATAGATGTGGAACCTCGCCTATCTTAATTCCGCTGCCACTTAAATTGATCAGTTCTCCAGGCGAATTACAACAACCCGTGTAAAATGTCCCCCCATAATCCATGCCCCTCAAATTTGCTTTCAAAGAAGTCCTATTATTTCCAATATTTTGGCCCTTTAGCTTCTTAGCCTGTCAGAGCAAGGGAAGAGTGGGGGAGAGGAAATTCACTTGGTTTGCGACTTGTTTTTATAAGACAGACGTCTTTTAAGCCAGCACATCACCTGGTAAATAGTAAGTGCTCAACTAAACCGAATCTGTTGCTAGGAGAAGTTCTCCAGGGTCCCTTTGAGCATTGAGTTCGGATTCTCTTCTGCAACATAAAGACTATCATCTAAGCTAAGCTTCCTAATTACTCTGACCTTCAGCTTCCTCCAAGGTCAATGGAAATAACGCTCCCTTGAGTTCTAATGAAAATAGATTTCTGTCAGGATTAAAATGAGATAGCAGATAGGATACCCAGGACTGTTCGCTGCCACACACATGTAAACGTCACTGCTATTATGAAATATCAACAAGAACTTGAATCACCTTTCCCTGGTTTTTAGTTCACTCCTCCCTGGACAGACATGGACAGGATTACATTTCCATGGGGGTGAGGGGGACTCGGGGCAGCATATACTGGATTTATTCCTTTAACTTAATAAACCGGTACCTAATCATTCCATCCTCCTCTGGGCCGAGCAGAGGAAGGAAGCGTTAGCGAGGGTAATCAGTCCCATAGAACATGCTCGCCGCTGCCTTTCCAGCAGTCACAGCCAGAGAAAACTGCCTTTGCTCCAGCTTCCTGGGGGAAAGAGCTGGGGCTGGGAAGCGGCAGCAGGCGGGCAAGGGGGGTGGGATTCGAAGAACAAAAAACTGGCCTTGACCTACTTGGACGCTGTTATCAGCACTCCGGATCAAAGTACTAATTGAATTACCCCGAATTCACCCACAATTGTGCGGCTGGTATTCTTTTCATCAGCCCTCCAAATCCAATTATTCTAATTGCAAAGCTTATTGTAATGTTAAATTATAAAGCTTAAAATAATCAGCTACACAAGTCTGTTGGTGGCAATGGTTAAATGCAGCTCCTTTCTACTGACTTCACTCTAGCCACCCTTCCTTTACCCATAAAAAAAAAAAAAAGGAAAGATCTTATACTTAGGTGTGTATACACACACACACACACACACACACACACACACACACAAGACTTTGATCTATCAAATTTTATAGACTTTCCCTTTGGTTAAGTGTGTAAGCTTCTCAAATTCTGTGTCACGTGTATAAAAAGGAAATGGAGATTTTATTCAATGTAGTCTAACGGGACATGAAATGAACAAAACAGAATAGACATTTTTGAGTACTCAGTCTGACAAAATCGGTAGCTACTAAAACCACTAGAGATTGGTATTAGCATCCTCAGAAATGGGGCCATAGAAAGAGATGGATCTTACTCTAGATTTAGGGGATTCATCAGAATTCACCATCTGGACAAGGAGAACAAGAGGACAGACAGGCAGAGATCCAGCAAAGGCCTGGGGAAGTGACCCGCAGTGAGTTTAGGGAACTAATAAGACGTAATTCCTCCTTGAGAAACAACATTTGAAGAAAGGTGGTTTAAGGTAATGGTTAATGGCCAGATGAGACTCAATTAGAGAATGTTTTGCTGTCTTCCACAGAAAGCAAACAATCCCGGGAGTTTTTTGGTATTCCCACTACCTTATTCAAATTCCATTAAGATGTAGTTTAGTTCTTTTAAAATTTAAGAAAACAGTCGATAAAAATCCAAGGAAATCTAAACAAAGAAAGAACTTTAAATAATAATATGTCAACATTTCATAATAGAAGGGAACTGAACGTGTGCTATGTGGGAACTGTACTATCTTCAGAACTCTTCCATAAATCTAAGTTTATTCTAAAATATTTAAAAAATAAATAAGCTCAAACACATTTAGTAAATTACTGAAATCCCTCAATAATTTAACTGTTATTCTCCCATTTGTTCTTATACAGGTATTAGAATACATAATACTTTTTTTTGCCATTCCTGTTTATTGAAAATTTGTCTGAAATTACAAATGAATCATAAAAATCTATAACTTAACTCTTTATATAATTAATAATTTCTAAATGTTGCTTAATAAAAACAAAAAGCATGAAAGACCAACCTCAGACTATATCCGTCATTCATAATTATCATTTTCAAATCGAGTGACGATTCTTCTCACTGACTGACTTTATGAAAGTCAATGCTATCAGTAGGAAGTTAACAAATCAATCTATTCCAATTCCATTACTCATACATGTGTACTATAGGTTTGGTTGGGACACATATATGAATATATGTCTGTGTAAGACATCTTTCAAAGTAAAATACTACTTCTGAATACATATAATTTTGCAAACAACTGGCTAAATACATTAAAAATGATAAAAAAAATTTGCAATGTATTATGAAGGCTTTAGGAAACCTTTAAGGGAGACTACATAGATGCATGCAAGACCCCAACAGGCAGAAGGAAAGGAAACATTGAGCAGAGAAAAGAACATGGAAAGGGGATGAGAAATAGGAGTTTTGGTGCAACGGGAAAAGCAAACAGAGTAGTGACACCCCACACGGGGAATCAGGGTGGTCGCGACTTGGGAAGCCACCTGATGGGTGGAGAGCTGGAATTCCATGCATGTCACAGGGACCACTTCTGAGGCGGTCACAAACACAAAAGCTACCCTCAAGATCAGGGCTGTCTTGAAAAGAAAATGGACTGGGTGACTCGCTGTATGTGTATCCATGTCCTAAAGCAGTGATTCTCAACCTTTCTAATGCCGCGACCCTTTAATACAGTTCCTCATGTGGTGGTGACCCCCAACCATAAAATTATTTTTGTTGCTACTTCATAACTGTAATTTTGCAACTGTTATGAATCGTATCTGTGTTTTCCAACGGTCTTAAGCGACCCCTGTGAAAGTGTTGTTTGACCCCCAAAAGGGTCGCAACCCACAGGTTGAAAACCGCTGTCCTAAAGGGAGGTGATGGTGAAATAAGAGATGAGCCCAGCCCGCATGGCTCAGTGGTTCAGCGTCAACCTCTGAACCAGGAGGTCCCAGTTCGATTCCCAATCAGGGCACATGCCTGGGTTGCAGGCTGTCTCCCATGCTACAGGCAGCCAGTCAATTATTTCTCTCATCATTGATGTTTCTCTCTCTCTCTCCCTCTCTGAAATCAAGAAACATATATTTTTTTAAAAAGGAAGATGAGATGTTAAAAAAACATTAAAAAGATCCCCACATTTTATTCGTTAGTAAGAGTAAGGTGGCAGCTCCTTTTATAGATGAGAAATGGAGGGAGAGCAATATTTGTGAGATGCTATCAGGTTAGAGTTTGAACTTAATTGCTGGAAACCTCAGAAGTTTCACAGGGTTTTTGAGGCCCACCCCTGGAAGATGGAAGACCATTGGATCACACACAGATGCTCTAACCCTGCACACAGCTGAGAACTGAAGGTGAGGAAGAGAAGGGTATCCCCTATGAGGGGTCCCCATTAACCTTTCTACTGAATGACTATTGCTTGGACTCTGCATCCTGAATTGTGGTCCTACTAAGCTTACCTCTGAGGGTAATGAAGAAGGAAAAGTAAAAGCGGTACGCCACTGCACCCCCTTGGTTTAGAAACACGGACTGATTAGATGTGGAAAATACTCATCACCGATGTCGAGAGGAAAAGCTACAAGGAAATGAGAGCTTCTCTTCTGGGGAAGAAAGGACTTCTCCTGCTGCTGGTCGTCTAGTGGCTTTGGTATTTGCTCTTCCCATTTCTAGTTACTGGTTTGCTTTGAGATAAGGGTGTTCTGCAAAATTAACATCTCTAAATCAAGCTTACCCATAACAAACACCCAACTCCTTGATCACTAAGGATAAAAAGAAGTAAAATCCACCTGGATTTATGAATGGACCACGGAGCTAAATTACGACAGGGAGAGGAACTAGAGTGTGGTCACACCCGCTGGTCTGTCGCTCTGGTTGTGGTTTTGCTTTACGGACCTGAAGGCTGCCCAGCCTTGGAATCCTGCCTCAGCTTTGAATTCGGGGCTGAGAGGCTCGATTTGCCTTCGTCTCTGGTTGCCTCCCAGAATCATCATAGAAAGAGGAGGAAGGAAGAACGACAGCAGTGAAACCTGAGATGGTGCAACGCCACCACGTTTCCTGCCTCGGGAACAGCAGAGGAAGAAGGTTTCAGGCTGTTACCGGCCAGTGGCCCGGATACTCATTCTGTCTGTCCCTGAAGGCTCCGGCCCCCGAATCCCCACCAGAGAGGGTGTGCCATACCCTTCCCACCATCAAAGGAACCTCCTCTCAACCAACAGCAGTGACTCCCAGTTCTTTTCACCAGTTCAGGTGCTGGGATATGGAGGGTGAAAGGAATTGTGGGGAAGGAAACCCTAAAAACCAACAACCCCATGACTTGGCTGTGAGAATAAACCCTAGTGAAACACACGCGTCTGATCCCTATACTGTTCCTCTTGGCAGAGATTTCGGTTTAAAAAATACTAACCACAGAACGAGGTCATTAACTTTATCCTGAAGTACGTACGTTCCTAAATATTTGGGGGGAAATCTCTCTGTCAAAGTTTTCAAAGGATAACAGTGTGGTGTTGGGGGACAGGGGAGATGGTAGAGGGCATAGAGGGGATAAATAGTGATGGGGAAAGTAAAAAAATAAAATAAAAAGGCCAAAAATAAGTAAAAATAAAATATATAAAAATAGCAAAAAAAAAAAAAAAATTCTTCAGAGTCATTTGTCCCCTCCTGTTCCCTGCCACCTTCTGAGAAAAGCACCAGACTTTATTCAACTTCACCTTGGAGATCCAGCTGCAAGCCAGAGAAGCAAGAACAAGCGAATCACTCACGCTGACCACTCCGGGCTGCTCCGAGGCCAGAACGTGTCCATGGTTCAGGGCTCTGTGGCCTCCGTGAGACGGCCGGCCACGCTGGGCCAGGACTGACCACCCCACCGGCATCTAAGGTCGGTGACCAGTCCCCAGTCAGGCCCAGGCGGCCCAGGTCTTCTCCCAGTCCTGATGAGCCCGATGTTGCTTGTTTTCCCAGTTCCCTCACCAGCACCTGATCGCCAGCAGCTGGCGCTCCGTGGGCCAATTTATGGGGAGGAGACATGGCGGAGCCTGCCTTCGTGCCAATGGGAACACCAGGTGGCTCTCATCCTGATGGGGCGGGAGCCGTATCGGATCTGAGATGGAGGCGATGCCTAGAGGTCGTCACATCGTTTCTAACTACTGGTTTCTCGAACATGATGTTCCTGGGTCTCTTGTATGTTCAAAAGATTGCCCACAACATTGGGAAAAAAGAAGGCTTCATTACATGAGAGCAAGTTCTGTACGCAGGAGAAAGAAATGAGGATGTGGAACGCACAGTTTGAGGAGTGTATTTGTTTTCTGTGGCTGCTATTACAATTTATCACAACTTGAGTGACTTAGAACAGGGCACATTTACTCTATTACCATTCTGTAGCTCAGACGTGCACTCTGGGCCTCATTGAAAAGAAATCAAGGTGTCGCCGAAACCGGTGTGGCTCAGTGGATAGAGTGTTGACCTGCGGACTGAAAGGTCCCAGGTTCAATTCCGGTCAAGGGCATGTACCTTGGTTGTGGACACATCCCCAGTGGGAGGTGTGCAGAAGGCAGCTGATGTTTCTCTCTCATCAATGTTTCTAGCTCTCTATCCTTCTCCCTTCCTCTCTGTAAAAAAAAAAAAAAAAAAAAACAAATATTAAAAAGGAAGAAAGAAATCAAGGCGTGAACAGGCCGGGTCCTTTCTGGAGGGTCTAGGGGAGAATCCCTTTCGGGGTAACTTGGGTTTGGGCCAGAATTCCGCTTTTGAGGCTTTGGATGAAGCTCTCTATTCTCCTGCTGGCTCTAAACCGAGGGCCACTTCCCCTCCCAGAACCCACGGCATCTCCTGGCTCACGACCGGCTTCTTTCTTCAATGTCAGCAACGACGCTTCCCACGTCGCCTCTCTGAGCCACCCTCTGACAACTTGTGCTTTTAAAGACCCTGTGATCAGAGCGGGTCCACCTGGACCCCGCCACGTGCTCTCCCTTCTCCAGCTCCTTCTCCCTGATCCCAGCTGCCAAGCCGTTCCCCGGTGCGGTCACACTCACAGGTTCTGGGGCTCAGCAATCACTGTGCCAACCACCGGAAGCGCTGCCTCTCAGAGCAAGACCCATTCCTAGCGTTCTTGGTTTGCTGGGAAAAGAGGACCTGGAGCAACTGGACGAATCTGAAACGCAGTTTCCTCATCAGTGACAATGAACACGGGGTATATTGCAGGCATCGTTGTCAAAATGAAATGCAGAAAGCGGTATAAACAACCCTTAGCGCTCAAAACCTCTCCACGTGTTATCAATGCAAACCCTTAATTACTGCTACACACAATTCTACAAAAGAGATGTATTCTTCTTGCTTTATTTTGTATTGAACTGTTTATGTTACAAATAAAACCACTGACCATGAGCTACAGTCCTAGAGGGTGGTGAACCTCAGAAATGAATATAGCCCTGGCTGGGTAGCTCGGCTGGTTAGAGTATCGCCCCAATAAGTGGATATGCCAAGGCTGTGGGTTCAGTCTTTGGTCAGGGCACATACAAGAATCAACAAAGAATGCATAAATACGTGGGACAACAACTTGATGTCTCTCTCTCTCTCCAAAAAAATCAATAATTAAAAGAAATGAATGTAAGTGAAAATGAGTTGAGCAGACAAACCCTGGAAAAAGAGTTTTAAACAGGGAGAGGCAGAATCCTGGGGACCATAGTATGATCTAGAAGCAGGGGAGGGGTCCTGATGGAATGGCTTCTTGGCTTTATATAGAGTCTCTCTCTCTCTCTCTCCCTCTCTCTCTCTCTCTCTCTCTCTCTCTCTCTCTCTCTCTCTCTCTCACACACACACACACACACACACACACACCTGCACACTAACCTGGGAAGAGACATGATTGAAACAGACTACAGTGGTACCTCGAGATACGAGTGCCCTAACATAGGAGATTTTTGAGATATGAGTAATCTCTCAGATCGGCCGGCTGCACACGACCCACTAGTTTACCGCAACTCGAGGGTCTCATAGTTTCCCACACCTCAAGGTTACGGAACGAATTAAACTAGTATCTCGAGGTACCACTGTATAAGTTCCAGAATGGGGAGACACTCTTATT
Organism: Lasiurus cinereus; assembly: GCA_011751065.1. Classification (NCBI taxonomy): domain Eukaryota; kingdom Metazoa; phylum Chordata; class Mammalia; order Chiroptera; family Vespertilionidae; genus Lasiurus; species Lasiurus cinereus. The sequence goes on along the minus strand of JAAGEH010002526.1, from coordinate 3,933,867 downwards.
CAGGTCTAAGAATGAGTCCAGCCTCATTTCAACAGGAATGATATCTCCTTTTCATAGTTGTAAAGATTATAGCTATTTTCTAGGAGGTCCCTCATGGGTATTGTTCAAGGTGTGGGTTGCTGTGCTGTCTTTGAGAAGACCTAGCTGTTCTGTTTGCATTTCTGGCTATACTTTAATATCAGGCAGTGAATTTTCTCCGCATTAATATTTTCTACTTAAAATCTATCACTTCCTCTCTCGGTAGATGGACTGGAGACTTTTACCCAATTTCTTAAAACCGAATTCAGCGAGGAAAACATTGAATTCTGGATGGCATGCGAAGACTTCAAGAAGAGCAAAGACCCTCAACAAATTAGCTGCAAAGCAAAAGCAATATATGAGAAGTTTATCCAGAATGATGCCCCACAAGAGGTAAACGTAACTGGAAAAAGGTATAACTGTTGGAAATTTTGGGGAGGAGGATCTGCCTTCATCAAATTGGTACCTGCCCCCATACATTCCACCAGAATGCTATTGCTGAAGCAGAATAGATCTTTTTAGATTTCTCCACTCAGACAGAACGTGTTGTAAGACATTGTCACAGAAGAAGAGGTATAATCAAAGTCCCTCCTCAGGGTTATTTTGATTCTAGACTAAGAGTGAACACAATTACTTGCAACACTGAGATTCGGTCACTTATTCATATTCATCACCTTAGCACCAGCATGACAAACTCAAGGCTGACCCGGGCCAAGTAAACAAGGTTTAAGTGTATGTGGACCGCAGAAAAACCAAAGCTTCTCTTTTCATAGAAACATAGGTTTATTTCAATAAAGACATGCTGCAGACAAAGGGATGAAATAAATAAGTAATCGTTAATATAAAATAATAGAACATTTTAATAAAAATATTTTTTCTTGAACATTAACTTACCAGACACTGAATAACTGCACAAATTAACAAGCGTAACACAAGTAAACCTATTCTTCCTGCTCTTCCAAAGCAAAATATTTCCTGTTGTGCACACCAAACAAGTCAGTACAAGACTAATGACGTGACCATTGGCTGCTAAAATATTCACTGCTGGTATTAGTGGAGGGAAACGGTACGCCTGTGCGTAAGGCACGTAAGGGAAATGAATGCAACAGGATGATAGTAATCAGTCATTAGCGAACACTGTAGTTTGTTATTAATAACGATGTATAACAGGATATTGTAAAAATTAAGTTACAAAATTTTTATTAAAACGTTCCTTACATACGGTTACATTGGCTGGGCCACAACATTTATTCTTCGTGGGCCACATGCGGCCCGTGGGCCGTGAGTTTGACATGCTTGCCTTAGCATAAGCAAACTCATAGAAACAAAAGATGGAGGCACGAGAAATCAAGAAGTTGGTACCATGCAGGTTAGCTCATCTGCCTATACAAACTTTTATTTGCCCCGAAATGATCATTCCTCCTCCTTATGATAGACTTAAAAAAAAAACAAAAAAACATGATAGATGAGGGAAACGTAATTTGGCAATGGTCCAAGTGACAACACAGTTGTAATTGTCTTTGACTGCAGGCTCAGTGTGAGATAATTGTGAGATACAACTGCTAAACATGGCAAGTATTACCTATCCTCAAATATGAATTCAGTAGAATTTCTATATTTTTATTATGAGTTCAATAAATAGTGTTTCATCGCTTGAAAGGGTAGATCTAGTAGTCTACAATACTAAGAATTCCACTTGACTACAAATGGTATGGTCCATGAGGTGACCTTGTCTCTGTGGATATTGGTGCACACTAAGAATAGTGATTGTTCTCCTTGCTTCAGTATGTTTCACTCTGTTCTGTGATTCAGTGTATGATTCTCATTTTCCTAGGGTCAACCTTATACCCAGACCAAATAAAGGCAGCTAGGTGTAAGGTGTTACCCAAGAGGGAAAAGAAAAGACACCCCTGAAAACTCACCCCAGCAGGACCTGCTATATCAGCGGCGCTTTGATAAAAAGCATTCAGTGATTTCCATTTTTTAAATATGCATGGATTTGTTTTCAGCACACATGTGCTTGTGGGAAAGCATCATAATAGGATGGAAACAAGGGTTGGGATAAAACAAAAGCCCCCCTTTGAAATCCCCAATAGGCTCTGAACTCCCTGCTGGCTGTCCCTGAACAGTGTTTTATTAATGATCGAAAATGCATGGGACCAAATGACCTCTATGGTACTTGCTATGACAGCGTCCCATTATTCTAAATGAGAAGCGAGGGGGAAGGACCAGCAGCATCGGGAGACAAGAGCCACAGGGGATGCCACCCAAGAGTCAATCACCGAACCCCTAAACCCATGACAGGCTGAGCACCCCAGCACCCAAGCACATGCCCACTCCAACATTGAATAGTCTTTTTTTTTTAATACATTTTATTGATTTTTTTCACAGAGAAGAAGGGAGAGAGCTAGAGAGTTAAGAACACTGATGAGAGAGAAACATTGATCAGCTGCCTCCTGCACCCCCCCACCCCACTGGGGATGTGCCCACAACCAAGGTACGTGCCCTTGACTGGAATCAAACCCGGGACCCTTCAGTCCGAAGGCCGACACTCTATCCCCTGAGCCAAACCGGTTTCAGCTGAATGGTCTTGTACTGTTTCTCAAAGGTGTTTACTCCCCTCGATCGACCCTAACTCCCCTTTTGTGAAATTACGATCCAGGTTAACCTTGATTTTCACACCAAAGAGCTCATCATGAAGAGCATCACGCAGCCCACCCTGCACAGCTTTGATGCGGCTCAGAGCAGAGTGTATCAGCTGATGGAACAGGACAGCTACGCGCGGTTCCTGAAATCGGACCTCTACTCAGACTTGATAGAAGGAAGACCTCAGCGGCCCACCAATCTGAGAAGGCGCTCACGTTCCTTCACCTACAACGAATTCCAGGACGTGAAGTCGGATGTTGCCATTTGGTTTTAAAGAAAATTAATTTTGCTCATTTTGGGGGTGAGATTGTACTTCTGCCTCTAAGACAGAGCCTATGTGAACAAATGGGTGCATCATTTAAATAAAACATGTCGTGTAAGAGGATTTTAAGAATGTAAAATCAAAACTTTTATTCTGACAATACGTACTGTATCTGCCAGTATATTCAGTCACTCCTTCTATTATACTTCATTCCATACATAATCAGAAAAATAGATGTGAACAGACACGGATAAATGAATATCAACCAAAAAGTAATATATATGACACCTGAAACGATGAAGTAAATTCATTAAAAGATCAAGATTCAACCCATAAAGTTTTATTTATCTACTAGAGGCCCAGTGTACAGATTCGTGCACCGGTGGGATCCCTCAGCCTGGCCTAGGGGATCAGGCCGAAACTGGCTCTCCGACATCCCCCGAGGGGTCCCGGATTGCAAGAGGGCAGTTCTCAGGTGACACACCCCAGATTTGGTGGAGCTATTAAATCACTGCAGCCCGCCAGCTCCTGCGTGGTCTATGTGCATCATAGCTACCAGTCAGAGAGTCTGCCCCCGGTGGTCATTGCATGTCATAGCTACCAGCCAGACTGCTGGTTGGCCGGTCAGCTGGTCAGCCAGTTGCTTAGGCTTTTATATGTATAGATATCATTCCTAAGTCCATCTATGGTGAAATATAATAAATAATTCACTATAAAAAAATCACATGATTATGAAAGCAACAAGAACTTTACAATTGAGTCTGTTATTTACTTTTTGTTAGCCAATTTAGGACATGTTTTCTTCTTTTCTATTTTTTTTTTCTTGGCTATTTTGCCAAGAATTTTAGTTAAAAGAAGTTTTCAGGGTGTTGCGCCTACACACAAATAGATCTATATCAACAGCTTGATTTTTAAGAGATAAATAAAAATTATAATTATTCTTCAGTCTACTAAGTATAATTGCTCTGCCACAGCATACTATTTATCCATCATAAAGGGAAATCCTTAGGCAGATGTTGCAGGTAATATAAACAGACAATATTTATACTTTGCAGAGGATTTTGATTTAAAAATTAGGACTTGCAAATAACAGATAAAAAGTAATTGGAGAGAAATAAAATTAATAAAATAACTAAATATTGTGATCTAAAAAATCATGTGAAAAGAAGTATTTTTTAATCCCTGAATACTGAAAATGTTATTGCATATGTTCTAGCAACATCAGTGTCTGTCTTAAAAAAGGAAAAGGTTTCTTTATTTTCAATGTTTCACATAGAACCTCTGAAGTAGATAGGAGCCTCCAGAGAATGCCTGATCAGAATATGCATCTCTAAAGGTGGCATTACATAGTTATCACAGCAGAATAATTGATTAGCGCCTACTAAGTATGAGGAATCTCATAAAACACAATATCAGGTGAGTATATCAAATACACCACCCTGTCAAAAAAAAAAAAAAGTCATCTTCCTTGTTTCACTGGAAATTAAACCTTAAATCAGAACTCAACATGAAACTAGATTCTTTCTTTCAAGTGTAATTTTGCTGGTGTTATAAATATGTGTACTGAATATACACATGCATATCCATCATTATTGAAAGAAATACAAGCTATATTTTAGAATCAATTGTTTTAATTTTACTTTATATATAAAATGCTAATGATACTATAATTTAATTTAATGTAATATTTGGGGCAATGAAAGTTCAGATCATTTTATTTTCTGGAAAAAAAATAAACTATTCTTACTGGTATAGTATCAAAATGTGTTAGCCATAATTTCTAAATGAGTTTAAATTGTAGTCATATATGCATACATATATATGTACACAGTTCCAGGCTTCCAGATTTTTTTAAGGACTGAGATACTTAATTAGTTTTATATTAAAATTGTACATTTGATAAATATTCAATATTGAAAATAAGTAAGCTAGTTTTAGCTGGCTTTTATACTGAAGATATACATTACATATTAAATGAGTTGATCTCTTAAAATTCATTTTTAAATAGACGCTACCTTAATTTTTTAGATATTTAGTTGGATAATTTTTAAAAGACTTAATTGGAGCTGTAGATTTATTCTTTTGTTTTATAAAAACCCCTACTGATTCATTTTAATACTTTTTAATTGCTTCCAAGAGACTAATATATCTATAAAAATAAATGCAGGAATGACTAAGACTGGTTGAAATTAATATTATAAAAAGTGAAAACTGAAATTGAATATAGAGGTTAATTTTTGTCTCCTACATTTTAAGGCTGAATCTTTAGCCAAGATATAAACTGGGTTGTTTGCTCAGGTCTCTTCCAAGTGTAAGTGGTGATTCAGACCAGACCTGACTTCAATGATAAGGGAACAGGGGGAGGATTCAGATAAATGCAATGATAAATTTGCAGGTTTATTTAATAAATATACTCTTTTAAAAATTTCTAATTATGCTACACAACATAGCATTAAAAATCATACCAAAACGATGAATCACATGGAAAGAAATGTGTAGGCTTTGACAGAAATAAGGAGTGGGGTATGGCGTTGTGTAGGGCAAGGGGAGGATTAAGAAAGAATTGTGTACACATATTAATATGTTGTATGTAACTGAGTTATTGACTTCCTTAAATGATTATGGAATCTGTTTGTTTTTATTTTACAAGCCCAGAAACCAACAAGCTTGACAATTTTACTACTTCATATGCTATCCTTTTTTTCTGCATCTTTTAAAATTAAAATTTCTAAAATATCAATCGAGCCTCGAGTTATTTTCCAGATGGGGTTATTTTCTCTCTCAGACTCTAGGCTTCCTAAACTAAGTCGTAGTTTATGGAGATTATTCTATCAACTCTCACTTTGTAGGTACGTTCCCTTTAAACCTGGCTTACACACAAAACTGTTCCTGGGTGCAAAAATAAACACCCATACTTCTATTTTTGATCCCATGCATACCATTACATTGAGGAACACTTTCATACGAAAATTGAATCAGGATCTTTGGATAAAGGAAGTCAGACCCATGTAATATGATTTCAGAGTTTTGAAAATAAGATGCGGTGTGAATGTAAAATAAATGGCACAGGGGAAGACCAAAGTGGTTCTTCTTTAGTATGCGAGGCGTCGGTGCCACCGTGCTCAGAAGGTTACAGCGAATTTTAGGAGGCAGCCGAGATCCTGTGAACAGAAAATACACAACCTGCAGTTTTATTTTCCTCAGAAATCGCCAGGTATAAAACTACCCTACCACCCTCTCCGATAAAATAGAAAGCAGTTTGTTATTTGGAACTACCTGCCAGAAACTTTATCTTTTTTTGGTGACTGGTTTTGTTTGTTGGTTGCTTAGGCTATGAATGTGTTACTGGAAGCATACATTGAGGACATTCAGATTATTTACAGAATCGGGTTCTCTTTCTCTCAATACGGGTCTCCCCAATTTCAAGCAGCCAGACGCCAGGGGAAAATGTCAAAATATGCCAGCACCTGGTATAGAAAGGACTCTTGCATTCTGAAAATATTCAGAGTGAATTGTGGCAGGCATTTTTTTTCCCCTCCTGCGGTATGCTAACATTTTGAACCTTGCTATTTCCTTTTCATTCTGAGCAAACAAAATATTTTCATTTAATTTAAATAAAACGGCAGGTTGTGTATTTCCTGTTCACCAACCAAATGATTTAATTTTTTTTTTTTTTACCGATTACCTAGATTTTTATTTCATTATGTAATGGGGTTGGCGACGTGCAGTGCTAAAGGCTTCTCTTAAACCTGAGCCGTGTAGAAGACACCTCCTAAACAGGCTCACGGTACAATTTAATTTCGCTCAATGAGGGAAAGGTCAGGGAGAGGCTATAAGCAAGTCAATTTGCATGAGGTACGCACCCGGAATATGAAAATAATACCGTCTGAAAAATTCATCATGCCAGCTTTAAAAACCAACCTCAGGGCTAAGAAAGCAATTATAGGGAACGGTTCAACAATGACAACAAACTTTTTCTGATGATGTCTACTACCGTACTCTCCCAGCGAGAGACCATGGGAGGCGGTCCTGGAGAAGAACCAGTTCTAGAACTCGCATCCTTCACAAGTCCACACTGGCTTCTGAACATGTTTAGCAAGGCGACCTTTGTCGCCATCAGCCCAATTTCCTGCGCAGCTCCACCAATCAGGTCCTGGCATTCATGTCGGCTTGATATTAGGCTGATTATCTCTTTGTAGCTCTTTTTTTTTTTTTAAATCATGGTAACCAACACTGTCTGCTCTATTGGCTATATCCCACATTAATTTATCGCAACAGGATTAAAACTGCATTCTTATTCGCAATAGTGTGGCAGACGCCCGTTGATCTGTTTATCTTTTTTTTTTTAATGTATTTTTCTTGCTTTCAGAGAGGAAGGAGAAAAGAGCAAAAGAGAAACATCATTGATGAGAGAGAATCATTGATTGGCCATCTCCTGCATGCCCCCTACTGAGGATCGAGCCCCAATCCAGGCATGTGCCATGACCGGGAATCAAACCTTGACCTCCTGGTTCATAGGTCAATGCTCAACCCCTGAGCCATGCCAGCCTGGCCCATCTGTTTATCTGAAATTATTTTAATAAGAAGAGTGTCACAGAATGACAGTCTCTCTCTAGGTCACTGGAATGATTCCTATCCTATTCCCTTCAAATAAGAATAACTCACAATCCTTGACATTTATTGATTAAGAAATCTGATTTTC
>JAAGEH010002526.1:3807449-3926229 GCA_011751065.1 Lasiurus cinereus | reverse complement strand
GAGAGAGAGAGAGAGAGAGAGAGAGAGAGAGAGAGAGAGAGAGAGAGGAGATAGATAGATAGATAGATAGATAGATAGATAGATAGGGCATTTGCTACATTTTTGTTAGCTTCTTTCCCATGGGCTCAAAGTCAGGTTATGCCACTGAATAAAATGAGCATCAAACATTTTGCCTTCACTGTCTTCTATCTTAAACATCGTAGAATGGAGATCTTACCCAGTGGGGTTTGTTGAGGTGTTCATGGTCATGTTAAGATTTGATCCGCTCCACCCCCGGGTTTTCTTGGTCAACAGACTGAGAAGCTGGGTGGCGTATCACCAGCAGGACTGAACACAAGTCACTTGGAATTAGAAGTCCATTCCCAGTTCGGCTTTGCCCTCCTCTGGGTGCCACTAACATAAGCAGCAACAGAGCCAGGGAAGCACCAGGATGTATCCGTGCCCTTTTGATATTTTTATACTCTTTTATTTTCTAACTAGTAGCCCTGCGCATGAATCCATGTGCCAGTAGCTCGCTGCCACCGTCCAGTAGCTCTCTGCCCGCTGCCCGCCATCCTGTAGCTCCCCCTGCTCTCCTTCTCCTGCCCCCTTACTCTCCTGCCTCTATCCCCCTCATAGCTTGGTGCCCTGCCCCCTCCTGTAGCTCTCTGACACCCGCTTATAGCTCGCTACCCCACCCTCCTGCTGATCTGTGATCCGATCGTTATGCGGTTGGTCATTACACTTCACACTTCACGGCATAATGACCGTTTGCATATTACATCTTTACAGTAATGTATAACTATAACAATCAAATGAATAACTCCATGTCTTGAATCTGTAATACATGTTAAGCATAGTATTCTATAGGGCCACTTCCCAATGTGTAGACTCTGTCACTTTAATTTGTTGTGGCTCTTTTTTTTTTTTTTTTTTTACTATAAAACGATAACTATGCTGTTACCTCCTCACCCAGTTTCTGGAGGAGGTGATGACCTAGTGCCGTGGTCGGCAAACTGCGGCTCATGAGCCACATGCAGCTCTTTGGCCCCTTGAGTGTGGCTCTTCTACAAAAATACCACGGCCTGGGCGAGTCTATGTTGAAGAAGTGGCATTAGAAGAAGTTTAAGTTTAAAAAATGTGGCTCTCCAAAGAAATTTCAATCGCTGTCCTGTTGATATTTGGCTCTGCGGACTGATGAGTTTGCCGACCACTGTGCCTCTGAAGCGCTGAGATGCATAGCGGGCACTGTACACAGGTCCTTTCTGCATGTTCGCTACTATCCCATGAAACAGCTGATCCACGGGCAGAAAAGAAGCAGCAATCCTCTTTCCTATCCCTATCCCGCAAGGAGAGAACAATGCAGGAACAGAAATGCTATTTAAATGAGGGCTTTCCTGGACTTTCACCTGTCTGTGGGTGTGCCTGTGGGTGTGTATGCGTGCGCATACACTTATTCATTGTGGTTGGAAGAAGTCTAAGATGGTCCCTCAAGGTTCTCACTCCCCCGTGCACAGGTCTTGGACAACCGCCTGGCCTTGAATGTGGATGTCACCTGAGCATATGAGGGCCTGGTCACTCTCAGGCCGACACAACCCTGGCCAATGCTTTGGTTTCAGCCTACAGAGACCTGAGCGGAGAACCGGGGGAGCCGGCCTAGATCCCAGATCTGCTGCTAAGCTCGTGGGAGTTTGCTCCACAACAGTAAAACCTTCCTCCTTTCTCTATAGGACTTTGACGGCATCTATATAGGCACTAATGGTATTATTTCGGGTATTGAATATGCCATTGTATATCATAAACATAAGGGGCGCTGTGGGTCCTGGGACTGGTGATACATTAAACAGGATCGTCTACTCCTTTTTAAAATGTTACACCCAAAATTGATCAAATACATCAGATGACTCCAGACCAGTGCAAAGTTCAATGGGACCATTGATCTGGCTGTACACTCTGAGGCAGGCAATGGTAGCCAGAGATTGCAGGAGGCTATTTATTCAGTGTTAGGTCATTTATTCCCACAGAGAAAATGTTTCTTTGCAATGACGTTTGTTAGAGAGGAGGTCTGTTTCATTGTTCAAGAGTTGCTGTGAAGCCGTAGAGAGATATTTTTAAAAGCACTTTAAGCCTCTTGAAGTACACTTTGCAAATGCAACAGAAGATTACTAATAACAAAGAGCATTTTAATGATCTTATTTATAAAGTCTCCCTTATCCAAGTATACCGCCATGGTGTCCTGTTTAAGAACAGACCTAATTTTTAGTGACTTCACCAGATCAAATATATTTCTCTTATCTGATTAGTTCTGGAAATAAATATGAAATGACATTTTATGGGCATCATCTTAACCTTCGTTTCAACAGCAATCAGATTCATCATTGATGATGGGTTCATGATTTCAAGGAGTACAGTAAATTAAAATACAACCTTAACTTTAATGTTCACATTTGGAATTCCCGAAACAGATGTCAGATTGACGTACTGTCTAACCTGATCCTTCATGATTATTTTACCACTAATTCCTGTATACCTCCCGAAGAGGCGATTGCTATATTGAAACTCCAATTTCCAATTGCCTGCTGCCATATTCTATGAAGCAAGTCCTTGAGTCAGGGTGCAATTCGAGACAGAAAAACAAAACACCACACTACCAATAAAGAATACACGCCTTTTCAAAAATCAATTGAGACCTGACCATGACTTGATTTGGAAAAAAAAATTTGGTAAAACGCTTGCTGTTCATCCCGTACATATACACTCCCGTCTGTCTTCAGCTTGAAGTGGGATAGTAAAATGTCAATTACAAGCTCCTGTTGGTGTTATGGAGTGAATCTCAACCAGAAAGCCGTTGACATTTCTAGAAACATCCACTGTAATTGTGATTTGGTGACTGATGCATAGTAAAAACTATCTTATAAGCAGCATACAGGAACTTCTGAGCAACTCTTTAATGTACGTTGGAATTGTTGACATTTTAAATAATTCTATGACCTCTGAAGACAAAACGACAGGCATGAAGTTAGGAAGCAAATATCCTTCATGTAGAGGCCCATGTTTGGTTTTTTTAGCCTTACTGGACTTCCATTTTCATCCTGTGACCAAAACATTGCTCACCCACTGGAGACACACTGCATTAGTCTCCCAACTCCCATCTATGATTTGGCTTCCGATGGCATTAGTTACCTGCAACCAACGGAAGTCTGAAAATCTGAACACACAGAATATGTTTGTTTAGAAGTAAAACAATGGTTGCGGAAGTATTTTGCTTTTTTAAACGTGGTGAGGGTGGGAAGTTCAAGGTAGAGTACGTTGGTTTGTATTTCAGTATTTCATCTGAGCGCGGAGTGTTTAGAAATAAGATATTTTCCAGTCACAGAATTCACTGAGCCGTCTATTTAACACAGAGCACGCATACTTGTATTTAGCAAATACTGTATTTGAACTGTGTGAGCAGGAATATGTACGTCTTATGCTGAGTTACAGGTAACTGAGTTTAAATGAGCTACCTCCAGGGAGAGGGGACTGTGGTTTCCCTGGATATGTATTTTAAAACACATACATTTATTTATGAGACTATCATCATTTTAATATTTTACTAGAGGCCTGGTGCACGAAATTCGTGCACAGGGAGATGGGGTGTCCTTCAGCCCAGCCTGCTCCCTCTCCAATCTAGGAACCCTTGAGGGTAGGGTTGGGCCTAAACAGACAGTTGGACATCCCTCTCACAATCCAGGACTGCTGGCTTCCAACTGCTCTCCTGCCTGCCTTTCTGATTGCCCCTAACTGCTTCTGCCTGCCAGCCTGATCACCACCTAACCACTCCCCTACCCACCTGATTGATGCCTAACTGCTCCCCTGCCAGCCTGTTTGCCCCCAACTGCCCTTCTCTGCAGGCCAGGTGACCCCCAACTTCCCTCCTTTGCTGGCCTGGTCACCCCTAACTGCCCTCCCTTGCAGGCCTGGTTCCTCCCAACTGCCCTCCCTTGCTGGCCATCTTGTGGTGGCCATCTTGTGTCCACATGGGGGCAGCATCTTTTGACCACTTGGGGGCAGTCATCTTGTGTGTTGGAGTGATGGTCAATCTGCATATTACTATTTTATTAGATAGGATAGAGGCCTGCTGCACCGGTGGGGGCCAGCTGGTTTGCCCTGAAGGGTGTCCTGGATCAGGGTGGATGTACCCTTGGGGTATGGGGTAGCCTGGGTGAGGGGCCTGTGGTGGTTTGCAGGCTGGTCATGCCTCCTGGCAACCCAAGCTGAGCCCTGGTATCTGGGATTTATTTATTTTCCTCAATAGAAACTTTGTAGCCTGTATGGAGCCAAGCCTCCTGCTCACACAACCATTGAAACTTTGTTGCCTTAAGTGAAGGCCTGGGCTTGGCCAGGATGTGTGGAAAGCTTGGCTTCCTCCATTGCCAGGGGCAACTCAAGCCTCCCTCCTGCTCTCTCTGTGGCCCTAGCCAGCTTGGTTGGGTTAATTTGCATACCCACCCCTGATTGGTGGGTGGGCGTGGCAGAGGTATGGTCGATTTGCATGTTACTCTTTTATTAGATAGGATAAATGGCATAAATTTATATGTTTATGTGTATCTAACTGCTTTAGTAGCAATATCTAGTGGTTGTTGTTTTTTAATGTGGGTTGCATTCATCTTAACTTATTCTTTACTGTCTTTTGAAAGTCATGAGTCAGAATAAATTAACAGACTTATACCAGATGGATTCCAACAGACTCGTTACACAGAGACTAAACAGACCAGCGAAAGAGGACTCTTTTCAGAATAACGACTCAAGCTTTCATTGCCATACAAATTAATTCACTTAATGAAGACAGTGTGAAAATTCCTGTGAGAATGAGGAAGGTTCTAACTCCCTCTCCAACTCACTGATCCAACCCCACAGCATAGCTATGATTATCAGGTGGACTGCCTATGACCTTGGGACATCATTTCTCCTGATTGGTTGCTCTGCCTTGTGTCCTAGCACTTGAGCGACAAGCCCCGTTGGAATCTGAAATCTTTATGGCATCGGAATTCCCTCCCTGCTAATAAGCAAAGCAACCATAATGTGGCGCAGCTAACTTTGAATCTCTCTCCCAAAACCTCACCGTAAGGATTTGCCCAAGACTTGAACTGCTTTCTACTCATCAGTTTTCTCATTATAATGACAATGATTATTCCGACTTCATTTAATTGTTTGGGGAATCAGAGGAGATAAGATATTCATCCAATTAATATTTGTTTAGCATCCACTTTGTTCCAGGCTCCCAGTATTCCATATAGAGAAACTCTCTTATTTCATCTTCAAGAATATTTCTACTGGCTGGCCTTTGTGACACCTTGTTTTTGTCTTTGCCACGTGCTGGTGTAACCCTCTTTTCTTCCCGTCCCCCTACCCCCCTTTTGCCAACACCACTCCTGCTCTGGGTATACTCAGTCCTTCCTATTCTCCGTACGGTGGCTCAGATGGTTCTGCGAAAGGCCCCATCTGGAGAAATAACAGATATTTCTCCAGATAAACACAGGGCCCTCCCCCTTGTTGCACTTCAATTCCTGGCTGTTGGAAATGCTCTAAATGTTAAAACCCACTGATCACATCCCGATGGGATCATCTCTGCACACATTTATGTTCTTTTTCACTCTCCATCTTGTCAGCCTCACTATAGAAATGGCTCTTTGAAGATTCTGACTATGGTTTATCAACACGGGGTCTCCAACAGAGTAGAAATAGAAGACGTTTCAATGAATGAATAAATGTCTGCGCTGAAAAGCAGACATTGGCTTTTTTCAAGATTTTAACACAAAAAGCTACCTTAGTGTTTAGGGGAGGGTGAGTGGGTGGATGGGAAGTGATCAACCAAAAAACTTGCATGGACTCAGACAATAGGGTGGTGAAGGCCTGGGGCGGGGGTCAGGGGTGGGCTAGAAGGGGTCAATGGGGGGAAAAGGGGACATATGTAATACTTTCAACAATAAAGATTTTTTTAAAATCTGTGTTAATATACAGCATTTTAACAACTTGAAGGTAATAGTGGTTGGAATGGAATGAGAAGTCAGATCCAAATTCAAATGTAGAGTTTTTCCAATTACAACTCCCCCCTTCATTACTTCCCTCGCCAGAAATGACAAACGAAACAGTTAAAACTACAGTCATACCCCTGGTGGAAAGTTTTATTGAGAGTTTTAAATTCAAACTGCCAATTGTATCTAAAATAGTTAGACTGCTATTCATTTAAATCTACAGAAGCAATATCACCAGAACTTAAAAAAGAAATGAAAAGAAAAACAGAGCGGACTGAGTGGGAATTGGTGGTTTCACATGCATTGTCACAGGGCAGACACAACATACTTTGTTTCTGAAGCTCATCTCCTGTGGAGGTGTCTGATATTCTCCTTCCTATTCTGCGCAAATGCCTGCCATTCGCCACCTGCTGTGCAACGCCCACTCCGACTTTTCAAAGCTCCCCAAGTTATGTAAAAACAAAAATAAATTTCTTCCGACTCGGTTAACCATGCTTCAAATGTCACCCACACCCCTGCATGGCACGCAAAGAAAAGTCTCCACGTGAGGAGGTAAAGAACGAAGATTTACTTCTGCCTCCCACCCAAACCCATAAATCTTTGCGGGGTTGCATAATATATTTTAAATTATGCACAAGAGCTAGGGAGGGAAATGAGCCCAGCAGAAGAAGGTACACAATAGGCCTATGTTTACGGCCCACGGACCCGGAAGCCAGACCACAGAAGGCGTTAAGGAGACTATAATTTTAGGATTGACACCAGTCCTGGGCAGGAGACCCTGGTATCACCGGCTTTATGATGCTTTGCCATCAAAGCAATAAACTTATATTCATCCTAGGGGCCCAGTGAACGAACTCATGCACCTTGAAAGGAACAGCGGGCCGAGAGGCTGTGGCGGGCCCAGGGGCGGGTCTTGGCTCATCCTCCGTGCCCCTGCCCAGCCCCTCGCGCCACGGCCACCAGTCCCCTGTCTACCAACAGCCCCTCTCCCACTGCTACCACTCCCATGTGCTGACGGTGCTGACCCCACTCTGGCACCACCAACACATGCAAGCTGTGGCTGCTGCCCCAATTGAGCAGGGGGAGGTGGAGAAGACCTTAGGGTGATTGGGGCCACAGCTGCCACTCGCACCCACTGCCGGCACCAAGTGATCGGGGCTGGTGCTGGGTGCTGGCAGCAGGTGCGAGTGTGGCTCCAGCTCTGGTAGTGGGTGCGAGTGGGGCCACTGCCAGCAGCGGGTGTCAGAGGTGGTTGCCAGCCCTGATCGCCTCTCAGGTGCAAGCGCTGGGCGGGACCATAGTGCACAGGAGCGAAGAATTTTCAGTAACCACCAGAGGCTCACCCTGATGATAGCGAGTGGCGCCCTGCCTGGGTCTGGCACCCCCGCTCACTTGCTCCACCATCCTGCTGCAGCCAATGCCCACCATGTTTCACATGTGCCCCTTGCTGGTCAGCAGACGTCAGTTGTTTGGTTGTTCTGCCGTTCGGTCTATTTGCATATTAGGGTCAGATAGATAGATAGATAGATAGATGATAGATAGATAGATAGATAGATAGATAGATAGATAGATAGATAGATAGATAGATATAGATGATAGATAGATAGATGATAGATAGATAGATAGATAGATAGATAGATAGATAGATAGATAGATAGACAGATAAGACGTGGGCAGGTGAGCCACACTGGGTCTGAGGGACAACCCAGCCGGCTTCCACTCACATCTCACAGCTGGGGTTGCCGTGGACTGTGCAGGCTCTGGGTTCAGCCTGGCTACTTTACCCCCAAAACAATGGAGTCCATGTGTTTAGAAACTTAAAGGGACTCCTTTCTCTTTCATGGATGTGACCCTGGGACCTCTCCCGTCTGGGGGACAGAAGGTGATCAGGTCAAGAAAGTGCACTGTGCAAAGTGCACAGTAGCAAAGTCACAGTCGCCACACAAAAAACAAATACATCTGAGACTTTTATGAGGGTAACCGCTACACCCACAATTTCCCAGGAAGGCAGGTGCCAGCAGGGGAGGAGCCGGAAGGCTCACACCCAGTAACCGTCCTGATTCAACCTCCCCACAGACACGCGGACCGGCACTGTCCCTGACCCCACACTCCTGCCTGGCATCTTCCCTGCAGTAAAGCAAACTAATGCAAACCCGCTTCCTGTCACCCTACAGGGAAATCGGAGCACTCTGGGACCAAGACCCGTGATTTAAGGAGGAAGATTTTTTTTTTTTAAAGTTCAATTTCCAGAAATTTATCAGTCCCTGTAAGTTCTCAAGTTCTCCTTGTGCAGACGTGGGCTCATCCCACCACGCACTCTCATATTGTTGCCAAAGGCACTGGAGGCGCATTAAATCAGTTAAGTTCCACCGCAGGGGAAAATAATAGAGTTAATTCTGAAAAGTAATTTCTTAGCAAATAATCTAATTACCGTTCACAATATCAAAGGCAGGAACACGCAGTTTTCTTTCATTTCAAATATGCTAATGGGGCCAAACTGCTGACAAAATAAAGATTTACTACTCTTTCGATCAAAGAAGAATGATTTACTTTTAATCTAAGAGGAAGTTATTTTAGCCGTAAAATATGATAAGAATGACTAAACAAAGAATGAATAAAACATAGGCCGTGCACACTTTGGAGGCTGTCGTGGTTGCTAAAATGCACCAAGCATGGTCTACCAGCGGGCTGGACAAAGGTCAGACTACATGTGCCTGCAGAATTAAGAGGTGGCAATTTATATTTTGTTCTTTCTCTTACCTGTGGGCTACTTTGTATCTTCCCTGTTTTTACTGAGGAATGTGTTCATTCAGAACAATCCCATTCTATTTCTGCCCTAAAATTTTCTGTATTCATTTATACTTATTGTTTTCAGTGAGGAACGGAGAGGGAAAGATAGAAACAATGAGGAGAGAGAATCATTGATGGGCTGCCTCCTGCATGCCCTCTTTTGGGGATCGAGCCTGCAGCCCGGGCCTGTGCCCTGACTGGGAATCAAACTTTGACCTCCTGATTCCTGGGTCGATGATCAACCACTGAGCCATACCAGCCAAGCAAAAGTTTCAGTATTTCAAAATTAAGGTGAAAAGGTCATTTACAGTTGTTCATATGGAAAACTAACACAATAATCAATAAATAATACAAGAATAAGCACTGTGTTTCATATACTCATAAACATACTTTTGCCCCACCCTGTACTAACAAAAGGATAATAAAATGCATAACATAGAAAAGTCAAGGAAACTTGATGAGAATTGGTAAAGGCGACTGCCTTGACTTTCTAGAAGGTCATCCCAGATTTAAGGCCTTGTAACAAGAAATAAGGTCTGAGTTCTTACTGGACCAAGGTGGATCAGTTAGGTTGCCTTCTTTATTCTGGGTTCAGAGTGCCTGCCCTCCAAATCTCTCTTTGCCTCGGCCATCACAGCTAATCCTTGTCACAGTAACATGAAGTCCTCTGTAAGATGCTGGTCCGAAGTGATATTTTTTCATTTGTCTTCAACAGCCATTGACTATGGCAATACAGACATTGGCGTCATTATTGCCCGAACACTAGCGGCGTAAGAAACTTTACAGACTGTCTCATGGAGACCTGCCTGAGCTAAGGAGCAGGTGAGAGAGAGGGAAAGGGATCATTTCAGACACGGGAGGGAAGAAGAGCCGAAGTCTACACTCAGGAGAGCTTATCTCATCTGAGAAGGGCGGGGCCTAGGAACAGGATGGTCCCGGAAGCAGGAGATGGGGGTGCATTTCGTGAGGGGAGCTTTGTGGATGATGTGGCTGCAAACAGACTTAGGGACGGATCAGAAGGGAACTCCGTGGTTGCCGAGTTTGGGAAAGGAGCTTGGAATGTGATTTTCATTTCATCAGTCAGCTAGTCATTATCTGGGGGCATCTGTTAGGTATTCGGTATTGCTCCAGATGAGCAGTTCAGCAGTTAAAAAAATAATTAAAGTCATAGTGCTTCCCAGAACTAAGAGGTGTCTTGAATTAAAGTCTGTCTCGGAGGTCTGCTTTTGAGGCAACACCATAAGAAAGGAGTTAAGGCAAAGAGGAATGCGGGTGGGTCTACATGAGTGGACAGGAAGTAGGAAGATTTGTATGCATTGCATCCATGTCCACAGAAGAACGTGTACTGCAGGACATGTACTTTCTAGAACAGTGGTTCTCAACTTTCCTAATGCCACGTCCCTTTAATGCAGTTCCTCATGTTGTGGTGACCCCCAACCATAAAATTATTTTCGCAACCTCAACTTTCCTAATGCCACGTCCCTTTAATGCAGTTCCTCACGTTGCGAAAATAATTTTATGGTTGGGGGTCACCACAACATGAGGAACTGCATTAAAGGGACGTGGCATTAGGAAAGTTGAGAACCACTGTTCTAGAAGGTCTGGGATGACCCTCATCAGTTTTCATCCAGTTTCCTTGACTTTTCTACGTTATTCGTTTTATTATCCTTTTGTTAGTTAGGACAAGGTGCGACAAAAGTATCCACAGAACGATGTCCACACAAGAACACGAACAACTGGATGGGTGAGATAACGTGGCCAGTAGGGGTCAGTCTGCCTCTGTCCTTGGCCACCCCATTGCTCGCACAATTAGCCAGTGAGCCGAGTACCCATGGTGTCAGGGACGAAGCGATGCATGAGCACCAAGGTGAGGCCTCGCTTTTCCCAGGGCTTTTAAAGTGTAGCACAGTGCCTAGGTATGTCAATACAGCAAAACCAGTGTCCACGTTCTATGGACGCTGAGTGCACTGCCTCTTCTAAGGTCTTGCCTCGCAGTCCTGTGATGGAAAGGAATGTGCGAGTCGTCCTCCGACCTTAGCACTGGGAAACCTACAGAAGCGCTTCCAACCCATCACGAATACAGACATTCTATAATGAGATCAGCACATCAAGCAGAGAATCTGAGGTCTAAATGGAAGGCCGTGGCCATTATCCACGCTGGGAACCTGATCCTCGGCAGCGCGTGTGTTGTAAGAGTTGTTAGTAGATAACAGGGCAAATTGCCGGCACAGTGAGACCAATATCGCCTTCTCCGACCTGCTCTTGGAAGAGATTTTAAGAGAGAAGAACTGAACCTATAGAATTGAACAGCGGAAAACAGGTTCCTTCTGCTAAAGCAAGAAAAGCACTTGCTCATAAATGTTATTAAAGCTTAGATGTGGGGGATTTATTAGGCACCAGGAAAAATATCTAGATCCTGCATGGGACCTGAAATAATGCCGGAAAGGCTATGAGTTTCCACACTTGGAGGAAACACAAAACACAAAAATTTGCAATTTCCACTTTCTAGCCACAGACAGGTCAAAGGTCATGGTCTAAGCCAGTGGTTCTCAACCTGTGGGTCGCGACCCCTTTGGGGGTCAAATGAGCTTTTCACAGGGGTCGCCTAAAACCATGGGAAAATGTAGTAATGTAGTTTACTGTTCTTATATGAAGACTGTTACCCATGCTACACCATGCTTCAAGACAAAATTTCATTTATTTGTAATTAGAAAGAAATATTTCACAATATCTAATGGTGATTATCACTATGCTTTAATTATGTTCAATTTGTAACAATGAAAATACATCCCGCATATCAGATATTTACATTACGACTCATAACAGTAGCAAAACTACAGTTACGAAGTAGCAACGAAAATAATTTTATGGTTGGGGGTCACCACCACATGAGGAGCTGTATTAAAGGGTCGTGGCATTAGGAAGGTTGAGAACCACTGCTCTAAGCCTAAAACTCCTTCACCTGTCAAACTCTCAACATTTAAAATTATTTACAAATAATTCTCAATCATTCACAGGCTGAAAAATGCACTTCAGTAAAAGAGAGGTAAGATAAACACTGAGAGAATTGAAGAGGTTAGAAAACTCAAAGCAAAATCATCTAGATATGTGATCTTTTCAAGTTTTAGCTCAATTTAATTTGGAGTTTACTCAACTCTTTTATTTTACTTTGATTTTCTCTTTCGAGAGTTTTTCTTTCTTTCAATTTGTTCTGCCCAAACCATGATATTAGATAAATAATCCACTCTGCCACACTTTTAAGTTAATTTGAATTTCTTTGAAAATGACTGTTGTCCTTTCGCCCTAAGGACTTTCATTTGCTGGCAGGTGTAGGGAGGCCGAGGTGGGAGCAGAAAGGTTTAGGTGAATAACTTTATTTGGGTGCAAACTCCACAGTAAAAAACAAAAGGAAGAAAATAAATTTTGAGAACAGTGCCTTTTTGGACCTGCCTTCAATTTAATTTATATTTTATAAAAATTTAGAAAGTCGGACTTAAGTATTTATAGTAAAATGTCAACTTGCAAACAATCATTACAACATTTTAATTTAAAGTTCAATCTATATTTTTTATGAAAACTCAATAGTTTTTCACTAAGTGAATAACTTGTAGAGAAAAAAAGAGGCCATTCTTTTTATTTATAGAATAAGAAATTTTTAAAAATCAATTATCTGGATTTCATTTTAAGTTTTGCCCAGGGTTATATTTTTAGCTATATCTATCCTCATAAATACATCATGCAATTCATATTACTTTATGTTTTATATTGGAGATGGATTAAAGGACCTCAGAAGAGAAGTTTAGATTTATTGCTGAATATTAAACTTTATAAAGATTTGCAACTTTCAATTCTTAATAAAAAAGAGAAACGTCTACAAATGAAACAATTCCTACTCATGAGAATTAGGTCACAGGTGGAGCACTCCACTGATGGCCCGTTCCTGTGCATGACAGTGAAGAGGTCAGCATTTAGAGACATTTAATGACAACTCTAAGTGACAGGAAACCGAGTAGCAGACAAGAACCTCCCAAATACCAACAGCCTGAACTGTCGGGAATCACCCCAGAGTCTGGAATCTCCCATCACCCATCGATGGGAGAGAGACATCGATTAGCTACCTCCTGCACGCCCCCTATTGGGGATGTGCTTGCAACCAAGATACATGCCCTCGACCGGAATCGAACCTGGGACCTTTCAGTCCACAGGCCGATGCTCTATTCACTGAGCCAAACTGGTTTCAGCAGTAGTTATTTCTGATCCTATACAGATAGGAAGCAACAATGATGGAAGGAAAAATATTATTTTTAAGAACAGGAAATATTTTCCTATTTCTTCATAAGAGTGCTTCCAAGTTCTAGACCCACCCAGAGTTGATAAATAGCCATAAAGCATTATTTATTTTTCCCAAACGTGATTTTCTTACAATAATCATTGACCATGTAATACGTATTCAGATATTTGCCTAAGGTTAATTATTTTAAGTATATAATGGAAAGAAAACATCAATATGGAAAACAGGCTAAAGAGGAAACAATCCCTTAGAGTTTGGCGATTGATTGGACCCTATTATGTATATCTTAACTTTGGGGTCCAAACCATCGTTCATGCAGAGTTAATGATTTGCAGTGAATGGGAAAATACAGCTTCTACCCATAATCCGCTTTCCTGTCTGACTTCTCTTTGAACCAAAAAACAAACAAACAAAAACCTTTTCTTGTGCTTGATCCAAATTGTTCTTGCTCGTATTTAAATAAATTATCTTTGTTCTGTTGTTAGCAGTGAGAATGAGCACTCCACTGGAGAATGTAGGCAGCACAGAGCATGCTCTAACCACCTCTCAAATACATCAAATGCACCTTAAGTCCTAATTCTTTCTTCTCAGATTTTAGCTGTTCCTCTCACCATGGGGACATAGCAAAACCAGTAAGAAATGCAGAGTACAGGCAACTCTCAGAACTATTTTTAAACATGCTCTTGAACTACATGCAAATGGACTGTATTTTTTTTTTGAATTTGCTCAGTGCATATAACAGAAAATCTGCCCCTATACCTCACAACGGGACATGGAATTAACCATAGGGTTACATCATTTGCATGCTCAGTTTCTAAGCAATGTGCAAATCAATGGCTCCTTGGAATCTTATATCCTTTGGAAAAAAGCTATATTTAGCAGCTTGCTTAGAAGGCATTTTCCTAAATGCAAAATATCTCCCAAACTGCTGGAACACCTGGCTTTAGGGTCAACTAAACTCACTGGAAACATATCTTAGGAACATTTACCTTCTAACTACATTATGGGAAATAGAATGTGAATGCATGTGTATATATGTAATATACATCATACCATTATATACACACATTATATGATATAGAGCATACAATTATAGACACATACATGATATATATCATACTATCACATATTCTGTAGGTGACATATATCATCTACACCAGTGGTTCTCAACCTTCCTAATGCCATGACCCTTTAAGACAGCTCCTCATGTGGTGGTGACCCCCAACCATAAAATTATTTTCATTGCTACTTCTCATAACTATAATTTTGCTACTGTTATGAACTGTAATGTAAATATCTGATACGCAGGATGTATTTTCATTGTTACAAATTGAACATAATTAAAGCATAGTGATTAATCACAAAAACAATATGTAATTATATATTGTGAAATATTTATTTCTAATGACAAATAAATGAAATTTTGTCTTGAATCCTGGTGTAGTATGGGTAACAGTCTTCATATGAAAACAGTAAACTACATTGCTACATTTTGCTACACCGAGGACCAGTGTGTTGGTTCCTAAGACCATGGGAAATAGATGTTTTCCAATAGTCTTAGGTGACCCCTATGAAAGGGTCGTTTGACCCCCAAAGGGTTCGCGACCCACAGGTTGAGAACCGCCGATCCACACTAATAAAAGAATAAGATGCAAAGTGACCATAGTTTTGTGATGCCCACCAGCCAATCAGGAGTGCGTATGCAAATTAACCCAACAAAGATGGCATATGCAGGTACTGAGCAGCCAACACATTCCACATTGCCCCAGCCATTCAGGGCCTCTGGGCAGTGTGGGAAGACAGAAAGGTGGCTCTGGGCCAGACCAAAAAGGTGGCTCCAGCCGGAGCTAAAGCAGTGGCAGCAGCCCGAGAAAGAAAGGCCCATTCTTACACAAATCTCTGTGCATTGGGCATCTAGTACTATTATATATACCATATTTTCCAGCATATAAGATGACCTTTTAACCCAGAAAATCTTCTCAAAAGTCGGGGGTCGTCTTATACGCCAGGTGTCATCTTATAGGGTGGGTATACCCCAAACTCTATATTTTAACTGGAAAAGTTGGGGGTCATCTTATACGCCGGAAAATAGGGTACCTATGTATATAAGGCCTAGAACAGTGGCAGTGATTCAGAATTACCATTTGGACTTGACCTGCATCCACAGCAGTCAGAATAACTAGAGAGGATACATGTTCATGGAGCGTTTCTATTTCTCAGGACACTGTGTATGTCACAGAAAAAAGTTGGGAACACATTTAAGAGAAACCAATGTCCTTTTACACATTTTATATCCAACTAAAAACGCACCATTCGCAATGACAGATAAGACAATGGAGCTGTGAGTAAAACACCAGGGAGGTCTGTAACTTGGGAAACAGAAGAGCACTTACTGGTGTCACAGAACGTCTTTAATTGTTCCGGCGGCATAATAGGTTCCAGGCTTAAAATGCCACCGATAATGCAGAAATTTGACTTGAAATACAAACTCTGCAATTATCATCTCACAGCCTGGACTGCTTATTAGAACATTCATTAGTAACCCGCTTTTCTCTCGTCTGTCTCCTGTTTCTTCCCCATAAGCCAGACTCTGACAAAACATCGCTCGGTTCTTCCATGAAAACACTTCCTTGCTTGTGTCTTTTTGAACATGAAATTTAAACATGCAGACATTCACTTCATGTCAGAAATCTGGAACCACGACTACACATACCTGTTCTATCCCTGTTTGCTCTCAGCGCCCTTTTATCTTCATGCCAATCACCACCTTCCACATACATTTATATATGTGAAGGACTTGATTTGCAACACCCATCTGCAAACAACAGAAAGACTAAACTGGAGACTGGAAGTTAGAACTATTTTCCTTTTTTTAAATATATTTTATGGGTTTTTTACAGAGAGGAAGGGGGAGACATAGAGAGTTAGAAACATCGATGAGAGAGAAGCATCGATCAGCTGCCTCCTGAACACCTCCCATTGGGGATGTGCCCGCAACCAAGGTACATGCCCTTGACCGGAATCAAACCTGCAACCTTCCAGTCTGTAGGCCGACGCTCTAGCCACTGAGCCAAACCTGTAAGGGCTAGAAGTGTTTTCTAGTGGATTAAGAAAAAGAAACTTGGCTTAGAATACTCTGAATATATTCAATAACTTTCCATTTCTCCTTACATGGAAAATAGAAAAGTATTAAAAATTAGAGGAAGTCTAAAAACACTTGTATATATTTACATATTTATTTTATGTAAGGTATATATTTTTGTATTTATTTATGTTTGTATTTTATTACATAAAGTAAATATATTAATATTATGTAAAGTATACATTTATTTGCTGTAAAATATACACTGAGTGGCCAGATGATTATGATTTCTGAATGCATAATCATCTGGCCACTCAGTGTATATCCTATATAACAAAAGGCTCATATGCAAATTGTCCCCTTGAACAGGAGTTTGACCAGCAGGCAGGCCAGTCAACTACCCCTGTCCCCTCCCTTTGTCCAGGCTGGCTGGATCCCACCCATGCACGAATTCATGCATCAGGCCTCTAATGATCATAATAATCTGGCCACTCAGTGTATTTATAAGTATAAATATATTAAAACATATATATTACATATATATATATATTTATAACTATCCTGATTCTCTCATCATTGATGTTTCTATCTCTCTCCTTCTCCTTTCCTCTGTGAAATCAATAAAAAAATATATTTTAAAAGTGAAAGACTTTTATAGGCAAGAGGGGAAGGAAAGAGCTTTACTAGGGAAAAAAAGTGGGTTGGTTATTGTCAAGTTACCTTCCTCTGAGGGTGGCTAGGAGTCTAAGGCAGATGACTAACTAGTACTGATTAGATGACTCCTGGTTGACTGGTGTAAGATTCCATTTCTGGGAGGGCTGAATCTGTAACTAAGTGAAGTCTTTGTGGGTGACATAGGGCTCCAACAAGTGGCTTCATTTTGGGCTATTGTCTTGTGTTTTAAAAGTTGCTAATTGGGCCCAGCCACCGTGGCTCAGTGGTTGAGTGTTGGCCTATGAACCAGGAGGTCACGGTTCAATTCCCAGTTAGGGCACATGCCCAGGCTGTGGGATTGATCCCCAGTGTGGAACGTGTAAGAGGCAACCGATCAATGATTCTCTCTCATCATGAATGTTTCTAGCTCTCTCCTTCTCCCTTCCGCTCTGAAATCAATTAAAATATTTTTTAAGTTGCTAATTGGATCGGAGGGCCCACTGCAACCTTTAGCTACTTAGCATCTGAGACAAATGGTATAGATCTTAATACAAAGGTTTAAACTTAGCCTTTTCCACAGAGAAAGTTAAGTGACCATTAAAATGAGAAGGCCCCTCGTGTTATTTTAGGACACAGATCCTAAACAATGCATCTACTGCAAAACGCAATCCATTAGGTTAATGATCACGGTTGAAGTAGCAAAAATATATTAGGGCAGTGATTCATTGATTCCGTCAACCTTGCCCTGCATCAGCTTGCATTTTCAGAACGATGCAGCCTTCATTTTTCTTGGGATCGTGCTGCGGTAAACGATGACTTAATTTCTCTGTCAAACAGAATTCTCAGAGGCAAGCCCAGAAAAATTACGCCACATCGCATCCTTGTGCCAGGGATCCTAACCAAAGTGCGTCTCAACTCTTTCTCAGGCGCATTTTAAAAACATGTATTTCATTTTTTTGTTGATGTTGATCCTCACCCAAAGATAATTTTCCATTGATTTTTTAGAGAGAGGAACTTCGATGGGAGAGAACAAGCCCCCAACCAGGGCTGGGGATTGAGCCTGCAACCGAGGTACCTGCTCTTGACCAGAATTGAACCTGGGACTCTTCAGTGCTACGTTTAATGCTCTAACCACTTAGCAACCCAGTTGTGGCACAGATACCTTTTTTTTTTTTTTAAGTAATGACAGCTCCTTCAAGACAATATTTCTACATTAGGCATGTAACCCTGACAAGAAGGGCAGCCCAACTGTATTCCTGAGCAGTGTCATGGATGTAGCGTTAGGAGATACATATTTTTAAATCTTTTAAAAACCATTTCCAAAGGAGTCATACTTGATCTTGAAGAGCAACAGGTCGCACAAGGAACAGTGATGTGAGCTGAAACACTGGTGCGACAGGCAAGCTGGATGTCAGGGAAGCACACCAACCGGTCCCTCGCAGATGGCTGCAGCGTGGATGGGAGATAGGAGGGGAGGAAAACTGTATGAGACGTGGGAGGGGCCAGAAAACGTGCCTGCCTGGTCCAGAGAGGCTCTGGAGAGAAAACCACCCCAACTCTGTTGGACAGCTTGAGTTTTGTACCCAAATTTAGTGATTATGGATATTTTAAAAAAATATTTTTATTGATTTCAGAGAGGAAGGGAGAAGGAGAGATAACAACATCAGTGATGAGGGAGAATCATTGCTACGCTGCCTCCTGCATGGCCCCTATTGGGTACCGAGCCCACAACCCGGCATGTGCTGGGACAGAGAATCAAACCCTGACCTCCTGATTCACAGGTTGACACTCAAACACTGAGCCACACTGGCCAGGATGATTATGGTTTTGAGCTGAGCCTTCAAGAAGTGCATATAAATGTTACTGCAGTCACAACAGGTTGAACTAGGGTTTATTCATCCTGAGAGAGGGGGAAAGTTTACATGGTAATGCCTGTCTCACTGGCCTCTGGAAACTCCTGTGGTCAAAGAGCATGCTTTACGCAGCATAAGAATTTTTAAGATTCATAGATATATTCATAAAACAGAAGAAAAGATGCCGCCAAAGCCGGTGTGGCTCAGTGGATAGAGCGTCGGCCTGCGGACTGAAAGGTCCCAGGTGTGATTCCTGGTCAAGGGCATGTATCCTGGTTGCAGGCACATCCCCAGCAGGGGGCATGCAGGAGGCAGCTGATCGATGTTTCTCTCTCATCGATGTTTCTAAGTCTCTATCCCTCTCCCTTCCTCTCTGTAAGAAATCAATAAAATATATATTTTTTTAAAAAGAAGAAGAAAAGATGCCTCTTAATATGGTGGTTGCTAGATGAACTCCTCCAGTGTGATTCTTTAAGAATAAGAAACAACCAAAAAAAAAAGGGGGGGGTTGGGGGTTTGAAATAAGTCTTCTTCATTTGAAACCAAAAAGCAAGGTTTGCATGAACTCAAGCTATGATCTTCCTGGACATGCTAAGCAATGTGCTGGTCCTTGACACGTGTGTTTCAGCTCTTTCCCTGACCTTTTATGTTCTCCTTACAATAATGGTCACGTGTGATCTGGCCTGTATGACACCTGACTTTAACCCCTACCCTCCACTCCTCCATTCAGCTCCAATCCTACTGGCTTCCCTGTGCCTCAAGCACCCCAGGCTTATGTCCACCTGCCCAGACAGGAGGACCAGGACCGGGCTGGTCCCCTACCTGGACCATTATCCCCCAGTTTCCCATGGCTCCCTGCAGCCCCTTCTTCCTCTCTCTGCACACAGAGCATCTCTTCATGACAACCACTGGTGCAACCCAACCCCGTCCTGATTCCCTTTATGAGAAAATAATTTTCTACCTGTGTTTATGTAACTGGAAGACCTAAGGGATCATGGGAAGAAAATAATGCTTCAAGTTTACTCTCCTGTCTGTCTGAGGACCTGTGCACTGATTAAGGTGATTTTATTTTATTTTGTTTATTATATAGATACAGAGATAGAGATAGAGATAGATATATATATTAGTGATTTTTTTACAGAGAGGAAGGGAGACAGATAGAGAGCTAGAAACATTGATGAGAGAGAGACATCGATCAGCCACCTCCTGCATGCCCCCTACTGGGGATGTGCCCGCAACCAGGATACATGCCCTTGACTGGAATTGAACCTGGGACCTTTCGGTCCGCCAGCCGATGCTCTATCCACTGAGCCAAACCAGTTTCGACTGATTTAAGGAGATGTTAGTTAGATTCTGGGCCAGGACAGTAAGGAGGGGAAAAGAAGAAAAAACCTCCTAGTGGATTTGGAAAACGTTATGCGGAAAATATCGCGGTGCCTTCCTCCTGGTGGTTGCACTGGCATTAAAGGACATTTAAAGCTCGGTTGTAATTTTCACACCGCGCTTCCTCGTCGCTACAGTTGTGTTGTACGCGGCTCCCTTCCTCCAAGTGGGACCACATGTTTTACAGACTGCGAGCTACTAATCAAAAGGGTAAAGACGCTTTAATTCTGAATACATTTCACTTATCTTAAAGGTAAGTGCTATTTTGAGTTGCCTGCACTTTCAGATTATTTTTTTTTTTACCTCTCAAAAAATAAGTCAAGTCTCCTTCTGGATATAATAAACTGCCAACAACCGACACATATTTCTTAAGTTCAGGGGCTGAGCGGAGGAGAGGGGAAGAGGGAGATTGCTTTATGAGATGCGACCTTTGCTCTCGCTGTGTCACAATCTCACCTCTGGGCGGGGAGAGAGGAATCTTACCTCTGGCGGTGGCCATTATCTGATGACCTCCAAGGTGCATGCCACACACTTTTGTTGGGATTTTGATGACCTTGAGGTATTCTACAAGGACATAAATTTTGCAATAAATGTTTATGGGAATATGCTAAAGGAAGACTGTGTGAGCGTGATAGCAATCAATCATACACACACCAACACATCCCTGGGGAACATGGATTTTTTTTTAAAAATAACCAGACAGATTTTAACACTGTCTGAGGAAAGCAGCTAAATGATTGCCTGGATTTCTATTTTCATGCTTTTTTTCAGGAACAAAAACAGCTGATGGCTCAATGTTGCAAATGAAATGTATTTTGATAAATACTGCCTTTATAATTATCCAAAGTGTGTGTGTACATTTTGGGGGGGACATCCTAAATATAAAATACGGCAGAGCCCTAGCCACCCCTTTAAAAAGACAGCACACGGCCTGGCTGGCTCAGTGGTTGAGCATCAACCTATGAACCAGGGGGTCACAGTTCGATTCCGGGTCAGGGCACATGCCCGGGTTGTGGGCTCCATCCCTGGTGTGGGGTGTGCAGGAGGCAGCCAATTAATGATGCTCTCTCATCAGTGATGTTTCTATCTTTCTTTCCCTCTTTGAAATCAATTATATATATATTTAAGAGATACAAGCCAATGAAACCAGGGAATAAAGTTGGATCACTTACAGAATATTTTGCAGAAGAAGAGGTGTGCATTCGCAGAGCTGTGTATCATTAAAATCTCTCCATGGAGGTGGTTTCTGGTGGTCTCCACACTTTTCTGAACTCATTCCTGTCAGGAAAAAGAAAAAGATAAATTGAGCATGTGCCCTCACAATATGTATTTATGTAACATAATATACACGTACTATTGAGCTAATAAGTTACATGCATTGAAAAATACACACACACAAAATCATTGGTCAGAAATGAGTCAAACACTTTAATAAAGCATTTAATGGCTCAAAGGGTATAAAAAAACTTCTTACTGAGAATGCCTCAGTATTTTCATTACAGCATCCAAAGTGGAGTATATTTTGGTACTTGGGTTTGAGAGCCGACATTGTCATTTTAGTTAAAATATCTTGAAAACGCTTAAATACAAATAGAAGAAATGCACCATTGGCTGCATTAATAATCACGCCACACGGTTTTCAATCCGTATGTAATTAGGCTCAGATTTTATTGACATTTAGCTTGATGTGGTATTTCTGTGTTCCTTAAGCCACTGGTTAGAAAATGGTTTCTAAATCTTTTTTATGTGAAGAGCAATGGGAGTTTCCATGGGTGAAATATTTGCAACCAAATCTCTCCAAATATCTGTCTTCAAAATGCTCTCTCATTGGCATGAGCTTTTTCCTCGCTGACTGTGGGGAAAAAATGTCCTATTTACCACGAGGCACCTCATCAAATGTGATCATTTTAAAAAGTAGGTGTCGGGGGCCAGGAGAGAGTGTGATTAGATTAGAATGCTTCGGTTTATTTTCCCTGACCCTCCCAGTGTATGCCTGACAAACACTGAACTCACTGACCTTCATCTGACTTTCAGTTGGAGGATTCTTGGCAAGAATCTTTCTAAGTAACTCATCCATTTTGTGAAAGTCAGTTTCAGAACATTAGATCGCAAAAACAATCAATAATATAATTTTTTTTTATTTTTACTTCACACAAACTAAGGCCACCAGCATCAGTCTGGATTATTTCTATACCAGGCCTTGGGATATATCTTCATTTTTAAATAACAGTAACTACAAAACGAAGTCCTTATAATATTTTCTTGGATTTTGGTGGATCAACTTTGGGACTCCACATAAGCAGACATTCCGTGTTGAAAACCACACACACACAAACACACACACACACACACACACACACACACACACACACTGTGTGTTAACCATGTGAGTGATAACTGTGTAGACTAATACTGTGATCATTGTACTTACACTTCCCAAATGTCTTCCCTCAGGGTTCTACCCTGACCAAGGACACGTGGGAGGACAATGCTTTGTTTCTCTTGCCATTTATTCCACTTTGCCATTTGATCTGATTAGGAAGGAGAAAAAAAGGAGAAGTAGGTCACGTCTATTGTCATTTTCCTCCACAGACAAGTCGTAGTGAAAAAATTAGGTGTGGTCTCTCTTCACCGATGCCCGGAACAGGAAATAATATTGCAATTTCTACATTACCGTGATAAATCTTTTGAGTACAATCTTGATATAATTGCACAAACACAGCAAAAGTTTAAACTAAAAGTAGTGTTCCTTTTAAAATCTATTTAGGATGCTAAAGAAAAAATGTTTACTTACCTGTCCAGATTTCATTTGCTCAAGAGTTTATTGTGAAATTATTACGTGCCATGCATTATACTAGACATGGTATAGAAGTATTTATCTCTAAAGCAGTCACTATTGAGTTCTAAATAGGTAATGAGAAATCCCTCAAGAGTCCTCTAGCTGTTATCTTCTGCCATTAGTAAACATACCTTCTCTTTACCAACAGCAGGAATGTCACCAAAGAGAGGGTTTTATAAGTTAATTCCTAGCCTTGACAGCTTCAGGAGAAACAAAGAATGCTTCTCTTTACCTCCGATGACTAAAAAAATGTCATGGCACCTGAAGGTGGCAGTTTGGAGGTTTTCTGCCTTAAGGAGCAGAACACATCAATGCAGATGACGTGAGCTGGTTCCTTAAATCTTTGCATCCATATCATTATACAGTGGCACCTCTAGATACGAGTTTAATTCGTTCCGTAACCTTGAGGCGTGGGAAACTATGAGACACTCGAGTCGCGGTAAACTGGTGGGTTGTGTGCAGTCGGCCGATCCTCGCGATTACTTGTATCTCAACTGTTGCTCGTATTTCAAAGCAAAAATCGCTCGTTCGACAGCTCGTATCTCAAAAATCTCGTATGTTAGGGCACTCATATCTCGAGGAACCACTGTAACTACATCCACCTACCTATCCATCCACCTACCTTTCCGCCCACCTATCTTGTTAGTACTCTCTGGAGAACCCTAATACAGTTAGTATAATAAAAGCTCATTTTTTATTCACCATGTGATATTGAAGTCCTATATTTTTGTTTCTCACTATTTGTTGGAAAATATATAGCCAAGCAATGTAAAGAGAAATTAAATTTGATTGCTCTATATCTAATTACATCTTATGAATAGAAAATGACATATGGTTTACATAATTCAGATGTTTTTTTAATATTTATGATATTTACTATATTTCTTTATACAGTGTGGAAAAACAATTTTTTAAAATATATTTTATTGATTTTTTACAGAGAGGAAGAGAGAGGGATTGATAGTTAGAAACATCGATGAGAGAGAGACATCGATCAGCTGCCTCCTGCACGCCCCTCACTGGGGATGTGCCTGCAACCAAGGTACATGCCCTTGACCGGAATCAAACCTGGGACCTTTCAGTCCGCAGACCAATGCTCTATCCACTGAGGCAAACCGGTTTCGGCTGGAAAATAATTTTATAGAGAGCATTCAAAATATAGCTGTAGTGCTGTGCATCACAGTGTTGATATTGCCTGTACGTAGAGTACCATTGCACTACGTCAGTTCTTCCTGGAGCCAACGGTGTAGTGGGCTCAATAAATTCATCAACAGGAAAGAATAGCCTCACCCCTGGAATTCCACACTCATCAGAGAAGGAAATAAGAATCTTTTTTAAAACCTGGAAATTGCATCTTTATTCAGTGAAATTTCTATCTTAAAAGTTCTGTGCATGTATAGGAAAAAAGATTTTGATTTATGTGAAGGAGCACATGGATATGGAGAGAGGAGCACAAAAGACAACCGAACTCTACTGAGCATCAAGGGCATGTGGGGATCACTCTAATAACACACATGTCACAGCTACTGGACAGGGTGGCTCGTGTTCATTCCATCTACATCTGTCTCCCCAAAGAAAATGCTTCATCAGCTGAGACCAGTTTGGCTCAGTGGATAGAGCGTCGGCCTGCGGACTGAAAGGTCCCAGGTTCGATTCTGGTTGGAGGCATGTACCTTGCTTGCGGGCACATCTCCACTGTGGGGTGTGTAGGAGACGGCTGATCGATATCTCTCTTTCATCGATGTTTCTGACTTTCTATCTCTCTTCCTCTCTGTAAAAAATCAATAAAATATATTAAAAAAAGAAAAAAAAGAAAACGCTTCATGATTCTTTAAGAATACTGTATTTGCAGAGCCAAGACCGGTTTAGCTCAATGGATGGACTGAAAGGTCCCGGGTTCGGTTCCAGCCAAGGGCATGTACCTTGGTTGCGGGCACATCGCCGGTGGGGGGAGTGCAGGAGGTGGCTGATCGATGTCTCTCTCATTGATGTTTCTAACTCTCCATACTCTCCCTTCCTCTCTGTAAAAAATCAATAAAATATTTTAAAAAATATATTTGCAGAGAGGACAGATGAACCTGCTTGAAGACAACAGATTTCCTTACCTTTCTAGAGACATTTACTTCTTGAAAGATTAACATAAGCATTCCAAGAGGAGAGAGAGAGAAAAAAAAGAGTGAATTCAAGGGCTGCCAAAAGGGATGGAAAGCTTCTCCAAGAACGGAGAGAAATCCTTGAAATGCCAAAGATGTGCTGAGGACAAGAAACTCTGTTCCAAAGTCTGATGACGTCTGAGGCAGAACATCTCATGCCTACAGCTAGAGGGGGACTCTGGGCTGGGGGGCTCCCAGCGCCAGCAAAGAGGCCTGGATCCCGGGGCCTGGAAACCCCGTGTGGGCAACTGCAGAGGGCTGGGGCGCAGACAGTTGGCATCTCAGCAGCATCCATGTGCGCCTATGATTAGAGAGGCTTCTTCAACCATCTAAGATCCCCTGACGGCTCCATCCTAGGTGTATAGGAGGCAGGTAAAAAAAAACTTGTATGTGAATGA
Source organism: Lasiurus cinereus (assembly GCA_011751065.1). NCBI lineage: Eukaryota > Metazoa > Chordata > Mammalia > Chiroptera > Vespertilionidae > Lasiurus > Lasiurus cinereus. The sequence goes on along the minus strand of JAAGEH010002526.1, from coordinate 3,900,790 downwards.
AATGAAATTCTTCAATCACCTATGCACAAAACTCATCAAGATAACATTATAAATCATGAGAGAATTTTTGAAAATAAAATAACCAGAAAATGTATTAAAATATTTCCTCAGTGTATAAATGTGTATTCCCCTTATTGATCTCTGGACCCCATTTAGAAGAGATAATTTGGAAATTTATAGCTGGAGAAACCAGAAATATCTATACACCAGTGTTGTACCGAGCCAGGTGAGAGACTGAGGAATATTAAAAATCAGTAATATTGACCCTGTAGTTATTAACATTTGACATTGTGTTCATCGTTGACTCCCGTGGTCATTTTTATTGTTAAAATGCTGCATCAAGGAAGTAAAATCGTATGGTACTTGTCTTTCCCTGACTGGCTTATTTTGCTTCGTATAATATTCACTCATATGTGGAATTTAATAAACAAACTGAACTATCCAGCAACATAGAGACAGACTCACAGAGAGCAGGCAGACAGCTCTGGTTGGTGGGGGTGGTGATGGAGGGATTGAGCAAAAGAGGAAAATAGAGAGAGAACTCCTGGAAATACACAATAGGATGGAGATCGGGGTAGGTGGAGGTGGAAGAGGGCATAGTGGGAATACATGGCGATGGAAAAATTAAAATGAAATATTGTAATGAACCATTATCTTGATTCCTCCGATGAATTTTTGCTGCACCCTTAAATTTCCCACCTGAGAGCATTTCACTTGCTTCACCCGAAGCTCAGCCCTCACTCCACGCACCATATTTCTAGAATATTAATCACAACGCCTACAGAAACCACCTGAGGAGATAAATATCTCTTTGACCATGGGAGTTGAGAAACTGAGAAGAGTACGCAACACATGAGCTAGGGCCATAAAGGACGTTTAACTCAGAATATTCCTTTCTTGACGAGGGACTCACCCCAGAAAAATCTCCCTCTCTCTCCCACAGACAAAGAAAGACACAAACTGAGCTTCTTGTTAGAGGTGGCACTGATATAAAAAGAATCGTGAAATGTCTTTGACATATTTTTAAGCTTTTCCATTATTACCCATTTAGGATTTAGAAATTCTCTCAACAGCAGTTTACCTGCTGATTGTAACATATCTGAATATTCATTACTCTTATTTTAATAATTCAGTTAAAGTCTCATTAGCATCCGTATTTGAGGTTTTTAGTTAGATGGCAGCTGTAAAGTATGCCACATGGACTTTCTGGCTCTTTTTTTCATTTCTATATTTTTTGTTTTATGATAATGCAGCTCTCTCATCAGACAGCAGGTCTGCAGAATGGGATTGGGGAATTGATACCAGTGGGTTTTATCCTCGGTGGTCACAAGTAAACAAAGATGAAGACTGAAATAGAACACACTCAAAGTCATACAGGAAAAGCCTGCCGAAGTATTGATGGAAAGCCATATTCCGGGTGTATTTCATCACAAAACGGCAATACTATACATTTTATAGCGCTGCAGGCTTCACAAATTATAATCATTTTTTAGCCAAATTACCTAACAACTTCAGAAGGCAAGCTGTGTGGGTTTATTATCACTATTTTCCTCAGAAGGAGCTGGCATTAGGCCTCCGCAGGTCGTAAGGCACACCGTACTATGTTCGCTGCAAAACGTGATTCAATGTTTTTATCAGGAACCAAACATGATGCAATGTAAAATGGAATGCAAAGCTAAGTTTATGGAATTAGTGAGTTCAGTAGGGTCGCTTTTCTCATCCCAACAGAGCAGCAAACTAGAGCAAGAAGAGCCACATCTTCAAGGCCTGAGAGGAGAGATGCTGCAGATACAGCCCCTGGAGACAGTCATGGATGACTCCCTCCGAAAGAATGCTGATTCTCACCTTCAAAATCGTTCCGTAGAACCAGCGTCAGAGACAAACATTGGGTTTAATGGACCAAAAATCTGAGTTTGTTGTGTTTTTTTTTTAAGATATTACCAAAGATTACATGTTTGAAAATCACCTGTATCGTTAACGCTGTTTTACAGACAAAATGGGGTAGGCTGAAGCAGGTCATTGGAAATCCTTTTCCTGTTTTCCTGATCTAATTCATTAAACTCTCAATGTTCTTTAGAAAGACACCACCTCTATCAATGTTAAGTGATGATAGTAACCCAACCAAATTAGTAAATGTTGGCCATTCCTTAAACTGTATTTCTTACTGGAGTTCTTCACTCTGCCACTCCAGACCCCAGATTGTGAGTCTCTTCATGAGCAAATCAGTGCTTTTATGACAGAGTTTTGTTGTGTTCTTATTTGGATTTTTTAGCAGCAACAACTAGAACATTCAATAAAGCCCTTGCTGGTTTGGCTCAGTGAATAGAGCATCAGCCTGTGGACTGAAGGGTCCCAGGTTCGATTCCAGTCAAGGGCGCATGCCCAGGTTGTGGGTTTGATCCCCAGGGGGGGCGTGCAGGAGGCAGCTGACCAAGGATTCTCTCTCATCATTGAAGTTTCTATCTCTCTCTCCCTCTCTCTTCCTCTCTGAATTCAATAAAAATATATATATTTAAAAAAATAAAATAAGATATGGAAGATACTTGTTAAGTTACTTTAAATTGCTAATATTTAAATATATGGAACCATGAGGGACCATCCAAATCTTTTGTCCTAATTCTCATTTTTTTTTCTGAACCATGGAAACCATGGACCAGAAATGACTGCTCTCCCCATCTCTCAGAGGGAAGGGCACAGGGAGGATCTGGACTCGTGCCTTCTAACTCTAAGTCCAGTGAAATTGGCACTGCCTGGGGTTTTTCTATAGAAAGTGGCCTAGCCCATCTGGCATGGCTCAGTGTTTGAGCATCGACCTAGGAACCAGGAGGTCACAGGTTCAATTCTCAGTCGGGGCACATGCCTGGGTGGCAGGCTAAGTCACCAGTGGGGGGCATGCAAGAGGCAGCCGATCAGTGATTCTCAGCATGAATGTTTTTCTCTCTCTCTCTCTTTCCCTTCCTCTCTGAAATAAATTATATATATATTTAAGTGGCCTACATAAAAGCAGTAATTTTAAACTCTCTATTGCTTTCCCATTTCCACCCTCCCTGGCTTTGAGACCATCTCTTTCGTTGGTCTCTCGGCTGCCATTAGCCAGAGAGAAGCTCAGTCCCTCACATTTCAGAGCTCGAAGACGCATTACTTCTACTGCGGGGTCCTGACCAGTAAATTACCTTCACTTTTCTCCTGACAAAATTCAAGTTTATTAAGTTTCAAGATGTTGCCCAAGGACTCTGGCTAAGTAGAAAGGAAAGATTTATGCTTATAAACAGTTGTTTTTCCTTTATTGTGTGAGAAACCTCAAGAGAAATATCACATAAACCTAGAGAACAAGAAAATGAAATTTTAAAATGAAGTATGAGTTTTCCTAATAATCCTCTGCACTTCTATATATTAGTCTTTTTTCCTAATAATTTCTCTGACTTCTATGATATGTATGTACTGATGAGTAGTATACAACAAGTTTGTACATTATATATGTAAACTATTTACATGCATACCTCATTTTGATGCACTTCGTTTCATTGTGCTTTACAGATGCTGTGGTGTTTTTTTTCCAATTAAAGGTGATGGTAACCCTGAATCAAGCAAATCTTGTCGATTCAATTTTTCCAATGGCATTTGCTCATGTCTCTGTTACCTTTTGGTAATTTCAATCTTTTTCATTATCATTACATTTGCTACAGAGATCTGTGATCAGTGATCTTTAGCGGTACATATTTTGGACATGCACTATTGCAGTTACCACAGTATAATTTACACTGAGTGGCCAAATTATTATGATCTCTGAACGCATAATCATCTGGCCACTCCATATATATCCGATATAATAAAAGGCTAATATGCAAATTGTCCCCTCGAGCAGGAGTTCGACCACCAGGCAGGCCAGCCAACCACCCATGTCCCCTCCTCCTGGCCAGGCTGGCTGAACCCCACCCCTGCACAAATTCATGCACTGGGCCTCTAATATATATCTACACTGAGTGACCAGATTATTATGCATTCAGAGATCATAATAATCTGGCCACTCAGTGTAAATATACCTTACATGTGCACTGGGAAACAAAAAAAATCTTGTGACTTGATTTATTGCAGTATTCACTTTCTCGCAGTGGTCTAGAACCAAAACCAGAATATTTCCAAGGTATGCCTGTATTTAGAAAAGAAAATACTCATATAACAAAATTCCCTGGTATTAAGCGGGAGCCGAAACATATTTTTAAATATATATTTTATTGATTTTTTACAGAGAGGAAGGGGGAGGGATAGAGAGTTGGAAACATCAATGAGAGAGAAACATAGATCAGCTGCCTCTTGCACGCCCCCTACTGGGGATGTGCCCGCAACCAAGGTACATGCCCTTGACCTTTCAGTCCACAGGCCAACGCTCTATCCACTGAGCCAAATCGGTTTCAGCAGGAGCCAAAACTTTGTTGGTTCTTCTTGTGTCTTTATTACATCAGGCAGAAACAAAGCAAAGCCAAACAAATCAACTCAATTCCCTGTTTCTCTCCTGGTGGAACCTTCAAGGAGTTTTAGAACCAAGTGTTCTTCTTTAAATGACTCAGCTGGGCACTAGATCTCCATTAGAATTCCTTCACTTCTTCAACGACAAAGTCTGGTCCTGTCACCCACACGTTATTATAAAAATGGAAATTAGTAAGTGGAGAAAGCCATCTGCATATCTTATAATGAGTCTCAAAAATAAAAAAAAAGCCTTTTTCTGGAATAATAAAGCATTTTTATCAAATGGTAGGAAATGTATCAGTGTCATCTGCTAAGAAAGATGGAGCCAGAACTGGTTTGGCTCAGTGGATAGAGCGTCGGCCTGTGGACTGAAGAGTCCCAGGTTCGATTCCGGTCAAGGGCATGTATCTTGGTTTCGGGCACATACCCAGTAGGGGGCATGTAGGAGCTGGCTGATTGGTATTTCTCTCTCATCGATGTTTCTAACTCTCTGTCCCTCTCCCTTCCTCTCTGTGAAAAATCAATAAAATACATTTTTTTTTAATGTAAAGAAAGATGGAAAGAGTGTGGAGTTCAACTTTTCAAGGGAAGGCTTAACCGGAGTGCAGCATACAGAGAAAAACTCAGAAATCACAATTATTTTACCAAGTGCCCCTTTCTGTGTGAAACCACCAAGATTAAGCAAAATTCCTGTCCTTCCAGAAATCTCCTCATGACGCCTTGGAAAAAGCACCCCTCCTAGCGGTGTGGCTTCTGCCGCCTTAGGTTAGTTTTAACTGCTTTTGAACTTCACAGAAATGGAACTAACTGGTACGTATCCTTTGGTGCCAAGTTTCTTTCTCTCACCACTTGCCAGAGGAGCCCAGGCATGTAACCAACAGTTGGTTCTTTGCTGTTGCTGTGGAGTGTGGACTATTCCACAGAGGATTTATCTTGTCCATTGAAAGTGGACATCTGGATTGTTCATGGTGTGTATTTTACTTTTACCAAAAAAATAAAAATGCTAATGCCATTTGGATGTGTATCTTTTGAGACACATGTCTACGCAATTCTCTTGGCATTATCAGGTCGAAGGTTTTTATATGTTTGGCTCTAAGAGATACTTCAAACTATTTTCCAAAATGGATGTCACAACGCACCCTCCCATCGGAGGTGAGGACTTCAGTTGCTCTGTGGCCTCGCCTACACTTGGTATTGCCTTTTTTTAAGTTTAGGCACTGTAGTGGGTGCATTATGGCTTTCATTTTACTTCTTAGAAGATTATTACCGAAGGCCAGACCTTCCTGTGATTAGCCAGGGAGATACCCTCTGTTAGAAAGTGTGCTTATAACGCTTTTGCCCATATTTTTCAACTGAGTGGACCGCCTTTCTTGATTATGAGTTCCTTCTCTGTCCTGCACATACATCTTTTGTCAGATTCTAAGTTGCAAATATTTTCTCTCACAGTTGTTTTAGAGCAGTGGTTCTCAACCTGTGGGTCGCAACCCCTTTGGGGGGTCGAACAACCCTTTCACAGGGGTCGCCTAAGACTATCGGAAAACACCTATTTCCCATGGTCTTAAGAAGCAACACACCGCTCCTCGGTGTAGCAAAATGCAGCAATGTAGTTTACTGTTGTCATATGAAGACTGTTACCCAAGCTACACCACGATTCAAGACAAAATTTCATTTATTTGTAATTAGAAATAAATATTTCACAATATATAATTACATATTGTTTTTGTGATTAATCACTATGCTTTAATTATGTTCAATTTGTAACAATGAAAATACATCCTGCCTATCAGATATTTACATTACAGTTCATAACAGTAGCAAAATGACAGTGATGAAGTAGCAACGAAAATAATTTTATGGTTGGGGGTCACCACCACAGGAGGAGCTGTCTTAAAGGGTCGCGGCATTAGGAAGGTTGAGAACCACCGTTTTAGACATAAGAAAAAAAGAACTTCTCCACATGACAACAGATAACCATAGGTAAGAAAGAAAATGTGTTAAGTTCCGGGCATATAGGAGGAGCTCAATAAATGTTTTGAATTACCCTTAAGTGAGTTTTATATTTCATTTTAGTTTGGGTCAATGAAATCCTTTTCAAAATATTGCCTCGATAATGTGTTTAACATACTAAGTTTTTCTAGCAGAAAAATCATAATTAAGAAATATTTTGAAATATTTCAGAGGTTTGTGAATTTCACACAAAAGAGAAGTCTGGTGAACCATTCTTAAAAATTCTGAAGAACTAGCAGGGTTTTTTTTTAATTATTAATTCAAGTAAATATGCCATATACTGCTTTATTTCTAACATCATTTCTAACTCAAGATATTGAAGAAAAGAGGCATTGAGGGGAGAAGATTCTAAACAGTAAAAAAGAAAATAGATAGAGACTATCTCATTGCTTATGCTTAAGACTTTAGAACAAGAATAATTCATGTCGCATGCGAAGTTCACCACCCGTCTAATAGATACAAAATGATGACTACTCAATTATCGTAAAACTACTTGTAATTTTAAAAAATGACACTTTATTTGCCAACTGCCTGGGACAGTGTTTCTGCATTTGTTTTTAAAGAAGGTGCTGGAAACTTCAATGGGGAAAAAAAAAAAGCTTTGTAGCTGACATGAATGGGAATAAAACACTTTTTATATGAGCCAGTTTCTTTTGTACATTGGAAACTGCTTGGTTGGAGGAATATACATAAATCTATATAAACAAAGCAAGCCTTTTAAAATGTCATTTTAATTTCTGAATACTTCCTACAGCTCTTAGAGATTGCAACAGTGCAATCAATTAGGGAATCTATTAACATTTCCCATTGTCAACTCTATCATGTCATAAATATATATTACTTCTCAAGGTGAAATGATAAAAAAGGACTATTTAAGGAATAATGCATTGTTTTAAAGGCTAGACTCTGAACAAGAACATCTGCAATAATTTTACTAATATGGTCAACCACTGACATCTATTGGCAAAAATGAATAGACAAGCCACAACTAAACGTATGAATGCAGATAAAAATGTTAATGGCTCTCGTTTGGATACTGACATTATTTAGAAACCAATGTTTAGCTATCGTTTTGATTAAGTTATATAAGGATATGAATATGTAAAATATATAATACTGAAATTAAGTGTCAGATGTGGCATAAATAATCGTTATAATTTTTCCCATCATACTACTACATATTAAATAGAAAAACAATTTTGTTATTTAAAAGAAAACACACAAAACTTTAAACATCTGGTTTTAGAACAAGGTTTAAGCTTGGGGATTTTATTTTAAATTGGCCCAAAGGTTATGTATTTTTAACCTGGAAAAAAAAGGAAAAAAAAAGGGAAAAAAAGAAAAGGTGCCTTCTTATATTTTCAAGCAGATCAGACCATAGTTTCACTTGTTCTGCGCATGTCAATGGGCTTTCCAGTCTTTCATTCATTTTTGTCTCTAGCCTCTCTCTCACACACTAAGTACCACTTCCTACGGTTCACCAGACACTTCTTCCCACTGTGAGTAACTTCCAGACATTTGCTATTGAGTGAAATAAGCCAGTCAGAGGAAGGCAAGTATCACATAATCTCACTCACATGTAGAATCGAATGAACCAAATACAGTGGTACCTCGAGATACGAGTGCCCTAACATATGAGATTTTTGAGATATGAGCCATGGAGCAAGTGATTTTTGCTTTGAAATACGAGCAACATTTGAGATAGGAGTAATCACGCGGATTCGCCTGCTGCACACGACCCACCTGTTTACCACGACTCAAGCATCTCATAGTCTCCCACGCCTCAAGGTTACAGGAACGAATTAAACTCGTATCTCGAGGTACCACTGTAAACTGATGATCAAAAATAGAGCCAGAGACATAGAAGCATGAACAGGCTGCTGGACCTGAGAAGAAGGCAGGGGAGGGGGTAGAAAGAGATCAACCAATGAATTTGCATCCCTCTATGTGTCACCTATGGATACAGATTATGGGGCGGTGAGAACTGGAGAGGACCAGAGAGGGCTGGATGAGTTTAGGGGAGGAAGGGGAGGAGGACCTATGTAAAACTTTCAACAATAAAGATTTTAAAAATAAAATAAAATTGTGAGATATAATGTCCACAACAACAATAACAACAACAACAACAACAAAGATATTCCTATGAGAACCTCAATCCCATCTATAATACTAAAAGCGTAATATGCTAATTAGACCGGACGACCTTCCAGACGAAGCCGGGGCTGCGAGGGAAGCACAGGTCCCGGGGGGGCCAGAGAGCAGCCGCGAAGGAAGGCCTACTCTTGCACCAATTTCGTGCACCGGGCCTCTAGCTGAATTACAAGATTCCAATTGTTAAGGCTTTTCAGGAGACGCGTAATATGGCTGCCTAATTAAACAAGGCGTTAAAACCACCTCCAGAGCTGGATGGGGAAGGGAGGACTGGCATTCTATGGCCACACAACACTGTTTCGATTTAACGGTGTCTGGAATTTAAACTCTTGGTTGGCGTCCAAGGCTTTCTGTGGGCCAAGTCACCTGATGGCCACATCTGCAGCAATTAGACAGATCCGGACAAGCAATCAGCGGCTCCGCATGGGACCCTCCGTCCAATTTCCTGTGCTTCCTCCCCCTCAGGGTGCGCGTTTAAAGGGGCCACCGCTCCTCCTGCAAGCTATGGCTCTCTCCCGCCGCTGCACGCCAGCTTTCTCGGGGGAAGGTCTTTTGAAAATTCCATCTTTCAGGACATTTCCCCAAAGCTCTGGGCAAAATAATTTTGATGTAGATACTGACTTCTTTACTATTTCTGTTGTGCGCTTTCTTTTGTAGCATCGTTCTTGCAGACATTTATTGCAAGTTCACTCTTTGCTCTGCTGGACCACTGCCTGCATTTTAACTCTGTGCACTCAAATTATGCCATTCTAAGTGCAGATATCTTGGAAGTAAAAAATCCTTTTTAAAAATAATCTATTGTATTACAGAATAAGTTAAAATGAAGAGAGTCTTGTTTAACACTGTGTGTGTGTGTGTGTACGCATGCACGCTTTTAGGGAGCCTTAAATTTCTTTTCTTTTCTTGACCTTCTCTTTCAATATCCTTTGCTCCTCACTGGGTTGTGAATGTGCCCTTTCCTTGTGTCTGAAAATCTTTCAACCTTCACCGTGCATTCGAAGGATCAGCAATATGTTATGTTTTTATAGAACCTTTCTTCCCGGGAACAGAGTGCTTCATATATATTACCACATCCATCCTCAAAATTTCTCTCACAACACCCATAGCCCTGGCTCAACTATGCCTCGGTGGGAACCTCGACCCGTATCTTTAGTCCTTCCCTCCTTGACTGCCTTTCTTATAAACTCTGTAAATCACATTTTCGGAATTCTGTATCCGCAGAAAATAAGCATAATTCTGTCACTTACGAGACTTTTTCTGTCTAGCCTCGTTCTCAGGATTGGCCCTGTCTGTTTCAAGCCCTGACCGCAGTCTGCCCGGGGGGATCAGGTGATGAAGGTCTTGTCACAGCTCCCCATCTCTTCTCATGAAAGAGACATTACATGACCCGGTAACATGAGGTGCCTGTGTTTCTCCACTATGTCACTCATCGTTGCTCTAAATTATAGTTATGTCCCTTTTTGGTTTATTTTCTTTTTCTACAGGTGATTGAAAACATTCTTTAATTTGATTTTTATGTTCATACTGAATTCACATTTGAAAATGCAGATCCTGCCCAGCTTGGTGAGGTTCAGTGGTTGAGCATCAACTCAAGAACCAAGAGGTCACTGGTTTGACTCCCAGTCTGGGCACATGCTGGGTTGCAGGTTTGATCCTGGGGGGGTAGGGGGGCTGGAGGCAGCCTATGATAGATGATTCTCTCTCATCAATGACACACACACACACACACACACACACACACACACACAGCCCTAGCTGGTTTGGCACAGTGGATAGAGCACTGGCCTATGGACTAAAGGGTCCCAGGTTTGATTCTAGTCAAGGTCACATGCCCGGGTTGCAGACTCAATTCCCCAGTAAGGGTTGTGCAGAAGGCAGCCAATCAATGATTCTCTTTCATCATTTATGTTTCTAAATCTCTCTCCCTTTTTCTTCTTCCTTGAAATCGAGGTCTGAATTAGCATTTACCAAGTTTCTACTTTTTTTTTAAATACTATAGTGTGACAGTTTCCCTTCAAGTCCTATTGACGATAAAGATGGTGCTTATGCATTTAAAATCAGCTCCTGATTAGGAGAAATTATAAAAATAGTAGTAGCTTTTAAGTATTTTAAATGTCCTTGCTATGCTTAGAATCCTGACCCTAAAGGCTATGAAACATGTGGATGTAAAATAAGTGATACATTTCCTATGCAAACATTTATACCATATGAAAGTCATGCAAATGATGCTTTCATAAGAGGGGAGGAGGGAAGGCTTGTGGGTTGTTTTCCTCAAATCAAACCCTTTCCTTAGAGTACAATTGCAAAGTAAAGATTTACATATTTTTGACTGAAAGGTAATTTACATATCACAAGGCAAGTGACTTCATTATGTGAAGATTTCAGAACACTGATTGGTATGGATATCCTGTCATTAAGAAAAGAGACTCAGAGAGTTAAGGTTATGGTTGAACTTGGTCCATTGTACACTGGGTAGAAACACTACCCAAATCCTTCAAATTAAAACAAACTAACATCTAAATATCTTGAGTATGGAATGGATCCAATGGTGGTTAGATATTAAACTTGATCTAAAAAATAATGCAGTTATATGAAGACTGTATAGAGAAATATATGTGTATGTAATAGGGGATATGTCAACCTAGAAACGTTATCAGTTGGGACAAATAATCATCTGAAAGAAGCACTGATTCTCTCCTTCATCCCATCAACAAAGACGGAATCAAGAGAGCAAGCAGGAAAGATTTCTCCTGCACGTCATTTGTGTGAGTATCAAGAGATTAAAAATTTGTTGTATAAATGAACTTGCTAAAGGTAAAATGATAACATAGAGAGATAAAAAGTCCAAATATTCTATCACATTCACCAATTCAGCAGGTTTAGAATCATAAAAACGAAAACCTTTACAAGCTATTCATTGGGTCACTTGCACAAAATGATGGATTGTCACATTTGTCAGTGGCCCAACTCTGCTAAGCAGTCTTTGATTGAAATTTGTAAAAAGAGTAAAACGGACAAAGAATGTATGCCTCCACCGAGGGGAGGGAAAGAGACACGACCCAGGATCACAGAACCCACAGAATTTTAGAGTTGGGAGGAACAGTAAAAAAACAAAACTATCTCATCCTTCCCTTCTACTTTTTTAGAAAAGCATCTAGAACAAGTAATAAGGAGACCTTATCCAAGGGCCTACAGTTAGTATAGAGCTGATTACCATATTCTAAAATGTAAAGAAAATGTAAGATGTTTGAGCACACAAAAGCATGTTAAATATAAAAGTTTTCTTTCTATTTCTGTATTTATATAGTTTAAATAACTTAGGCAGAACTTGTACAGTGCTACTTTTATCATGTTTAACGTTTTCAAGTTCTATTTCAGTTACTCTTTGTACTGTTCTTCAACTATTTATTTTAAAGATCATTTTGAAAACCCTAGTCTCATATTGCCCTACATAAAAGTGTAAGTCCTTAAAATGTTACATTCTTTCAAAGTAGTTTATACATATTTTAAATGTGCGGTTTCGTAAGATACTAATAGTCAGTGTGCCCAGTCCAAACCCGTGAAGTTACCGTGCTTGTACATTTTCTCGAATATATATCATTCTAGTCCCTAGGTGCATGCAAGATGTGTTAGTGGTTGGTACTATGCTCTAAAATTCACATAGAGTGCCAACAGCATCTTTCCTCTGTTTCTAAGATTTATCGTATTATAACTAGAGGCCCGGTGCACAAATTCGTGCACGGGTGGGGTCCCTCAGGCTGGCCGGTTATCAGGGCCGATTGGGACCATCTTGCCCAGTCCCATCTGGGGCTGGTTGGCCAGGTTGGGGGGGGCTGGACCGTGGGAGCTTGGCTATGGGAGCACAGTGACCACCAGGGACAGCTCCTCCATTGAGTGTCTGCCCCTGGTGGTCAGTGCACATCATCGCTACCGGCCAGTCATCCAGTTGTACAGATAGCTTAGGTTTTTATAGACAAATATGAATATCTCCACCATGTAGCAGCCTTCTAAAGAGATCGATGCCTTGCTATTTATAGACACTGTCAAAATATTGGCTTATCCAGCCGAGACCGGTTTGGCTCAGTGGATAGAGCGTTGGCTTGCAGACTGAAAGTTCCCGGGTTTGATTTCGGTCGGGGGCATGTACCTTGCTTGCAGGCACATCTCCATAGTGGGGTGTGCAGGAGGCGGCTGATCGATGTCTCTCTCTCATGGATGTTTCTGACTTTCTATCTCTCTCCCTTCCACTCTGTAAAAAATCAATAAAGTATATTTTTTAAAAAAAATATTGGATTATCCAGAAAGTATAATCTTTAAACTTAAAAATGTCAAGTATGCGTATAGGTAGGTTAAGAGGACACTACAATTTTCTATTTGGATTCTTGAAGTAATTCTCTGAATCACTTCCGCTAATTGCCTGCGAGGGGAATGAGCGCTTTGTGGGGCAGGAGTGGAGCCACCTTCTGTGTGGTTGGGTTTAAGGGACAATATCCCCAGATCTCCCTCCATCAGCCTTCCCTCACCTTTCCTCCTTGAGGGGCTAGACTCTCGCTAAAATCTGTGAGAACTTCCGTGTTGAGCTAAATTCTCTGTTCCATCCCATCAGCAATGTTGTCCTCTCCCAAGGTTGATATTCTAGCAGAAATAAGGGGACCATTTTAGGGGCGCAGTGTGCTGGTGGAAGCTGGAGTGGACTGTCAGAATTCCGACCCCAGGTGTGCAATCCTGGGACAGTCCTCCACACTCCCTGCCTCAGTTTCCTCATCGACAAAACGGTGATAAAGGAGGCAGTAGCAGGATGCTCCGCTGAGCTATCCCTGTGATGTCTCGGCAGATGGGGTGGACAAACACCATGAAGTGTGTTCCAGCAATGAGATGCAAAGGATACAGCAACATGGGTGCGTCTGAAAGACGAGACGCAGGATGAATATATCACACAACATCACTTACGTATTTAAATGAAAATTTATGCATACAAAACAGCCATATGCACTTTGCAAGAATTTTGCACACGAAGTGTTTCACATTACAGCGTTTGCATGAGAGTCTGAATCAGTGGACAGTACAGAGTAGAAACTCATAAATGCTAACTCTCAGACCATAAAATAATGTAAAGGAAAGTGTGTGTGTGTGTGTGTGTGTGTGTGTGTGTGTGTGTGTGTATTTGTGCATTGTAATAAGTCCTTCAGGATTATCTGGGATGAAAAATATTTATAACCTAAAACAGGGCTACAAACAGTGGAAAACGTCATCAGAATATGATATCTTTGATTTGCTGTATTGTGAACTGAATTTCCTACTGGAAAAAAAATAAGACTATGAAGTTGCATGAGAGGAAACAAAGCAAATTTAAAATTTGCCAGCTGACTAAAAAATTGAAAAACTCTTTTTCAGCTTGGCTACTTTAAAATAAATCATTTGCATGTTATTAAATTTGGCTAGCAAAAAAAAATCACACAGGCTCTTTATGATGCTTAAGGACTTAACAAAGATTTTAATCTCCATGTCGTTTCTAAAGCCCGCAATTAATATATTTTCAAAGCATAAACTATATAACAGATATTCTCATGAATCTCTGTCTTTAATTCATCTAATTACATATTTATTTTAAATGAAAATTTTACATAATAAAAACCCTACTATTTAAGTCCTAAGCTAATGCATGCGTCATTAAAGTAAGTATATTAAAGCTTATTAATAAAAACAAGCCACTATTCATAACAACACTGTTTTATTCTGTTAGACTTAGGACTTTCTGTCAAGCCAATTATTCTGCTACCCACTTATCTGGTGAAAGAAAGAACAATACACCTTGATTTTTCACAAGAAATGGAGTTTTTAAAACTGTCCATCAACTAATGAAACTAACTTAATTACTTTCCGTATTTGCAAGAACATAAAATGGCCTAATTTACAAGTGCTGTTATGATACGTGCCTAATAAACTTGCCCTTATTTGACATTAGGACTGGATTTTATTGGAATTAGTGGGAAGTTTTATGACTCTGGCTTCTGTAATCCCCCAGCAGATCGACGAAATTCCTCTCTCATAAAAAATCGTCCTGATCCTGGCTGTTTTCTGATCATAAATGCAGGTACTAACGTTAAACATATAAATAAATAAGCAAGTTATTGGCACTTTATAGCAAGGAGCAAATTCTCATTAATTTTACTTTTATGCCTCGTTATTGCATTTTTTATGAATTATTTGCATAGCCAGGTGTAAGATAAACGTGATGAGAAGGTAAAAGACCTGCTATGTGGCTGGACAATAAGCATAAATCAAACTATTTTCGTGAACCTCACCTACACACTAACAGTGTAACATGAAGAGCCTGATCTGAGGATGATAAGATGCTTTTTAAAAATATGTTTTGCATTTTCAAAACATACTTCCTTCTGAGTAGCACATTATATTCTCTTAGAATAGAAAATATGATTCTAAAAAAAATAAATAAACACAAACCCACAGCCACATACCCTCCCCAACAAATACAGATTATAGCAAGTAAACTTCTTGAAATGTCTCATTTGAAAAAATTTAATGCAGATTTGTCGTATAACATCCCTGCAGACACACAGTATGTTCCCGGGAAAGTAACCGTGGGCCAGGGGACTCGCTGAGGCCTCTGGGAACTTAAGACCCACACAGACACCCCCTGAGGTTCCTGGGGAGATGGTTGAGCCAGAGGTTAGATTTTCCCTCTTTGGAACCCGAGATGGTTCATTTGAATATTAAGAATGCGGCATTCAAACCCCTAAGGTCAATCACACATTCGGTATCAGCTAAAGAAAATAAAATCCTGTGATGGCAAGACAGTGATCAAACTAGTCACCCCAAACCTCAGAACACTTTCTCCATCCCCACACCAGTCTCCCCTTCATTGCCACCCAAGGGACCTATTGTGAAGAAATGTGACTATCTGCAGTTCTGGCCAATGGTGCCTACACTTTTCACCTTCCCCCAAAGATTTTCCCATTTGGGGTTTGGAATCATAACTATTCAATCATTCGCCATGCAGTCCAGCAACATTATTCTCAAACACACTTTCACTGGTCACTGAAATGTTTGTTTGCAATGGTTCATTTTGCTCCTGCATCCGTTCCCCACTCATGATGCATTTCGTAAATTGAGTGTTCCTAGGGTTTCCTGGCCATACCACTCCCCCTCCTCGACACACACACACACACACACACACACACACACATACACACACACACACACACACACACACCACGGACTCCTACACTAGAGCTCCCCATTCAAATCCCTGAGACACTGCCCCACCTGTCACTACGCTTTTTCTACTTGCTTGCTCTTCTGGTGCTCTTCTCTCTAATTTGTTTTCATGGGATGAAGAACGACTGGCTGGTTAATCTGGTTAATCTGAAAATTGTCTTCAACTAAGTTTTCCACAAATGCATTTCATTTTCTCTATCAAAGTACTAAGTTTTGTCTCAATGCACTGTGGCATTCTGGGTTGGGTCCTGGCACAGAAAGAGGGCATCGGTAGGAAACTGGACGAAATCGGAATAAAGTTTGGATTCCGGTTCACAGGAATACGCCCAGGTGGATTGCTTCGTTTTGATGAATACCCCAGGATAATGTAACATGTTAAGGCAGGGAGGGCAGGAAGAGTGAGAGGTGTATATGATACCAGCATTATCTCTGCTGCTTCTCTGAACAGTTTATTTAAAAAGCCACACATTGCCCAGCCACTGTGGCTCTGTGTTTGGGCATTGAGCCAGGGGGTCCCAGCTCCATTCCCAGTCAGAGCACATGCCCAGGATGCCGGCTTGATCCCAAGTGGGGGGCGTGCAGGAGGGAGCCTATCAATGATTCTCTCTCATCGTTGATGTTTCTATCTCTCTCTCCCTCTCCCTTCCTCTCTGAAATCTATATAAATATCTTTAAAAATAGAAAACAAGGCTTGCATTTTAAAAGGAAGGGTGAGGGAGATGGAAATTTCAGGTGAAATGAGGGTGCTGCAGAGAGAGAAGTCTGAGATGAGAAACCATCAGTCACCCTGCCTCTCCCTCCCGAGGCAGCGCAGGCGGCCTGCCTTGCATAAAGGTTGGCCAGGAAGGAAATTGCATCCGTTTGCAAGACTTCAGGCAGGCAAAACCGAACCTCAGGTTTACTGAAAAAGAAGGTGAAATGAATGAATGAATGAATGAATGAATGAATGGGGTGATATGAAGAAAGCATATGGAATGTGGTCAGTGAGAGGGAAGAGTCAGAAATGATTCCCTGAATTGCCTTTGCTCAGTAGATGACATAAAATTGACTGGAAAAGACATTGTGAAAGAAGCCGACACTGAGATAGAAGGCAAAGATGAGAAGCGTGTGCATAAGCTTATAAGTTTGAGGACATTTTAAGTAGATGAAAAAATAAGTGAGCAGGAGAAGGACCGGAGCTGCAGCTGAAGATTTAAATATTGTCAGCCTTAAGGTGGCGTAGAGAGATTTATTGAAGATCATCCAAATAGTCATTGAGATAATGCAAATAAATGCATATTTGGAATGGGGAAAAGTCATTTGCCAAGCCATAAAAATGCACAGCCCAGAGATTATTAACCTAGTAATTTATTAGATAAAAGTATAGACTTATGCTAAGGATCTCATCCCAAAAAATATATAGTTTGGAGGAAAAAACTGTGAAAAACTAATTTTGTCTCATATAAATGTTTATATCGTGTTTCATTATTTAACCCTAAGAAGTGCAACATTTGACAAATAAAAGCAAACACATAGCTAAATACAGACAGATATGACACACGTGTAATAGATATTAACTATTTCCACAGACACATGTATGGTTATCTACAGTCATAATGTCAAAAACCAGCAGAGTTACCTTCAATATCAGAAAAATCAGTGAGTCTTCTGGCCACCTATATATATGTAGTTACATTTTGGTTAAAATGAAGTTGGCAAAGCTTTAGGATGATGACAAATTCTACGAGAATAATTCTACAATTATTCCACTAAAATGATTTTCCCACCAGGAGAGTTTTCCCTTCACTTCGATTATTGATCTACATTTGGTATAAGGCGCCCCTTATGTAGGTTTCTCCGTGAAAGGGATCTATTTCTCAGAGGGATAAGACCCTAGCAGTTGCACTTAACGGAGATTTCATGTTGCACCGGCTGAGAAACTGAACTAAAAGTCAGAAATATGATTTGCTGTTCCCTTTAGAATAGTATTTCACCTCAATGTGAACTGCACATTGGGAAAGTAGAAATAATAATTACATGGCACTTGGAAATCTGCACATAGAAAAAACACACGAAAGTATTCAGAGGGATGTGTGTGTGTGTGTGTGTGTGTGTGTGTGTAGGTAGATACATATACATTTATTGGCACAAACAGTGCTAATAATATAAAAACATGAGCATAGAGAATTTTCTTTAATATCAGAAAATCAATGATTCTTCAGACCACTGTCACGATGACAAGAAATAGAGACATGAAAGCGGATGAATGGCTTCCAGGGGTCAGATGAAAGGCAGAGGAGATGACCGTACAGTGTGAAGGAGGTCACTGAGGTGATGGGTTACATGCATCCACCCCTGTGATAAAATGACAGCACTAAATACACAGGTCCCGATGACAAGTGGTTAAGGTGCTATAATTACATAAGATGTGACCCCTGGGGGACATTGGGCGAAGGGTACATGGGACCTCTCTATCTTGTGTTTATAATTTCCTGTATAATAAAAGGCTAATATGCAAATTGCCCCCATTGGCGGGAGTTCAACCAACCAGGAGTTAGACCTGCACTGACAACTAGGGGGCAGTACGGAGCATGATAGGTGTTGGCAACAGGGCACTGGCAGCAGGTGGCAGTGGAGGCGAGACCATCACAGGATGGTGGAACAGGCTAGCGGGCAGTGCCAGGCCAAGGTGGGTACAAGCGGGGACCCCACAGATCAGCCCTGATCTCTGGCCAGGCCTAGGGACCCTACTTGTGCATGAATATTGTGCACCGGGCCTCTAGTCTATTTATATAAAAGCCTAAGCAACCGGACAACCGGACAACTGGCCGGCAGCTATGATGCACACTGACCACCAAGTGGCAGGTGCTCCATGCAGGAGCTGCCCCCTGGTGGTCAATACACTCCCACAGGGGGAGCGCCATCAGCTGACACACAGGAGCCAGACATCCGGCTCCCCGCAAGGCTAGTGAGGGAATCTGGGGCAGCACAAGCCTCTCCCTGCGTGCTGGAGCAGCGGCGGTGGTGAGACACAGCGGGCCAGGATGCCAGGAGCAGTGCCCCGCCCGGGCTCAAGCTCCTCCTTCCCGCCTGCTGTTTAGCACACTACTTGGTGCGGGGTGGGATCGACGCAGACAGCAGGCTGGAGCCTGATGAGCTGGCAGGTCAGGCCAGGCTGCTGGGGTGTGGAGGTCCACTGATACCCACCGGCCAGGCCAAGGGACCCCACAGGTGCACAAATCTGTGCACCGGGGCTCTAGTGTCAACGTAAAAGGCTTCAGAAGGAGTAAAATAAAACATATTGGTTGGCTTTCAATATAACTCAAAATCTCATCATTGATAAAATGTGGAGAAAGTGAACTAGTTCAACAGATGGCTCCCCAAACAATGGTTATAAAAAGACAGACTTCCTGTACACACAGCATTGTCTTCAGGTCAGCTTGTTCTTGCCTAATCTAGGTTACGTCTTAAGAAGTAACTAAGAGTCTCCTATAAATCAGAGCATAACTTATGTGAAATAACTATTAAATTTGCAAAAGAATATGTGTTCAATATCCACCGCCACCCCCATCAGTTACTGTCCCTTCTCCCAGTACGACTGGGTTCAGACGAGGGCGGCACTTCTTTTAAAATAAGTCACAATCTATATTCCATTTATGTCATTATGAAGCCTGAAATCTTGCTTAATGAGTTTGCACAACTCCTATTTTTAAGTTGGATTTCATGCACTCTTCCTATTAAGTACAGATTGCCATGTCTACACCTACAAATAGCACTATTGAGATACGGTATATTACGCTCACCCACATTAGACTTCTATTTTAAAAAAATACATAATGCTTACTATTTCTGTGCTTTCAAATATATAGCACACACCCTCACATAAAGGATGCACATAATTTGAAATCTGAAATTTGACACAAGGAAAGAAGAGATTTGGAATCTGTTAAAGGCATGCTGGAATCTTCGCTTCCTCACTCACACAGTGTGGCTCAGGGGCAGAAGGAATGGACATGTTCATCTTGTTCCCTCACACACATAATGAGAATCTCAGCATCTCCCCGAGAATGCAATCAAACTGTCTATGTGAGCCTATATATGGTGGCTGGCATGCAATAGAGGCTCATTAGTGACAATCACTATCACTAGATATTTTACTTATTAACTTCCTCCCCATTGTTACTTGTTTTTTTTAACACCTCCAGAATTTTCTTATTCTTACCCATTGGTTTCTGACCATTTCCATCTCATTTTATCTTTTTCGCAAACATATCCACTGGGCACTCTCAGAAGGCAACGTACTGTGCCATGTGCCATGAAATGTTGAAGGCTCTCTGCCTCCCACAGGGAAATAAGACTGGCCCAGTCATGTGGCTCAGTGGTTGAGCATCGACCTATGAACCAGGAGGTCACAATTCAATTCCCAGTACGGGGCATGCAGGAGGCAATGGATCAATGATTTTCTCTCATCATTGATGATTCTACCTCTCTCCTCCTCTCCCTTCCTCTCTGAAATCAATAAAAAATATATTTAAAAAAAAAGGAAGTAAGACCGGGCACAGGGTTGCAATAGGAAAGGGCGGTGATAATCTTGCGTCCTACAAGCTGAAGGTTATGGATAAGAGGGGTCCTTGGACAACTCCAAAGGCTTCTAAAAGAAGTGATTATAAAGCTACACTTTGGAGGTATTTAGAAGACAAAAAATGAGTAGAAAAGTCCAAGCAAACATTCCATGCATTAGAGTGGTTAGAGAAGAGAGGCAGTTTATCCGAGAGGAAGAAAAATATCTGTGTTTTATAGCAGACGTTTACATACTATCATGCTAAAAGTTCCAGAGGCACTAGATCAACACTGGGAAACCAAAGATTTGTGTTGTTGCTGAAAAAAGTGTTCTCATTGTCCTCACACCTACGTTAACAACTTGGTATCGTGTCCTCTCTGTAAAACCCACTGTCTGAAAATCGATTGATTGAAAATTAATGTATGGAGGACATCCCTGAGTCTCCTGCAGCCAGTCTATACGTCACACCAAAGCACCCTGGTCAGATGATTAAAAGGCTCAAACAGTCAAAGTAATGACACATTCAGGGGAAGACACTGATGCTGCTACGGTCTGATTCCCAGCAGCACACGAATTTGATGACTTCCGGACTGCTTTCTAAGGTTGCAAAGAGACTTCTTCCAGCAATAATCCACAAATTAAGAGGAGCTCATTCATCCTGTCAAAATATTAGATGATTGAATATCCCTGAGTATCTTGAGATATTGTACTAATACTTGCTAAAAAGAATGACTAGGATCCCACTGCCTTTTTTCTCCATCCTGTAAAAATAAATTTCCCAAGTTTAAAAGTTAAATATATACATATTTAGTACATATGTATATGTAACCACACACACACATATATATATATATGCTTTTTCATATACATTTTATGTAAAACCAAAATTATTATGCAAGAGTAAATATCTTGCTATAAAGAAAATAGTAATCTCATCTTGTGTTTTGAGGAAGAAAGGTGCTGGATTGATGAGAATTTCCTCTATTTCTTTTCCATTCTAGGTAACCAATAAGTAGGGAGGGACAAGTTCTCCCAAGTTGAAATTTGGATCTGATTGCAATAGCAGAATTAAATACACTTGAATTTACATCATGATTTAGATAATTGAGTCTACTAATGACAACACAATAAAGGAAGATACTGCCTTATACATTAGTAAAGCATATTGTAGGCTATGCTTGAAGTGTATTTGTATATAACAAAGAAATTCCATTTAGAGATATATATCCAGAACTTGTATTTTTCCATTCTTATCAGGGACTAGAAGATTCATGCACTGGTCGTGTCCCTCGGTCTGGCCTGCACCGTCTCACAATCTGGGGGCCCTCTAGGGAATGTTGGGTAGCTGGTTTTGGCCCAATCCCCACAGGCCCAATCCAGACAGGAGGGAACCTGATCCCGTGCATTAATCATCTGTCCCCTGGTGGTAGTGCACATCATAGTGACCGGTTGACTGGTCATTCGGTCATTTGGTCACTTAGGCTTTTATATATATAGATTAGTGCTCTCAAACACCAGGATTTTAGCATCTTCTCTCAAGTGCATATTTCAAAAGCTACAATGTGTAGTCTTTTTTTTTTAATATGTCAAAATTTTACTACCCAGAGAGTAAGTAATATTTATTCCCAAACCAAAGGTCTTGAATATTCTGTTGGGCCACAAAAAGTAAACAAAATATTTTAGCCAAAGATGGCCTACTTTCCAATTGAAATATTCCTTTATAAATTACTTTATTGAGCTTTATTACTATCTCCATGACTGCTATCCTACCTTCCATGATTTTTTGCATGATCTACTGAACTCTTTATCACCTAGTAAAAAGAAAGGGAAGGTTAGCTTCGGAGAAAAATCAAATAGAGGCTGAGTGTACAGATGCCAACATAGAAATTTGAAACGTGGGGGAGAAAAATCAATGAAATGGTTATTGGTCTCTATGTTGTTAAGCTCCTCAGTTACAGTAAAGAAAGACTAAGTCCATTAATACCTATGAAGACTATGAGATCACAGCATGACCTTAACAATTCTTTACAAAAAGAAAAAGAGAGAGAAGCTGATGGTTTTATCCGGATAATACGTTTAGCTTTACTCATCTCTATCCTACTATTCAAAATTAATTGTAATTAATTTAGGTATATGAATGCATTGATATGCAAAATGATATTTAACTTTTAAAGCATAAAAAATGCATTTTTTGCCTGCATCAGAAGGCTTGTTAAACTTCTCAGTGTTTCACTTTTCCGAGGCAGATGTTTCTTTGACTATTAGTGACTTGGGATGCGAACATAACACAAAGAGCTAGAGCACTTAGGACACACAATCCTGAGATGTGACTAGCAAGCAATGTGACGGATTTGTCAACAAGCATTCCGAGATCTAAGCAGCGAAACGAGCGTTCTCTTCCTAAGCAGCCACTTTGGGAGATTAGACACATTTCAGTGGCGTTGCCGTTGCTCAAAACGTTTCAAACTTCTTTCTCAGAGTGCTCTCAGAAATAATTCATAAACCATACAACACGCAGCCTCGCTGCTTTATAAATTACGTCTCATAACTGGAGGCAGAGCAGAATGGAAAAATATTATTTTCTCTTCCCTTCTATTTATAAAAAGAGGCAAATTGTAAATTATTCAGCCCCCACATAACTGCTTTTATGAGCCTGTTCTATAAATCCAGAAAGACAATTGTAAAACTAACAACAACAGCAATAATAATTATTATCCTTCCTTGTTTTCATTTGAATAAGAACATGATATGGACGAATACTCGTGCGACTTGGTTGTGGGCTGCCCCTCTTGTCCAAGCTCATTCCTGCTGGCCCTGTCCTTCTCCCAGTGACCACGTTGGCCAGCCACACAATATCTGACCTCCCCTCCTTCTCTGGAGCCTCTCTAAGTCACGTGACACTCCTGATCATCTTTTCTACCCGTCAAAATGCCATCAACGGCATTCCTAAAGGAGATCCACGACACTCTAACTTGGTCTGCCTCGGACCTAGTGTGCTGTCTTCTTCCCCGGTTCATGTTAAGTGTTGCTCTGCCTATCACAGCTCCTAAAGAATTTAAATATTTCTTGAATAAGTAGTTATGCCCTTGGCTCTATGCGCAATTTTTTTTCTGCGCTATGTCCTCGGTGAAATTCAATCTCACAGGCTGAACTACTCAAATACCAAGTCCTGCTTTTCAACCTTGCTCCATCTCTACCCTCTTTGAGCAATGCAGCCTTAAGCAAGTCATTTCACTTCTCTGAGACTTAGTCTCCTCGTATGTAAAATGAGAATAAAAATATTGTCTCTCTCAGAGAATCATGGCCAAGGAGATAATAAGGA
Organism: Lasiurus cinereus; assembly: GCA_011751065.1. Lineage (NCBI taxonomy): Eukaryota > Metazoa > Chordata > Mammalia > Chiroptera > Vespertilionidae > Lasiurus > Lasiurus cinereus. Next base: position 3,877,064 of record JAAGEH010002526.1, on the reverse strand, counting down.
GGAGGTTTCTGACACATTTTAAGTGAATTATTTTAACTATGATTGTTCTTTCCCCAAAAAATTATTGATGGCATTTTCACTTGGGTGTCATGCAATCAATTCACTATGCTTTCAAAAATACAAACAGTGGCTGGAACCGGTTTGGCTCAGTGGACTGAAAGGTGCCAGGTTGGGGGCATGTACCTTGGTTGCGGGCACATCTCCAGTGTGGGGCGTGCAGGAGGCAGCTGATCGATATCTCTCTCACTCATCAATGTTTCTGACTTTCTATCCCCCTCCCTTCCTCTCTGTAAAAAATCAATAAAATATATTAAAAATATATATATATACAAACATTGTCTAGCACTTCACCAAGTGTAGGCTCTCACTGAGATGAAATTATGCAAGCACCAGAATTAAACTCTTTTTTTAATCTATGGGGGTGATATTGGTTAATAAAATTATATAGATTTCAGGGGTCCAATTCTATAATACATCATCTGTGTATTGTATTGTGCACTTACCACCCCAAGTCACATCTCCTTCTGTCACCATGTGCTCCCCTCTTTACCTTCTTCCTCCTCCCACACCCCATTTTTCTCTGGTAATCACCATATTTTAAGTTTGGGAGTTTTTTTGTTTGGTTTGTTGTGGGTGTGTTGTTTTGTGTTTTTGGGGTGTTTTGTGTGTGTGTGTGTGTGTGTGTGTTTGCTTAATCCCTTTACGGTTTTCATTCAGCCCCCACCTCCTCCCCTCTGACAGCTGTCAGTCTGTTCTCTGTATCTCTGAGTCTGTTTCTACTTTGTTAAATTATTTTGCTCATTAAATTCCACCTGTAAGTGAAGTCATATGGCATTTGTCATTCTCTAACTGGCACATGTCCCTTAGCGTTTCCCTGATTCTCCAGGTGCGATGTTACATAATTCTTCCTCTCCTACCTTTAGCGGTGAAGTGCTGTCACCTGCCTGTGACAGGAGTCGATCACACTTTGTCAACAGCTTTCTGGATGTCTAAACTGGATTCTTCCTGCTCGCTTCTCCAAACCAGCTCTTCTTTGGTTGTCACTGTGAGTGCTGGTAAGAAGACTATCTGCAAGTTGCCGGTCTGAGCGCTGTCCTGTGACCCGCTCTGTCTTGTCCCTTCTACACGGGCACCCCATGACTAACGTGCACTTTTGCATCCCCTGCCATGGCCCTTGTCCGAACCCATCATCTCCTGTTCCAACCACCACCTGTACTTCTACCTCTCCCCACCCCTGCCTTTCTTCTCGCACTCTTCCAATTCATTCTACTCACAACTTCCAAAACTGCCCATTTCATGTTATCCGACTGAATTTTTGTATTCCTATACCACCTATAGCGATCTCTTGCATATTCTACAACTCAAAACACCAGAGAATAAATCTCATATCCTTACATGGATTGCATGATGCTAGCGGTATGGCCAATAGCATCTCACGCTACATCTTAACTATGGTTCTGTGAATGTCAAGCAAGGAGAAGAGGACTAAAGGAAACATAAATAACTAGCACAGTGTAAGATGCTCTGGACATGACTCAGCCCATCACACTCGCAGGAGCTGCGTTCCAATGGCATTACAACCCCTGGGACTAAGCATTGCGACGTCGAGATGTCTCAACAATACAGTGGTACCTCGAGATACGAGTGCCCTAACATACGAGATTTTTGAGATATGAGCCGTCGAGCAAGCGATTTTTGCTTTGAAATACGAGCAACATTTGAGATAGGAGTCATCGCACGGATGGGCCGGCTGCACACGACCCACCAGTTTACCGCGACTCGAGCATCTCTTAGTTTCCCACGCCTCAAGGTTACGGAATGAATTAAACTCGTATCTCGAGGTACCACTACACATGGCCCTCTTTGGCCAAGATGACTGGACACAATAAAGAGCCATTCAGCCTAAGAAGATGGGGCATTTACTCACCGCTCTGCATCAGGAGCCTTCATTTTCATTCACCGGATCCACTTCTTAGCTTCCCCTGAAAAATTAAAAGCATATAAGGAAGGGGACGTGCCCAGTAAATGAACAGTCAAGGGTCATGCGGAATCCTGCCCCGAATGCAAACCAGAAATGTCATTTCTTAGTTTAAAGTGTGTCTGTCAAATCAGCCTCCTCTGGCTCCTGTTTCTTACAGACTTAGCATCTTTTTAATTGGGGGGGTGAGGGGGGGGTCTCTACATTTTAACAGTTTATTTCTCCTCAACGTTCATGCATATGTTGTCAAGTTAGAAGTTCATTATCCCCCCTCAGCAAAACAAAGTCTGAATCTACTTAACGATTCGGCTCTGGCATATCATAAGAACATTACTTAATGGGGCTTGAATGCACAAAATGGGCCGAGCTAATTGATGAGATCCTTTCTTAATGACACGCTGGCTTTTTAGGTCAGCCCTTCCGCTCCCACCAGGCTCGTTAGCTCGGGGCCCGTGCAGCCGAGGTGCCCGTGGCCTTTCTACCGACCCACCAAATGGGGAGGCGGCCGCGCTCAGGAAGGGGAGACGCAGATTCCTGCTGTCACCTGGCTCCTTCTCCCTTCCGCCCTGAAAGTCATCACTCTCCCAGGAGTGTTTGATTTGCACTGAGGCTCAGAAATCTACGCCAGGAGAATTTTACTCCACAAGAACTCTGTTCGGCTGGGATACAAGCTTGATGCAGCGTGGGGTGATACGTACACAACTCTGAGCACGAATAAACATGGCAATATGTGGCCTTGGTGTTCATAAATATACTCAAGCAACTTAATCTTAAACAGTAGCATTTCATAAAGAAATATTGGCATAAAATGCATGAGATTCAGGGTTAAAAAATATAGGGAAATATACATGATTAAGCTCGGAAAAGCACACACATTTCAAAAAAAAAAAAAAGCATAATGCCTTATGCTGTGACATTTTAGTCCACAATCAAATTGTAAAAATAATTAGACATATATAGTTGTGTGAGATAACTATTAAAAGTAGTCTTCCTTAGACTTTTGAAAATCAAGGAACCAAGAAAAATAAAATAATCTTTTTCTAATATATTTTATTGATTATTTTACAGAGAGGAAGGGAGAGGGACAGAGAGTTAGAAACATCGATGAGAGAGAAACATTGATCAGCTGCCTCCCGAACGCCCCCCACTGGAGATGTGCCCGCAACCAAGGTACATGCCCCTGACTGGAATTGAACCTGGGACCTTTCAGTCCACAGGCTGATGCTCTAGCCACTGAGCCAAAATAATCTTTTGATAGCTGAAAGACTTGAAGGTAAATATTAAACTTTATACATTTCTTTTCCTGAGTTGATTTCACCTCGTGTGAACAATACTGTATTTGGGTTGCAAATGCACGTCTATGAGCTTCAGGAACCAAACTTTCACGTGGCATTGATTTCAGCCACACCACAGACTGGTAGCCATGTCGCCTTGGGTCAGAGAGTTATTTGTGACTTAGCAGTTTAAGTGTTTCGACCAGAGGAAAGTAACCACAAAGTGAAAAACCCGAGGCTAGCATGATGGAAAGAATGCTAGTGGTACCCCAGGGGACAGGTATCTGCGTAGTAACTGCGATGTCCCTGCTGTCCTACCACCTTCAGCCTCGAGACCCATCAGAAGAGTGAAACGTGGCATCACCCGTGACAGTCGGACAGAGCGACGGAAGATGCCAATGAAGTGAGTCGCCCTTTAAAGCTATTTCTATCTCAGAAGGTGTGCCAATGAAACGCTCGAGTTGTGTCTTGTTTCCTTCATTTGTGACAAAAATGCTAACTGTTGCCTTTCTTCCTGCTTTGTTTTTCTCTCTCCTCCACTGATGTCTTGTCCGTTTCTAAAACATGCCAACGACTCGGTTCATTTTTAGCCTCGCTCAGATATCAAAGAAAGGCTATAGAGGTTCCACGGAGCTTCCTTTAGGTGAAGCTTTGCAAACGTACTAAGTGTTTGAGTTAGAGACAAAAGATAGGTATGATCTTGCGGAGATTATTCCTTGTCGCCATGTTTACTTACTAATTTGAAGATGGCTCTGCAATGCTGGCTAAGGAGACAGCTGTCACTTCCCCGGGCACATGGGCTCCTGGCTTGAATTTCCCGTTCTCCGGCACACCGCTAATTGAGTGTGAACAGCTAAGTCTTTGGATGCCACCGTTTTTAATGCCATACAACTGGTTCTGGCCGGCGCGATTAGCGGGGGGGTAACTGGTAGCTTTCACGCCGTTCCCATCTGGCCTGGCTCTTCTCTGGACACAAAATGTGGGGCAACTGCTGGCCTTGATGGGGCTCGCTTAATGAAGGAAACAGAAAGGAAATCAGCCAAAACCCCATGAAATACTAAGTGTTATTTTGGCTCCAGCTCCACAGTCAATTTTCACGGCAAAGCTCACACAAATACACAGTTACTCCGCTTATGCATTGTAATTATACAAGAATAAACTCATAAATGTAAGCCTACTCTAGCCCACCCTGGATAATTCTGGTTGATGTTTCGCCCTCGGATCCCTGGGGCCAAGTTCTTTTAAATGAGGTGATTCACCGAACACACGTAACTCAGATGTGACCCTAGACTGCAGAAGAAAAAGATCACAATGCTATTGTCAAGGGTAGATGTTGTTTCCACAGGTCACCAACGACTGAGGCAGCGGCGTGGTCTGAAAACATGGACACTCTTTTAACCAACCAAGGTGAGGACCACCTCAGAATAGGCCTGCAGGTACAACACTGAAAAGTAAATTACAAAACCCTGAAAGCACTAGACATATGCTATCGTGTGACTTTGATCTATAGTCAAAGGAAAAGATTCTCCACAGTTACATAAATTTATACTGGCCTGGAGTCTAAGCGGAAGTGGGTTGGGCCGAAAATAAAACACGGTTATAGAAACTCCAAACATTAAAACAGAAAGCAAGTGCAGAATCTTGTCATTTCCTTAAGACTCATTATCATGTGATGTATATACTAACTATTTTTCTGACAAGCTGAAAGAAACATACAAACTATTGAAAAGTTGAGAACTTAGATAAGGCACTTGTTTTTCATGTCTTCTAGGCCAAAGTAAAGTTTACAAAGTATTTATTTCAACTGTGCTTCTCCTGTTTTTAGGAAATACAAAACCATATTTAAGTGAATGTGTGTATGCTAATGTACACATGTGTTAATGTGTATTTATATGAGATAGGATGACTCAATAATCTTGGCCAATTATAAATAAAATATCCCAGAAGTCTCAATATAGTCACTGATGAAAGTTGCTGTAACTTCCTGTGATAAATCATTTGTGGCAATTCTCTCTCAAATGAGGGGGAAATTGCTACAGAGACATACAGAAAAAATTTAAAATACTGTATTGTTTGAACTAATCAAATGGCATTCCCATTTTAAATCCATAAAGTCAATATCAGAATATTAGAAGAGTTTAACACATGACAAAGCTGAATAAATTCTCTATAGCTGTTCATTCATATATAGAGTAAGACTGAATTAGATGAAACTGTATTCTGATCTTATCACTCTTAAATAACTCATTCCTAAAGCATAGACATAAAATAATTCACATTCATCCTATAATTCAATTAAGGTCAGATAGGGAACACCTCAAGAACACAGAATTGCAATTTTTTAAAGTATATTTTTATTGATTTTTCACAGAGAGGAAGGGAGAGGGATAGAAAGTTAGAAACATCGATGAGAGAGAGACATCGACCAGCCGCCTCCTGCACGCCCCCTACTGGGGATGTGCCCACAACCAATGTACGTGCCCTTGACCGGAATCGAATCTGGGACCCTTCAGTCCAGAGGCCGATGCTCTATCCACTGAGCCAAACCGGTTTCGGCCAGAATTGCATTTTTAAGAGTTTTGAATGGCATGGTTTCGTTAAATGGATACCCAGTGGGACAGGTTGGCTTAGCTCAGAGCAGCAAGTTTCTCAGGTTGGCTTAGCTCAGAGAGGGGGAGGGGGACTCTCCCACAGAACACAGACCTGAGGCTCAGAGAACAGAGCAGATGCTTGAGTAGGCACATCTCCTGGGATGTGTAATTCCTGCCCAGATTCATCCAAACAGCTGTTTGGTTCTTGTATTTTATACCACCAAGAAAGAGCTTACATGCCTTCAATGCTCTTGACAATCAGATGGCTCACCAGATTACCAAACTGTTCTGTTGACATGAGGAGATGCCTCCCATAACTGGGCATAGGCATATTAGAGTACCGTATTTTCCGGCGTTTAAGACGACTGGGCGTTTAAAACAACCCCCAACTTTCCCACTTAAAATATAGAGTTTGGGATATAGCCACCCTCTAGGACATCATAATAAGTTGTGATATATTCATACAAGGAACACTACACCAAAAAAAAGGACGACTCCCGACTTTTGAGAAGATTTTCCTGGGTTAAAAAGTCATCTTATATACGGGAAAATACGGTAGGTTTCTCCAATGCTGACTGAAGTCTTTCTTTCATCAGCCTGGCTGGATCTAACCAGCAGCCATTCCATCCTACAGAGCATGCCTGCAGATCATCTGATTTTATTTATTTTTTTAAAATATATTTTATTGATTTTTTATAGAGAGGAAGGGAGAGGGATAGAGAGTTAGAAATATCGATGAGAGAGAGACATCAATCAGCCGCCTCCTGGATGCCCCCTACTGGGGATGTGCCTGCAACCAGGATACATACCCTTGACCAGAATCGAACCTGGGACCCTTGAGTCCACAGGCCAACGCTCTATCCACTGAGCCAAACCGGTTTCGGCAGATCATCAGATTTTAATTGTATGCAGCTCATTATTCCAAATTCACTTGACATCTTTTGGACATCAAAATTGTATACATAGAATAGAAAAATAGTTCCATAAGTAGTGTGTCCATGACAACCATCACTAGCTCTGGTTTGGGCTGTATATCCTACTCCACTGGGTGCCTGAACGATTACAGTTGTTACTCCAGAATGCTCCTTCGCTGAAATCTCGCGATGGGAGAACAATTGCTTCTTGATCTCGTAACTATCTGTCTCTCCAGGATGTAGTTAGATAGTCTTCATCTTCACTGGGGAAAAGCTTCAGGTGCCTCATGAACCCACAATATTCTTGTAGTATTCTGAAAAGCATACTTTATCCTCAACACATGATACATCTTATCATAAATTCTGCGCAGAACTCTCAAATTCACATTGTTTGGACCAACCTCCTAGTAAATTTTCTTTAAGGGCTACTAAGAGAATTTTTAAAACCTGAATTTGTGTGATCGGAGCTTTTTGGGTGTATTTTTAATTCAGGAAGCATGCAGGTCGTTGAACTTTTTACAGCACTCACATATTAATGACATCCAGAGTCTCCAATATTTCTACACAGAATTTTAATTGGCACCCGATAACCTTTTGCAGAAACTTTTTATTTCAACTCTATTGCAAAAATTAAAAAAAAAATAGTTAAGTCTATTTCACTCCACCTATTAAAGGGAGAAGCATTCACACCAAATATCTTGCCAGCTACTTTTTTTAGTGAGGGATGAGAGTCAGCCAATATATTCACCCCAAACTAATAATCGCCAGCCCCTCTTCCTTCACTGCAATAAGCCAAACCAACATTATGTAATCTCCCAGCATCAAACTGTGTTTCTCCAATAACTCAGAACCACCAAGAAATTCTTACTCTATGCCTGGCCTGTGTGGTTCGTGGTTGAGCATAGACTGATGAACCAGGAATTCACGGTTTGATTTCCAGATAGGACACATGCCCAGGTTGCAGGCACATCCCCAGTAGAGGATGTGCAAGAGGCAGCTGATCAATGATTCTTTCTCATCATTGATGGTTCTCTCTCACCCTCTCCCTTCCTCTCTGAAATAAAGATATATTTTTTTTAAAAAAAAGAAATTCTGGCTTTAAATTACAAACCTCATTAACTTGGTCTGAGCTCAGTGCAATGGGTCTAAAAGGCAGTTCCTGGGTTTTTCTATGAAGTAACTGACCTTAAGACTTTCCCCTAAATATAATTCCTGGATTCCTCGGGTCTAAAGAGAAAAAGTACAGATTTTCTTGGTTAATGAAGCTAATTGTAGAACGACAGATAAAATATTTTATATTTATGATGACTGATCCAAGTAAGGCTTTTGAAATTAAAAGCTCAAACATATTAACTGCTATATTTAGAGGAATGATATATATATTTGCCACTGAAGACTCCCTGAGTGCTCACCCTGTATAACGTACTTATTTGGGGCATGTTGCTGAGTTTTATGGCATACAAAATTTTTCTTACATATCTTATAGCTGGTCTAGAGGCTTTTCGAACATTTCTCAAATCAGAATTTAGTGAAGAAAATGTTGAGTTCTGGCTTGCCTGTGAAGACTTCAAGAAAACGGAAAGTGCCGAAAAGATTGCTTCCAAAGCCAAGTTGATTTATTCTGAATTCATTGAGGCTGATGCCCCCAAAGAGGTGAGTGAATGATTCCAGCTTCATAAATATGCATCTCCCAGCAAGCCTGCTTGCAATTAAAAGGCACTGACTCCAGCTAAAGGGAAATCAAACTGCCGCTCCCTATCCAAATAGGAAGTGTCCGTAAACTCCAATAGATGTTCCTGAGGAAGACCCTCCCTCCTTCACTGACCCAGCAAGTATTTCTCAGCCCTGTGTCTGATTCCTTAGCACAGGCTCTGGGGAAACAGTGCCTGCTCTCTCAGTGGGATTTCTGGAGCTAACCCTACAGAAATCCCACTGAATGTGCTCTTGGATCTCGAGTTCGCCTTATCTTTCCTTTTCGAAATGAGGGAAGTCAATGTGGAATAGAATTTTGGGAAAAAAATGTAATTAATAATAGCATATGGGGTCTGGCCGGTGGGGCTCCGCTGTTGAATGTTGACCTATAAATCAAGAGATCACAGGTTCGCCAAGACCGGTTTGGCTCAGTGGATAGAGCGTTGGCCTGCGGACTGAAAGGTCCCGGGTTCGATTCCAGTCAGGGGCATGTACCTTGCTTGCGGGCACATCTCCAGTGTGGGTTGTGCAGGAGACAGCTGATCGATGTCTCTTGCTCATCAATGTTTCTGACTTTCTATCCCTCTCCCTTCCTCTCTGTGAAAAATCAATAAAATGTATTTTTTTTTAAAAAAAGAGAGAGAGATCACAGGTTCGATTCCCGGTCAGGGCACATGCCCAGGTTGCAGGCTTCATCCCCACAGGGAGTTGCAGGAGGCAGCCGATCAATGATTCTTTCTCATCATTAATATTTCTATCTCTCCCTTCCTCTCTGAAATCAATAAAAATATTTTTTTTAAAAAATGAAACAATGTGTAGGGAAAGAAACAAGTAACCAACAGCATAAATCCTTCTTGTCTCATGCTTTGGAGGTCCCCACTATGACAGACAATCATGTCTTCCTTTCCAGAAAAGAAGGGTTTGCTGGCCTGTATTTCTTGGATGGTGAAAATGAGCCAAATGGGAGGCACTGTCTCAAGGGATCAGGACCCACCTGTTCCACTTTAGAGTCAGAAAAATAGAGGGGAAGCCTGAGAGAGAAATCTAGAATGACTCTGATAATAGCTCCCAGAAGTGTTGTATGTCAACATCAGATTTTCATTTGATTTAATTTCTAGCACTAAAACCATGATCACTTCCACATACCCCCCTAGTGTTTAACTTTAAAGTTTAAGCAACTTCTATTTTAAAACTGCTTTGCTACCTCACTGGATATATTTTGATGGATGCGTAGCAAACAGGAAGTTACATTAACTACCCAGTACAAGTCATCTTCCCGAAGGGGCAATACCCACATCCTTCTAAGCGACAGTTACCATATTTTCTGATCTAAAATTAGGACTCGCGGTTTAAAAGGGCTGTTTACTTAGGGAGACAAAAAGACAGAATAGGTGAAACGCAAACACTTTCACAAAATCTAGGGCATCAACTTGCCATAGTTCAAGTTTTACACGGACCTTAATTACAGCGGCACATATTGGCCCAGTAGGACATTCCGGAAATATGAACCACTGAAGCAGGAGAAAAAAAAAATAGAATTTATAGGAGAGAAAAAATAAATTCACCTCTTGTGAATCTATTTCACCATTTATTTTCCAATCACCATGTAAAGAATCAATAAAAAATTCTAAAAAATGTAAAATATATAAGATTCAACTTGATTAATGCATCATCCTCTAAAAGACTTTGAAATCAACCCTAAAGATCTTCTCTTTATAGTGATATTGCTTTGAAAGCCATATTTGTTCTTCTTCTTCATGAATCCATTTAGCTAACAGGGATTGTGTTAGGATTTGTAGCTGTCCATATACATTGTGGTGTTCTACGTTATAACTGCATATATGATGGGTTCTTTCGTTTATCTTGCCCGAGTGAAGGTATGCGTGCTGCACATCATGTATTTCTGTCTCTAAAACCAGTCATGAGAGAGGAATGCGGTCCTGGGCGTGGATGGAATTCTTTCAGATGTTACAAAGCCTTGCACTCTCAACTTTAACAGCCACCCTTGAGAATATCATTCAGGAAGTGCGCTCGCCTTTAATGATGCCAAAATGAAGTCAGACTAGAGGTGTTAGTGGCGATTACATGGAGTTATGTCACCCAAAGCAAGAGTATGGGCGGCTCTAATTTGAAGAGGGATCTTTAAGCGCCGCGGTGAGGGAGGGCTCGCTAACAGGCTGCCTGCCCCATGGTAGGGGGCCTTTTACACTCACAGGCACACACCTCTGCATAATGAATCTCCTGATTCACTTACAGTCTAAATGAGAAAGGCCATCTCATTTGAATGCGAGAGCACCACTGACAACCTTTTATTCAAATCATGCGAAAATATAGCAAGCTCCGTTCAGGGTCAGAGGAAAGCCAAAAGGGACACTGCGAAATGTGCTCTTCCTGCAAAGATAATGTGCTGACAGCCCAAGGAATTTAAAACTGCTGGCGGAGAAAACGGGACTTGGGCCTGGATCACATGAGCACTGAAAATGTCCCGGATCTTTATCATAAAACTAGAGGCCCGGTGCACGAAATTCATGCAAGGGGCTTGGCCCTCACAGCCATGGACCTCGCAGCCCCGGCTTTTTTGGGAGGGTCATCTGGAAAGTCATTTGGCAATTCAGTCTAACTAGCTTTTACTAGAGGCCTGGTGCATGGAAATTCATGACCTGGAAGGGGGTTCTTCAGCCTGGTCTGCAGGGGCAGGAGGTGCCCTGGCAATTAGGGGACAGTTATGCCCCATCACACCCTCTGCTGCTGCCACGGCGCTGAGGGGACTGGGCGCTGCCATCTTGTGGCTGTGGGTGCCGCCATCTTTGAGGGCATGGCAGTCAATTAGCATATCCCCTCCTTATTGGCTGTGGGCGCCTCCATCTTTGCGATGGCATGAGGGTTAATTAGCATATTCCCTCTTTGTTAGATAGGATTATTATAGTTTTTCAACAGCTACCAGGGACAGCATTCTGATGTCAGCTGTATTGAGAGGCCTTTTCAAAACTGACAGGATTTAGAAGCCTCTAAATGGTTGTGATGGCATCGAGGCTGCCATCCCATAAGAATCGTCTTGTTTTCTGAGGTTGGCAGTGCAGTGGTTTGAGATTTCAAAGAGAATCTGTGACCTTCTGAAAAATAAGGAATTAAAATATCATACCCCTCAGAGTCCTTGAACTGAAGAGTACCCATGCAAAAAAAATGCAAGTGACTTCCTCGTATCAGTAAATAATGTTGAAGGAACTCTGTTTATTTCATCACTTGATAAGAGGGCCAAACCTACTAGTTTGAGATACTTAACAAAATCTAAGCTTCTAGGTAACTTTCAATGACTCAGAAGTTCCTCTAAAGGTCACCCCAGGGTAAGGTCCCTCCCACCGTCTCTTTATTCCAAGCTCAGCACCACTGGTGTCTGACTGTCTTTGAGACAGAAATGTATCCAAGTATCTTCTGGTAGAATCCAACCAAAAACCGTATTTGAGATGAGTGGAAAGTTAGGGGTGAAATCTGCAGACATGCTTCCCAGGAGTGATTCTATTAAAGGAATTTATGAGGGAAAATATATATATTAGGACTAATGTTTTTCCTGAGACTGAGATTTCAGAGAAGTGATGGAGAATAGAGCACTTTTGGTAACCTATCCTCAAATTTCACTTAAATGGACTTCTCAGGAGCATTTTGCAAAATCGATCCCCCTGGTCGTTGAGTACTGTCTCCAGCTGGCTTCTGGCATTTCATTTCCTCCTCTCTGCCCCAACGATTCCTTGTGCTGTTTCCACTCCTCAGCCAGCGCCCAGTGAGGGAGGCATTGCTCTTCATTCTCTGCGGGCAGTGGCTCTCTCAGGATTTCTGCCAGGCCCTGCCTGTCAGGGGCATCTCAGCATTCACACATGCACATCTGAGTCCTGGTTTCCTGCTCAAGCTGGCTTCCACCTGAGTCTCTCCATCTCCGTCAAAGGCAACACCATTTTTCTCATCGCTCTCCCAAAATACCCGGTACTACCCTGATTCTTCTCTTCTGTTCATACCCCATATCCAATCCATCAGAACGTCTGTCATCTCATTCTTCAGAATACAGTGGTACCTCAAGATACGAGTGCCCTAACATACGAGATTTTTGAGATATGAGCCATCGAGTGAGCGAGTTTTGCTTTGAAATACGAGAAACATTTGAGATAGGAGTAAACACGCGGATCGGCCAGCTGCACACGACCCACCAGTTTACCTCGAATCGAGCGTCTCATAGTTTCCCAGGCCTCAAGGTTACGGAACGAATTAAACTCGTATCTTGAGGTACCACTGTATTTCTAAAAGCCGGTCACTCTTAAAGATTTTTGTTCCTTGTCCCAGATCATAACTATGTAATCACAAGTTCCACCCATTTATGTTTTAGATACCTATGAAATCTATGCATTTCCCTTCATTTCCTGTGACATTAAACAGCCTAGATTACCATCACTGCCCCCATGAACTTCTAGTACGATTTCCTAATTTTTATTCCTTGTATCCACCACATTAAGCTATTATACCACATGGAAGCCACAGGAGAAGACAGAGCCACCAGAAAAAAAAAAAAAAGTCCAGAAGACTTGGAGCAGAAGTTGGAGACAGCGGAGAATTGACAAATCCTATTACTCTGATAATCGGATTGAATGCTTAACATTCACAAACGCCTTTGTACCCAAATCTGTTTAAGCAAGATGATGACACAGCATAAATGAGAGCCTTAGGTGTCAGATTTGCTCTGGGAAATTCAACCAGCGCTCCCACCGGGACCAGTAGGAGACAATTCAGGGAGAGCTCACTAGAGTCCAGGCATGAGGAAGGCCAGGGTCCAGGGCACCGAGTTTAAATTTTATGTCAGAAAAAGACAATAGGTTTTCAGCTGACTACTCATCCGCTGGAAATGACATTCTGGTGCAACTGATGCAGTGATGCTATCTTCGAGTATTCAGAAGGGAAAGACATTATGAGAAGAAGTACCAAGGACGAGGCAAATTCCTTGGTTTGGGAATAGAATCAGGATTTTAAAAGCAACAACTAAACTAGAGAGATAGGAGGGAGAATGAAAAATGACCGCTGGGAAATTACAAAGTAAAAGACAAATGAGGAAAAATATACAGGGTGTCCCCCCAAAATGTATGCCTACTGCTGACACCATTAATCCCAATGGGTTGTACCTGAAAAGGAAGAAACTTCCATTGTGCTATCAGCTGTTAAAAGTGTGTATACATGTTTTGGGGGACACCCTGTCTATACATGTAATGTATAAGTGTCGTATATTTATATGATAGGAGAGCAGAGAAATAAAAGGGGTGTCAAAAATATAATTCCCAGGTTTCAAGCTTGAACTTGGAGATAAGTAATGACATTTAAACAAACACGTGGGTGTGATGCTTTGCCTCTGACTTTAAGCTGCGGTGCTAAGACCCATCTTCCTAAGACCAGCGATGGTCTCCAGGGAGGAGCATCTCTGAGCAGCACTCAGCTCCCCACAGCTGACGCGGGCAGATCGTTGGTAGAAAACCAAGCAGATTAGAAAATGCAACAGCTAAGTCAGAAGTGCAAGATTAATTATTTCCGCATATAATATTTATTATCAGTACTACACTAAAATGAACTGGTTCTCTTCAAAATGTAAACATGATTTTGAGCAAACATAGTAACATTTTCTCACTTTATTTATGCAACATATATTTATCGCGTCCTTACCCTGTGCAAGGCATAGCGAGAGATTCGGAAAATACAACTATCATTTAAGCAACACAAAGTCCTTGGAGAAGCCATAAAAGGGGAGGTGAGGGCTGACCGGTTTGGCTCAGTGGATAGAGCGTGGGCCTGAGGACTGAAGGGTCCCAGGTTCGATTCTGGTCAAGGGCATGTACCTTGGTTGCTGGCATGTCGTCAGAAGGGGGTGTGCAGGAGGTGGCTGATCAATGTTTCTCTCTCATTGATATTTCTGATTCTCTATCCTTCTCCCTTCCTCTCTGTGAAAAATCAATAAAATATATTTAAAAGTGGGGGGACCTGTAGATGGCATGGGGTCTGTGTAGAAGTAGGGATGTAATTTGGTTCATTAGTGGGGGGAATACAGAATGAAAATTAATAGGAATGGGTTAGTAGAAGCCATCCTAGTAAATCTTAGTTATTGTCCACCTCTAGAAAGTTCATTTTAGGTATTAAGATCAAAACACTGGCGGGGCGGGGGGGATAAAGTATAGATGGGGAAAAGCAATTTAAAATCATAAAATACTTTGGTTGCCTCTTCACTTTGCTATTTTTTTTTTATAATCTCAAAGTAAGGCTTTAGCTGTGCTCTCTGTCAAGGCCAACCCAGAAACAATGCACCCAACGTGTGTTTGCATCTGAAAATGAGCTCATGACCTTTCTGCTGTTTTGCATCAGATTCTCTTTGTGTTTAGGAAAAAAAAAAAAACTCAAATAGCGCGTGTATCTGCCATCTGTATAAATTGTGTGTTCTTTGATTAAGCTAATCTCGTGCTCTGCAACCTTATTTCCACAGATTAACATCGACTTCAGTACCAGGGACCTCATCTCGAAGAATATTGCAGAACCGACTGTGAAGTGTTTTGATGAGGCTCAGAAGTTAATCTACAGCCTCATGGCCAAAGATTCTTTTCCACGGTTTCTAAAGTCAGAGATTTACAGGAAACTGGTCACTAGCAAACAGGTCGGAAGTAATAAAAAATGGCTCCCTTTCTTGTAAGGAAGATAAAGGACACACTGGTAACCAGGTTATAATTAAGGGGGCAGCAAATGATGGAACAGAACCACGCAATCACTACACTTCAAGGCAAAAATGGTTTCTCTGTACAAGCACCATGTGAGTTTTTAGGGTTTAGGAAATATGTCTGACTCTGATGGGAAAATAACGCTTTAGCTATGAAGCCTGAAATTCTCAGTCATTTGTTTAGAATTTATTCCTCTTATTGGATACTTAACATTTTTCTACTGGGAGAGTTCAAAGGGAGTTTGTAGAGATATAAAACACTCTTAAACCATGAGTGGATAGTCTTCCAACATTATAAATTCAAGACACTATATATCTTCGTGTTGCTGAGTGGGAAGCTGTTTAGCATCATAAATATGATTTTAAATACTCTTTGCATTATTAAAAAAAACTCACTTCTATAAAACACAAATCTGAACCAAACAACTTGAGTGTATTCAACTATTTCTTTTTTATCAGGATCTGCTAAATAATAATGTGGTGGTTATCTAAACTGCTATGACTCTCAGAGCAATTTTTTAAAAATTCAGTAACACACACACACATACACACAACACCACCAACAATATCATTGATCAAACTTTGTCAAAATATACCATTTGGTTTAATTCAACAGAATCATATAGGCCTTGAGGGTGGGGAAGACTGATTTTTTTAGATTAGTAAGAATATAAGGAAAAGGGAAGAAATAAGAAGCATGGATAAGTCCCTACATGATGGACTGCATAGCAATAATTGTTCCATAAAACACAAATTATTGCAACACTGTACACTCAAGTAAGTGTGAAGTTAAGTGTCCATTCACTCACTCAGCGCTGAAACTTGTTGATTAAATTCAAAGAAATTATAAATTACATTTATTTAGAGAAGTTCCCAAAACGTTTTTTTTTCTGTATATAAATGTCCTGTGATACGTGTGAATAATTTCCTGTCACTATGAGAAGCTATAGGGATTCAACAGATCTTCTGTCTTTCCATGTTTTTTGCACAGATTTATTTATCTTTGTTGATGTGTCTATTTTGCAGATTATTTGAACATTAAAAAATGAAGGAAAAAAACAACATGACATTTTTATGTCTCTACAGCAATTCATTTGATAGACAAAATTTTGTCTCTCCTTCGTCACCAAAAATAAACATTTAAATACATGCAAATGGAATATTCCCTGTACACTTGCAAATTTTTTTAAAAGGAAGGAAAATACAAACTCATTGTGAAGTTTTAGGGAAGCACTATATACTTTCCAACATTTATTCTGAAGGTTCTAACCTTAAATTAGTTTCTATTTAAATAGGAAATTTAAAAATTATTCAAAGATATGAAAAATACTTTGGCCCAGCTGGTGTAACTCAGTTGTTGAGCATTGACCTATGAACCAGTGGTTGGATTCCTGGTCAAGGGCACATGCCTGAGTTGTGGCCTCAATCCCCAGTAGGGGGCGTGCAGGAGGCAGCCTATCAATGATTCTCTCTCATCATTGATGTTTCTATCTCACTCCCTCTCTCCCTTCCTCTCTGAAATCAATCAAAATATTTTTTTTAAAAAAAGATGAAGTATAATAACTCAGAGCAGCCATTAAGTGGAGTTCCATTAGGAGAATGTCTAGACTGATGTTTAAGATTAGCAAGAGAGGCAAATCAACTCTTAATTATCCAACACCATGTTGTATAGAAATCATTAAGGAGCAGATGATCAAATAAGAAAGAAGAGAGGTATCAAACTTATCATCCCAGTTTCAAGTTTTAAAAAAGTTAAAAATATGATTCAAATACAAATATAAAATACTTATTGCTTAAATTATTAATAAGGGAACAAGACAGATAGCCAGATAGTAAGTATACAAACACATACTGTATTTTCTGGCGTATAAGATGATTTTTTAACCCAGGAAAATCTTCTCAAAAGTCAGGGCTCATCTTATATGCCAGGTGCCATCTTAGAGGGTGAGTATAACCCAAACTCTGTATTTTAACTGGAAAAGTTGGGAGTCGTCTTATATGCCCAGTTATATGGTATGTACACAAAGGTACAGCTTTGAGTAACTGTTTTTTAAAAGACATTACTCACTTCTTTTATACTGTGAGACACAAGATGCTTAATAAGAAATGCAGTTGACTGTGTTTTACATATTGCTGTGTTGTGTGGATAAAATCATAGTCTACCAGTGGTTGGCAAACTGCGGCTAGCAAATCACGGTTTGCCACTCTGTTGACTAATGAGTTTGCCGACCACTGACCTAGACTCTCGATTCCAATAATTACAGGCTGTTGTTGTTCCTTGTGATCAAGCCCCTGTCCCAGTGGTCGGCAAAGTCATTAGTCAACAGAGCGGCAAACCATGGCTCTCCAGCCACATGTGGCTCAAGAGCCGCAGTTTGCCGATCCCTCGTCTATTCTATCTGTGAAAAGTCAATGCTAATTATGGAATAAATCAGAGGTTGTCAACCGTTCTAATGCTGCGACCCTTTAATACAGTTCCTTATGTTGTGGTGACCCCCAACCATAAAATTATTTTCGATGCTACTTCATCACTGTAATTTTGCTACTGTTAATGAATCATAATGTAAATATCTGTGTTTTCCGATGGTCTTAGGCGACCCTGCTAGTGGTTCTCAACCTGTGGGCCATGATCCACAGGTTGAGAATGCTGCTGTAGAGGCTAAGACCATTGGAAAATACAGGTATTTACATTATGATTCATTAACAGTAGCAAAATTACAGTGATGAAGTAGCATCGAAAATAATTTTATCGCTGGGGGTCACCACAACGTGAGGAACTGTATTAAAGGGTCATGGCATTAGAAAGGTTGAGAACCACTGGAATAAATAAAAGAGAAAGAGAAAAAGCTAGAAAAAAGAAGTAAAAGAAAATGAAGAAAGTCTGACTAGTGTGCACAAGGAAAACAATATTATCACTTCAAGAGACATGTTAGGGTCCAGTAGGGAAAAGAAAAACCATTTTGGGTATGTCAAAAAGAGAATCTATAATAATAAAAGTGTAATATGCTCATTAGACCAGACAGCCAAACAACCTTTCAGACTTCCTTCTGGACAACCTTCTGGACAAAGCCAGGGCTGTGAGGGCTGAGGCAAGCTGCCAGGGTGTGAGGGCCAAGCCCCATGCACGAATTCCGTGCATGTGTGCACGAATTTTGTGCATGTTATAAAAGTGATGGGTGAGCGGAAAAGCAAAGAATGGAGATGAAACAGACACTGATGCTTTTAGGGTTAGAGGCACATCAAGAAGAGGGCGTGTTAACAATATCAAAAGCCCCAAGTGTCTGGTGAGAACTGAACACTATGGTGAAGGCTGACCCACTGAAGCTGGGACCCACAGGAGAGCTGTATTTGAAGGCAGGGAGAAGACAGTCCCTATTAGAGACCACCCAAGACAGAGAGAGGGGGAAACAATCCAGATTCTTCCTTCTCCCCCTCCACCTGCCAACCTGTCTAATGCTCCCATAGCCCACCCCTCTAAGCATGAAAAGAAGGAGAAGGAGAAGGGGAAGAGGAAGAGGAGGAGAAAGGAGAGAGATAATGGGAGGGGGAGTGGAAGGGGGGATGAGGAGGGGGAGGGGAGAAAGAATGGGAAGGGGAGGGAGGAGAGGAGGGGAAGAAGAGGGGAGGGGGAAACAATAGGGGAAGGAGGAAAGGAAGAGAAAAAAGGAAGAGGGAGAGGTAGAGGGGGGAGAGGAGGAGGAGAAAATAAGATAACTATAGAAACAGAAGTAGGGAAAACACAGAAACCAAAGAGGAATTAAGAGAGAAGAAAGAACAGTCTATACAATAAGGTGTGCTAATTCTTTTTTTTTAATGTTTTATTGATTTTTAAATAGGAAGAGAGAGATAGAAACATAATATGAGAGTGAATTATTGATCAGCTGACTCCTGCAAGCTCCTTATTGGGATCAAAGCTGAAACCTAGGCATGTGCCCTAACTAGGAATTGAACCCAGAACCTCTCGGTCCATGGGATGACACCCAACTCACTGAGCCACACCAACCAGGCAAGCATGTTAGTTCTTGAAAGTAAGCGTTTATTTCTGCACGGATATTGCTAGTCCCTAATAAACCACCCAACTTAATCCATGGAAGATCTTTTTAAAAATAAACACACTATGAAATATTCATGTCCCTAATTTCTAATATATTTATTATCACTATTAACATTATAATTATCAGACACTATTTTTAAAAACTACTAAATGTGTGTAATGAAAAAGAACGCTATTATGTCACTGAATTTTCACTTTTCACCTAATTCTAAAACCTAAATACAATAAGAACACTATTAAGTGAATTACTTGTATTAAATCTACAGTAGGAAATTAAAAGGTATTTAAATCCCTGTGTGAGTACTTAATGAAAATGTTTATTTTATGAAATGCCTAAATTATGAAACTGTATTATAGTTCATTAAAACTGTTTTTTAAATTAGGCTTCATAAAGATTTTAAGAGAATCTTACCAAACGTATTAACAATTATGATGAACCGTGAATTTAAAATATAGTAATTAAGCCACACCAGTTTTTTTAACTATAATCGTATTTGAATGTGAACAAACATATATTTTTGCTAAGTATGAGTATCTCAGAAACATGCCTTTGGAAAAAAATATTTCTTGGGGACATGAAATATGAGAAAATAATTGAGGATCTTTTATGGTAGAAAATACCTAAAAATATGTTAACGATGTAATTCTTTTAACTTAAAATTAACTTTTCTCTCAAGATAAAAATGTTAGGCTTAGAAAAGTGGAAAATTTTGGACAAAGTATACAGTGCACTGGCTGTCAAGAGCATGCAATACGTTATGCAAATATAATTTTATCCTTGCATTAACACTGAATAAATGTGCATGCTATATCCTAATGAAACACTTCTTCTTAGTACTATTCTAAACTTACCGTACAACAACTAAGTCATTAGCAAAGAGTTAGCTAATATATGTGACAAGTATTTGTTAAAACCAATGCTTTCCTCCGTTCTTTTTTTAATTTTTAATATGTTTTAACGTATTTCAGAGCAGAAGGGAGAGGGAGAGATAGAAACATCAATGATGAGAGAGAATCATTGATTGGTTGCGTCCTGCACATCTCCCCAATGGGGATTGAGCCCACAACTCAGGCATGTGCCCTGACCAGAAACCAAACCGTGACCTCTTGGTTCATAGATCAACGCTCAACCACTGAGCCATTCCGGCCGGGCTAATTCTGTATCACAATGCTTGGAATGATGCATCTTACCTTATTCTGCTCGCACAGTGGGAATGACATGAGAAGTTATCCTATTTTGAAGGGTACAGGCTGGCTGTAATCCACAGATTCTGTATCTGAAACAAAAGACATCATGATGTCATTACTCATGTCAACAGAAGTAGCCAGAGAAGCAGAATGTTCGAGTCCCGCCTCCCAAAGAGTAATGCACAGAAGGGCCACGTGCCTCCCGAACACTCGTTGATTTGTGTTACGAGAGAGAACGCCTGCACTTAGGAAACCTAATTCTCTGATAATGAGCAATAAGCTCACCTATCCTTGCTTCTATTTCCCACGGCTGTTTGCTCTACAAACAATCTTGAAAAATTTGGCCGGAACAAAAGTCTCAGTATCTCTGTTTGCAAAATGGGCAGAAATGCAGGAGGCCCGTGGAGAACTCTCTCCCCACCACCACCCAGGGCCTAGAAAATAGCTGGTCTTACACAGGGAGCTGAGGGAGATGCTTGGACGTCTTTGCTCTGTGAATTGTGAACACAGAGCTGCACTTGAATCCGCGGGAAGCTATTCCCGGAGGTGAGTCATCCTCAACAGGGAAAGGTAGCAATCACTTTTCACCAGAAAAGAGTCTCTCCATAAAAACGTGTCAAAGCGCGTTACTTCATCAGAGGTGGATTTTTCCTCCTTGGAAGCTCTTCAACAAACCGCCTCTGACTGGATAAGAGCAATGCCCTAGCCCGGCTGGTGTGCTCAGTGGTTGAGCATCAATTTATGAACCAGGTCATGGTTTGATTCCTGGACAGAACACATGCCTGGGTTGCAGGCTCCATCCCTAGTAGGGGCCATGCGGGAGGCAGCCGATCGATGGTTCTCTCTCATCATTGCTGTTTCTGTCTTTCTCTCCCTCTCCCTTCTTCTCTCTGAAATCAATAAATATTGGGGGGAGGAGGGGAAAGAGAGAGACATGTCCTATATTTTTCTAAAGATGGCAATACTTGGGCTTAAACAGATGGCATTTAAAAGAAGTGTCAGGAATGAGATGACTCCTCTCAGATCGGTTGGCTGTCCCCTGAAAAGGAGCCATCATTTCAAGTCCCACCTGGACCAGAGACAGCTTTGGCCGTGTACACAGCTTGTGGCCGCGCCCTGGAGTTACACAACATGGCAGCCAAACAATGCTGCCCTCTTGAAAGTGAACTTCAGCCCTGTTGGCGTGGCTCAGTGGTTGAGAGTCAACCTATGAACTAGGAGGTCCTGGTTGGATTCCTGGTCAGGATGCATGCTGGGTTGCAGGCTGGATCCCCAGTGTGGGGCCTGCAGGAGGCAGCTGGTCAATGATTCTCTCTCATCGTTGATGTTTCTCTCTCTTTCCCTCTCCCTTCCTCTCTGAAATCAATAAAAAATATATTTGACAAGAAAAAAGAAGCGGAGGCTGGTTTGGCTCAGTGGATAGAGCGTCAGTCTGCAGACTAAAGGGTCCCAGGTTCGATTCCGGTCAAGGGCATGTACCTTGGCTGCGGGTACATCCCCAGTAGGGGGCGTGCAGGAGGCGGCTGATCAATGTATCTCTCTCATTGATGTTTCTCTCTATCCCTCTTCCTTCCTCTCTGTAAAAAATCAATAAAATATATATTTTTTAAAAAAGAAAAAAGAAGGAAGTCAGCTTCGTGTTCCATGTTGCTACCATCCTGAAAGCCATATGCAGGAGGCATCAAAGCGTTCACTCCATTCCTATTTAAATCCGTTTGTGAGTATGGACCAGAACACTAAAATCTGAGGTTATACACATTTATTTAAAATATATTTTACTGATTTTTCACAGAGATGAAAGGAAAGGGATAGAAAGCCAGAAACATCGATGAGAGAGAGACATCGATCAGCTGCCTCCTGCACGCCCCCTACTGGGGATGTGCCCGCAACCAATGTACATGCCCTTGACCGGAATCGAACCTGGGACCCTTCAGTCCCCAGGCCGATGCTCTATCCACTGACCCAAACCGGTTTCGGCTACACATTTTTTTTTTAAATTAAACGTATGTTCTCTGAGTGCCACAGAACAGCTCTTTATCAATTCATTAATTCATCCGCTGCACAGACACTATTTATAACGCACTCAATAAACTATGGGCTGAAGTTCAGAGGAAAACGGCTATCAAAACAATGGGCTAAAAATCACGGCGTTTTGTGTTTTCTTGTCTCATTTTTGAAATTTATACTCTCTGCACTCCAACCCTAACGGAAATCTCCCCCAAACAGGGAAATGTCTTAAGTAGCTTGACTTAGTGTGTGTTATGAACGTCTAAGGCTGCGCACCAGACTGCTTGCAATAAGTAATGACTGTATGCACTTTATTTTGCCTATTATTTTGCTATTATTTCTTCCCTGCAGAGTTTTTGGTCTGAATTGTACAATCTATAGTTGGAACATAAGAATAATCCAAGTTGACAATATATTGGGGGGGAAAGGCAGTTATTGCTCTAACATATCCATCTATCCATCCATTCATTTATGTATCTAGTCTTCAATGCAATCCTTTCCACCATTCGCTGTTGAATTGCTTCATAACCGGGATTGATAGAAAAGTGAATACGTAGGGACTTCTCTCAATGGGTTCATCTGTGTGTTACTTCCACTGATCGCACGAGGAGGAAATTATTACAAGGAGACAGTCATAGAAGGCCCTGTATGTGAATCAGATGCGATGGAGCAGAGAGTTTGAGAGAGAAAGAGGATATGTGTGTGAGAGTGTGTCTAGCTGTCTGGCTGTCTGTCTGTCTGAAACAGACAGGGCCTCAAAAGAAATCTGGAGAATAAGTAAGGCTTAAACCAATCCTCAAATCCTGCCCAGCAAGGCGAAGGATAGGGAAGTTTCCGGGAACTGAGAGAGTAGCCTGAGTGCAGGAAAGCCCCACGTCCCTCCACCTCCACGGGGAGTGGCTGCTTCCATTCTGGTCCTCGTCCTGTCTCTGAAGGTGTTCACTGGTGTCCTCATTGCTGTGCTGAATCTGAAAGTGGGGACAGGTGGGCCCCTGGGAATTCTAGGACTCCTCTCCCAACCATCACCCAAAAGCCACATGGCCGGGCTCCTGCATAGGCGCCCAGGGGAGAGTATGAACCCGCACGGTTTCATGAAAAAGAACCCATGAGTCACTTCAAAATGGAGCCGGCGCTGCCCTCTCAGAGGCCCTGCTCTGCTCAGCCTGCTCCTCACACCTCTGGAGTGTTCGCTGGGGCTGGGCCTGATTCCAAATGCAAAGCTAACCGGAGAGCAGACGTATTCCAGACTGCTGGCCCTCCTCCTGATCATCCGCATCAGCACTCCGACCGTTAGAGAGGAGAAAGTTCTCTCTGCCTCCCCGGCTCAGAGTCCAAAGGGAGAGGAGGGGAGGAGGGAGCCGGTGGGACTGAGCGCCGCTGCTAATTGGGCTCTCCCGCCCCACGGAAGGTGGCTCGCCAATTAGTCTAATTGCTGAGCGCCCGGCCCTGGGGGCTGGCCCCAACGGCACTCACAGCTGCTGCCGCAGGGACTGCTCCCCCCCCCCTGCACAGAGTGCGTGCACACACATACACACACACACACACACCACACACAGACATACCGCCATATACACACACACACACCACACACACCACACACACACACACACACACACACACACACACCACACACACACCACACAGACATACCACCACACACACACACACACACACACACACCACACACACACCACCACATACACACAGACATACCGCCATATACACACAGACATGCCACCACACACACACACCACATATACACATACACCACACACCACACACACACACAGAGACATACTCCCACATACACACAGAAATACACACAGACATGCCACCACATACACACAGACATGCCACCACATACACACACATACCACCATATACACACACACCCCACACACAGACATACCACCATATACACACACAAACCACACATACACACACACACCACACACACCATGCATACATGCCACCACATACACACAAACATGCCACCACATACACATTACACACCACACACACCATACACATACATGTCACATGCAGGCATACCACCACATACACACACCCCACAAGACACACATACCATACACACCAGAAACACACATCACACACCATATACACACATCACACACACCACACACATTACATACACACACACACACTCACATCACACCCCACACACACCATACACACACGCGCCACACACAGACATACCACCACATACACACACCCCACAAGACACACATACCATACACACCAGAAACACACATCACACACCATATACACACATCACACACACACACACACACACACCCCTTCTCAGACTCATCGCAGTGACACTTGTCCCTAACACGTCCATGCCCGGAGAAGGGGCGTGCGGACCTTTAATGCGCTGCCGTATTCGGGAGGGTTGATTGCTCATTCATATCTTTCTCTGATTTTCAGCATCTTCCCTGGCCTTTGCTACTTACTTAGTTTATGGTAATCAAGAGGTGTCCTCGAGGGAAACACACCTGCGAGGAAGACCGAGTACCAAATTATCCTTAGGAAACACAAGGTGTAAAAATCAGTGTGTGTGTGTGTGTGTATATATATATATAATTTCACACACAAGAAAATGACTCCTTGCCTCCAATTCAGAGAACATCCCCCAACCCCTAAGTCACCGGAATCTCAAAGAACCTGAAGAGGGGCGTAATTTATAGCTTTGCCTTTGTAAAGATGTGTTTCCTGTTGTTATCCTTTCCCCAATGCCTTTGGGCAGAACCCCGATAACTGAGATTGTTCGGGATACAGCCGCCATCCATCTACCGGTGACAGGAGGAGAATCCCGGTCCTTCCCTCCTCAGACCTGTTTCTATAAATAAGCGCTGAGCCGCCCAGCCAGCGCCCGGCGGCTTTTCCCAAAGCCTGAAACACACCCTTCCACTCTGACACGCGGGTCCTTCTCGGATTCCACAGTTTGCATTTAAAATGAACGGATGCAGAGACAGATTCTATCCAAGGCCTCCTGCACTCGGGTTTGCATCCAGGCCGCTGCCGGACGGACTGTGAGTAATTTTCATACGGCCTTTATTTGGCATCAAAACAAACAAAGAAGATGTAGAGGGAATGGCTGGAGCTGGAGGCTACATTTCCCCCCTCTGGTGGTGTAATGGATTTTTTTTTTTTACTTTCTTCCATTTTTCTTTCACTCTATGAACAACAAGGACAGGCACAAAATTTGCTAAAGCATAATTCAATCATTGCCATCTTTCAAGAAAAAAAGTGTTTATGAATTGGGATAGGAAGAGTATATGTAAATAGGAGAGAAATATAGAAAGAAGAGACCTTAGACAGTTTTCTCTATGATGCTCAATCAGTCCTAAAGTTTCTTATTCTCTAAAATTGTCAGGCAATCCATCTGACGATGCGGATCTTGGTCCATATGGTATATTGGACCATCTTGAACCCTGAGACACAAGGAGGACTCTGATAAAATGGGCCTTGCTAGGTTCCTCCCAGTCAATGACCCTAGTTCACATTGGATCATCATTATCCATGAGGAGACCTCCATTCTGGGACCAAGTCCAGTCACTAAATTCTTTTACACAGTTAGGAGGAAAGTCACAGTTTTTTCCCGAGATTCTTAAAAATACCAGTTTCTTAAAATAATATCCCGCCGCCGAGACCGGTTTGGCTCAGTAGATAGAGCGTCGGCCTGTGGACTGAAAGGTCCCAGGTTCGATTCCGGTCGGGGGCATGTACTTTGGTTGCGGGCACATCTCTGGTGTGGGGCGTGCAGGAGGCGGCTGATTGGTGTCTCTCTCTCATCGATGTTTCTAACTTTCTATCCCTCTCTCTTCCTCTCTGTAAAAAATCAATAAAATATATTTTTAAATGAATTAAAATAATAATATTCCCAAATACTATTTTAAAAATAATTGTAATGATTTCAGAGAGAGGAAGGGAGGGGGGGAGAGATAGAAACATCAATGATGAGAATCATTGATCGGCCACCTCCTGCACGCTCCCTACTGGAGATTGAGCCTGCAACCCAGGCATGTGCCCTGACCAGGAATCCAATCCTGATCTCCTGGTTCAATGGGTTGATGCTCAATCACTGAGCCACACTAGCAGGGCCCCAAAGTTAAATTTTATGGTGCAACCTCTGTTCCCCTTCCCACCCAACTTGAAAACAGACTGTGAAGATGGACATGGTGAATGATTTTGCTTAACTGGGGTCCAATCATCAATTGGAGACTCAGCCAAGAAATCGAGAGGAGGCTGAGGCTTGAAAGGGCAGCAACGGAAGGAGGAGGAGAGATCACCAAGAGCACAGACATGTCGTTAGAGACCAAGGCCCAGGCCATCTACGCCCTTGTCTCCCTGTTGCTACATAAGGATGTGAAAGTTGGACAGGGAAGAAGGCTGTTGGGGAGAGGGCGGTCAATTCACTTGAAATATGGTGTTGGGGAGAGCTCTAGGGATAGCACAGCACCCAGAGGGGTAAACCCGTGGTTCCAGAGCGAGTTAAGGTGAAATGCGGCTGGAGACAGAGCGACAACACTGACACTGTCCTACCCTGCAGCCAGGGGGAGGCGGGTCCTCAGGAGAGCGATAATGCTGGGACTGGACGGCAGCAGGAAGAGAAAGAAGGAGTAGGAGATGGATTGCTTCCCTAAGAGGAACCGGAGGCTGGAGTCCACAGGAGCGGAGCAGGGCTGTGAGGACAGGACCCTGTGGACGTCACACATTCACTCGCACGGGCCACCAGGAGCCGACTCGATGGCAGGTCACACACACACACACACATTTACCGAATGAGAACACCTCCCCTCCCTGGCTTGCTGGAAAGCCTGTTGGTAGCATGAGCCATTCTGCCCATCAGCCCACTTATTCAGAGGGCATCCCTACTGCTTCCCACATCCAACCCCAAAAAGGCGGCTCCCTGAAGGCCCCAGGACCCCTCTGGGCCGGAGGGCAAGCTTAGCCAACCAAGTGTGAAAACACCGCAACACACTTCTGAAAACTGCCAGGAGTTTCTTTGGAAACCAAAGCGACTGCATGACACGGCACTCCCGCCTGCGAGGAGACGTCGCAAGAAAGAAATGAACTCGCCGAGACCGGTGTGGCTCAGTAGATAGAGCATCGGCCTGCAGACTGAAAGGTCCCAGGTTCGATTCCATCCCTGGTAGGGGGTGTGCAGGAGGCAGCTGATCGATGTCTCTCTCTCATCGATGTTTCTAACTCTCTGTCCCTCTCCTTTCCTCTCTGTAAAAAATCAATAAAATATATTTTTTTTAAAAAAAAGAAGAAATGAACTCCCCTTTCTCTCCGAACAGGAAAAACATGTTTTGCTCCGCGGCGCTTTATTTAACCACCGCATCTGACGGAGGGGTCTGGCAGGGAGTCGAGATGTCCTCATTCGTTAAATGTGTGTGACCTGCCATCAAGTCGGCTCCCGGTGGCCCGTGTGAGTGAATGTGTGACGTCCACCGTGTTCCAGTCCTCACAGCCCTGCTCACCTCTCTCTCTGATATCAATAAAAACGTGCCTCGTGGTGAGCCATCAGTCGGCACTCGTTGGGAATTCAGCAACACCTCACAGAGCATCCTCTGTCCCTTGGGAAGCGTGCGGATGCCCATCTCTTTCCACGGGGGATCAGTTGTCATTGGCATCGCCAGACACTCGGGAGGCACAGGCCTTCATTTCTATGGTGGCCTCGCTGTTGGATTTCATCTTCTCCATCCAAATCAGCACACTTGCATGCAGCCTATATCCTCCATCGGAGCTTTCTATTGTCAAGAACCTCTTCTTCCTGATTATCAGGTTTAAATGCAAATTGTTCGATACGTAGCTAGTCTCTTCGAGCTGGGAGGGGTTCCACAGGTCAGAGACAGCTGCACACGTTATGGGGGGCCTGTGTAGTTATTTTTTAAAAGCACATTGCTCCTAAGTGATAGACTAGTAAGCATAGATTAGCCACGTTTGCCCCAGCTACACCCAACAAGGCCACGCTAAAATATCAATACCCTACGGGGAGTTATTCTTAAACGTGGTGAGTTTTGAGGCAAGCTATGTGTCCCATAAAATAAGGCCTGTTTAGCCCAGGGGGTGCACAGGTCGACACTCAACCACTGAGCCACACTGGCCCGGTTCGCCACCGTCTCTTAATTGACCCGCACTCTAAAATTGAGCAGCTCTTCTTCTGACAGCGCGAACAGGTCTTGGCTGAATAGTAACTGAAGTGGCATACTGTCCCTTTAAATGGCATATCAGTCACACAATAGAGAAAGCAAATGGGTGATAGTTCAGCGTGTATACCAGCAGAGACAAGATCTTATTAAAAAAGGGAACTTGATTTAAGAGAAGTGGTCAGAGTGGTCAGCGTGGACTTTGAAAGACGAACCCTTTCTGCCACTTGCTATTCCTAACGGAAACGTCTCTGTTTACCATATGTTTACAGATCTAATTTTCCATTCTTTTCGATTACAGATGCGCCAGATGGTATACAGTTATCACCAGTTCACATCATTTAATACACACACAAAAAATTTTTTTAAGAACATTTTCTGTTTCCAATATTTCAATTACAGCTATTCAAGATTCTGCAGGGCAGTTTTTCATTGGGGATTTTTTCCCTGACAAACACTATCAATCAGCATTCCTCAGTCGTAGAAGAAGAAAGACAATTCAATGAATTTCTGTCAATAATTTTAAAAAAACTAACATTTATTATGACACTTAAATGTCTGTGAATAACTAAGTAATAAGTCAACTACATGAAATAAAATTCATTCTTGGCTTCCAGAAGGATTCTCCTTTGACCTTGAGATAATGCCCATAACATACCAAAATTCCTAACTTTATCAAATGCAATGTGATTGGCCTTCAATTCTATTTAACACCATGGACCCTCACCAGGCAGGCGTGGCTCAGTGGTTCAGCATCAACCCGGAACCAAGAGGTCACGGTTTGATTCCCTATCAAGGCACATGCCCTGGTTTCAGGCTCAATCCCCAGTAGGGGGCGTGCAGGAGATGATGTTTCTCTCTCATTAATGTTTCTCTCACCCTCTCCCATCCCCTCTCTCTACTATCAATAAAAACATAAAATGAAATCAAACCACGGACCCTCTTCCCTCAGGTGAGGGGGGAAACAGCATTTCCGGGTAACAAGCCCCTGACCTGAGGAGATTAATTCATCTCCCTGTGGGTTGAAGATACCTCTCCAGAACTATTTATTTTCCGGGGGAATCTGGCTTTATCAGAGCTGGCAGGCAAACCTTTGATCGCTCCCTCATCTCTCTTCCTCTTTCCTGACCTATTTCCTAAGAGGGAAGGCCTGGTTGCTGAGCAACAGGATCCTCGGGAAAGCTGGGGGCCCTCCAGTTCCCTGCACTAACGGAGGGCGAGGGGAGGGGGGGCAGCAGAAAGCCAGCCCCATGGAGGCGGGGGCAGCAGCCAGGGGCTCGGGCCCGGCCACCTCCCAGGCCATCCCAGGAGGCCATCGGTCCTGGACGGTGCAGCCCACTGTTGCTCAGCTGCGAGTATCACAGGCCTTTGGAATCACAGTTGCTAAATGAGCGTGAGCAGAATGCTCACGGAGGATTAAAAGTAGCCAGCCTGGCCTCCTCGGAGCATTTAATAAATCAAAAACAGCGAGGTTTCATTCCAGGACGGTCAGCCTTGTGTTCACACGTGGGGGCAGGCGGGGAAACAGAGCAACATCGCCTGTATGCGTTTCGTGTATTTACTTACGCATCAATCTGTGTGTCTGTGTGTCTGTGTATTTATCCACTGACACCGGGGGGTATTTGGCTTGTTAATAAACACACACACAGCAAATATCAGCGGAAGGTTATTCATTAGATTTCCCTGGCTTCAATTGTGCTGCCCTGCCGTTTATATAATTGATTTTTATATTAAAAAGTCACTTAGGTTTTCGGGAATTAAGACATTTCTTGTGCTTTCTGGGAGCGAAACAGTAGCTGTGCCTAGCTACGCTCTAAATGGTTCTAAAAGTCTAGCGTCCTTTTGTCAGCAAAAGCTGCTGTTCTGTCCAAACTTTTCAATTGAGCAAGAATACTTCTCTGATAGCCTGTCCTAAGGGTATGATATTTATACATGTGTCATATATGGAACCGTTTATGGACTCCAGTGGGCACACAAAAAATGCTGTTTTTCGTGATTTCATCACTATCACCATCAAGCATCATTCTTGTTATTTTGGAGTCCACTTTGGCGTGGACCCTGGATCACTGTTCTAACCTCATACACTCGCTAAATGGGACTGTAATTTAGAAAAATAACTAAAATGAGTCAAAAAAGCATTTATAAAATAAGACTGTCTATGAGAAAACTTAGAAACTAGTAGGGATTGTGCATACATGATCTAAATGGTTAATTCAAAATAGACTGCCCATCCCTGACTGGTTTGGTTCAGTGGATAGAGCATCAGCCTGTGGACTGAAAGGTCCCAGGTTCAATTCCAGCCAAGGGCTTGTACCTTGGTTGTGGGCACATCCCTACTAGGAGGTGTGCTGAAGGTGGCTGATGGAAGTTTCTCTCTTCCTCTCTGTAAAAAAAAAAACAATAAAATATTTTTTTTAAAAGTCAGGGCCTCATTCTGTTTTGAAAGTCTACATCGAGTTGAGAAAAAATTAGTCAGGGTTCGAACCTTACACATGAAAAACTGCACCCAAAGGTATTTACAGACTGAAAACTATCTTCTTTTGGGACTCATGTGAATTTGATCCAGGAGTCACTTTTATTTTTAATTTTCAACAGTGTTTTTTCTTTTCTTTTCCTTTTTTTTTTTTTTTTTTTTTTTTTTTGGTCAGTAGCTGTAAAGTATGTGTTCTGGATTGCATCTTAAGGGTGCTACATTTGTATTATGTACCCAAGTGTGTTGATGAATAGAAACTTTCCTGAGTTATAGTCATGCATAGAATATAAAAGACTCTGGGTAAATAAGATGATACATATAAAAGAGCCACAGTCAAAAATAAATACAGTGGTACCTCGAGATACGAGTTTAATTCATTCCGTAACCTTGAGGCGTGGGAAACTATGAGATGCTCAAGTCGAGGTAAACTGGTGGGTCATGTGCAGCCGGCCGATCCTCGCGATGACTCCTATCTCAAATGTTGCTCGACAGCTCGTATCTCAAAAATCTCGTATGTTAGGGCACTTGTATCTCGAGGTACCAGTGTAAGTAAGTAAGTAAGTAAATAAATAAATAAATAAATAAATAAATAGAAGAGCCACGGTCTTATAAATACCATATTATGATGGATAATAGTACACTAGAGTCATCCGGAATGGCAGACTGCGCTCTGCGTGACATTCTTCCAAAAACTGAAATAGTCATGGAGCCCTCGCCAGTGTTTGGCTCAGTGGATAGAGCGTCAGCCCACGAGTGAAGAGACCCAGGTTCGGTTCTGGCCAAGGGCACAACCGCTGGTTGCAGGCCCAGTCCCCGGTCCTGGTCACAGCACGTGTGGGAGGCAGCCAATCGATGTGTCTCTCTTACATCAATGTTTCTCTCTCTGTCTCTCCCCCTCCCTTCCACTTTCTCTAAAAATCAATGCAAAAAATATCCTGGGGTCAGGCTTACCAACAGCAGCCACAAAACAGTCCCAGGTTAGAGACATCGCACACTTACGTCTTTCGGGTGAACTAAATAAAACGCTGTCCCTTTGACGTTGGTCCAAATTGAGTGACTTCCAGTGGTAGCACTGTCCGTATTCACTGTGACCAGGCGTCCGTGGGCATCCTGGGACACAGGGAAGGCACGGCCCATTCACCTTGTCTCACAGCCAGTCGGTGGGAACCTGAAAACCAGACCCCCTCATTTCCTGGGTTTCTTGCACAGATGTCCCCGACCTGCCGCCTGCCTTCCTCGGGGTGACAGAGCCTCAGAATTCCCTTCCCCGACGCTTTCTATTCTCGCTGCGCTTTCTGACCTCAGCACATTTACCATATCGGGAGCGGATGCTTTCAAGACCTGCAAAGTTTTAAAGCAGCTCCTCTGATCAAACGGTTGAAACAAGTTGAAAAACCCACTTTTCATCCCGCCAGCACCACCTCTGGTAACATATTCCGTCTCTTTCTCTTCCCATGAAGGCGCCCCGTTGAATAAAAACCTGCTTAGGTTTCGTTACAAAATCCAGCCCCCCGGTAGGTCAAGCTGGAAAAAAATGAGGTGACACATGAAGCAGCACCGGATGGAGATTTTTACGGCAGACATGAAAACAGGCGAGGGTTGGGGGATAAATGAAAGAGCGGTGGAAGAGGGGTGCACGCATCATCTTTCATTTCTGCCCTGGGAGAGGGTTGAAACGTGGGAGCCGGGAGCCAGAACATGATCAAATAGCCCGGCTCCTCTGTGGCTGAATCGATAAAACCCGGGAAGACCTAAATCTGAATTATAAAGCACATTTATGAAGTCCCATCAAACCGAATTGCTGGCTTTAGGTGTTTTACACAGAAGTTCCGGACACTGAGTAATAGGCCAATAGGTGGGCAGTGGAGAGAGGGAGGAAGTTACGGCTCTGCCGATCCTCACTTTGTCTTTTGAGGTGCTTTCTCTCGCGCCTCCAAAACCCACAGGAAGCCAAGACTGGCAACCTGTTCTGCATGATGAGAGGGAGGTGGGGAAGGCGCTCTCTTACACTTCAGAGAAAGCCGATGCATTTGGAATCCGGCAGCCATTCAGTGGTTCTCTCTCATCACTGATGTTCCCATCTTTCTTTCCAACTATAGATATATTTCTGAAATCAAGAAATATAGATAGATAGATAGATAGATAGATAGATAGATAGATAGATAGATATAGAGATATATAAATAGATATAGATGATTGATAGAATCCATGCACCAGCAACTCGCTGCCAATCTCTAGTGCAGTGGTTCTCAACCTTCCTAAGGCCATGACCCTTGCATACAGTTCCTCATGTGGTGGTGACCCCCAACCATGAGATTTTGCTACTGTTCTGCATCGTGATGTAAATATCTGCATTTTCCGATGGTCTTAGGCGACCCCTGTGAAAGGGTCATTCGACCCCCAAAGGGATCGCGACCCACAGGTTGAGAACCGCTGCTCTAGTAGCTCTCTGCCAGCTAACCCCCCTCTTGTAGCTCCCCCATGCCCCTCATAGCTTGCTGCCCTGCCCCTTCCTATAGCTCTCCACCACTCGCTTATAGCTCTCTGCCCCACCCTCCTGCTGATCCGTGATCTGGTCAGTTCTTAGACTTCACAGCGTAATGACCATTTGCATATTACATCTTTATTATATAGGATGCCAAGCTGAATGCTTTCACAAAGGGAAGCTGAAAATCAAGAACAAAACCGAAACAGGGACATGAAGCCCAAACCGTCCCTGAACATGCATGTTGAGGCACATGGGATGGCTGGTGCCGGAGGCTGTGAGAAATGGCAGGGCCTTCGGGAATCCCAAACCACAGCTAGAAAACAACAGCACCGTCTAAGCCAGTGGTTCTCAACCTGGGGGTCGCGACCCCATTAGGGGTTGAACACCCCTTTCACTGGGGGTGGCCTAAGACTTCCTGCATGTCAGATGTTTACATTATGATTCATAACAGGAGCAAAACGACAGTGATGAAGGAGCACCGAAAATTTTACGCTTGGGGTCACCACAACATGAGGAACTGTATTAAAGGGTCGCGGCATCAGGAAAGTTGAGAACCACTGTGCTAAGCGGACTGTCTGACTTGAGCATCAAGAGCAATTAAATGTCCCCGTTTTAGGAAGATTATGTTGGCGAGATGCTAGCTATTCCTCACTTACCAGTCCCACAAATATTTACTGAATGCACACTGGGTTTCAGGTATTTAGCAAAAGGGATTCCCTTCATTTCAAAATAACGTTATCTAATAAGTTATAGAGTGCATGGTCATTAATTTTCTCTTTCATTCAACAAACGAAGACAAATGCCATTCCGCAAGTGGTTGACATGAAAGGAAGTCAAATCATGGCAATTCACCTGGATAAATCATTATTTATCAGTAGTTCAACCTTTTGTGCCATGAAAAACAAGCTGATTTGTAAAAACCATAGGAAGTTGGACCAGGGATTCATTATTCCATTCACTCTATTCCATATATAAATACTATAGTGCAAAATAATATTAATAATGTATTGTAGGATATACATAAATATATATGTTATTAAAATATATGGAAAGAGTAACACAAATGGGAATAAAAACAATAATGTGGTAGTAAATGTTTAATAAGTTCTCCTCGGACTTCTGGTTTCTGTGGTATATCTATCCCTAACATAGCCAATTTCAAACTACCAATGTTTCTACAACCGACTTGCAAAATTCCTGGAAATGCATTAATGTATCAGGAGCTGGTATGAGCCTGCTTCAGCACACCACTTGGCAGAAGT
The DNA here is from genome assembly GCA_011751065.1 of Lasiurus cinereus. Classification (NCBI taxonomy): domain Eukaryota; kingdom Metazoa; phylum Chordata; class Mammalia; order Chiroptera; family Vespertilionidae; genus Lasiurus; species Lasiurus cinereus. The sequence continues at coordinate 3,842,231 of JAAGEH010002526.1, read as the reverse complement.
TATGGAATGTAAACTACTAAGTTCCTCACATAGTCCTGGATATATTAAAAGTAATAATTTATATTGGGCTTTAATTTTTAAAAAAAGAGTAATTTAATGTTCTCAGGGAAATCATGGTGATTATTTGGGCTTTAACCCAGACAGGATCAATCTGGAACGCTGCCGTCAGTAGAGAACCCTGTTCCCTCCTCTGAGAGGAGGCTCGAGTTCGACACTTGGAAGACCATTATGCTCCCCTTTAGTAAAAGCTGAACAGCCAAAACCAGTTTGGCTCAGTGGATAGAGCATCAGTCTGCAGACTGAAGAGTTCCAGGTTCGATTCCGATCAAGCTCATGTGCCTTGGTTGAGGGCACATCCCAGTAGGAGGCGTGCAGGAGGTGGCTGATTGATGTCTCTCTCTCATCAATGTTTCTAACTCTCTATCCCTCTCCCTTCCTCTCTGTAAAAAAATCAATAAAATATATTTTTAAAAAAAGAAAAGAAAAAAGAAAAAGCAGAACATCTTTCAACATAAACCCTAAGGGCCTCTTTTTTTTTTTCTTCCAAATTATGCCCTAGACATACAGAACTATATTGGAGAAAAGGTAAATTTAAAAGACATAAACGAAGTAAACAAACTACAAACACTCTTCTCCATTAATTTGAAATGTTTACTTAAATTATGAGGCATTTTTACTTCTCTTAAGGCATAGCAGAACATGTGGTTCTTTCTCTCTATGTTTTACCTAAAGGGGAAGATATCATGAGAACCTATTTAAAATTGTGTTAAATTTGAAGAAGTAATTATTTATGTACATAAATATATGTGTGTGTGCATATGTATGTAGGAAGATAGGGGGGAAAAGGAAAAACTTTTAAACCTTGATTAGTCAAGATAAATGAAATCAGGTTTGGTATAATTTAGCACATGCAAAATAGTTAAATATGTTAAATAAACACCAAATTATATATAAGATCTACTAAACATTTCAAAAATATCAATAGTTTAATTATATATATATATATATATGACTTTTAAAATATGTATGCTGAAACAATTATAGCAAGGTTAATATACCAAAGTTCAATTGCTTTCCTATAGTATAACAGCAATGGAAAAGCCAAATTTGAAAATCAAAACAATATAATACACATTAGCATCAAAAATGTTTAAATGCTTAAATATATACAAATCAAACAAAATATGTGTGAGATCTCTATGAGGAAAGCTATAATAACTGAAAGAATAGTGGGATAGGGGGAACATACCTAATGCACATTCTCACGTCTGGAGAGATATAAACCAGAATGTTAACTGTTACTATTGATGGAGACAGAAGCGCAAATAAGTTATTTACCCAATCAGACCGGAAGACGCTGTGGAGAGGAACAATATGGAAGCTGTCCTTGCCCAAGCAATGGACAAACACGAGGATGGGTCCAGTTACTCATTACCAATTTGCTTCCCTGAGTTCTTTTTTTTTTTAATATATTTTATTGATTTTTTTACAGAGAGGAAGGGAGAGGGAGAGAGTTAGAAACATCGATGAGAGAGAAACATCGATCAGCTGCCTCTTGCACGCCCCCTACTGGGGATGTGCCCGCAACCAAGGTACATGCCCTTGACCGGAATCGAACCTGGGACCTTTCCGTCCACAGACAGATGCTCTATCCCCTGAGCCACATCGGTTTCAGCTCTGACTGAGTTCTAACGCTAGTATGACCGAGACAATGATTGTGATAAACCTGCCCTTGAAAAATTCACCCTGATGCCCGCCCATCCTTTCCAGTGTAGCTCTTTAGGACGGGCATGTCCTTTGCAAGTGGCACCAAGACCACTAGCCCACCAACATGGCACGCTAATGGGAAATAACGCTTACACAGAACTTAAATCGATAGCATCCCATTCTCTCAGCCGGGCCATGCCTGCCTGCCTGCCAGGAATACGTCTTTCCTCACCGGGCACAAGACGAAGAAGGCGGCGGGGAGGGAGACTCAGATGCTTTCTGTACAACGGGGTCCATCAGAAGCAGAAGAATCTGGCTGAGAATGTGGGTGAGAAGTGGGAGGTGAAGAATTTCATAAATTCCCTTTTCTATTTCTTTCTGCTTAGAGACAATTCCAACAGCTCGCCTCTGCAGTGTAAGAGGGTCCTGAGCTTTTAACCTTGACAAAGAGTGGAACACACGGCCATTGTGTGAGAGCCTTCCTGCCGGGTGCCACCAGCAACTTCCAATTCTTTCTCCAGTGGAGAGATGGCAGCTCCTGGCAAATTTCATCAGGAAGGAGTCAGACATCAGGTTCCCGGGACTTCAGGATAGAATTATATTAAAATTTTAATAAAGTCTCTACATGCACGGCTGATATTAAGATTCCAGTCATCCAAGTGGGGCAAAAAATGTAATTCAAATCGAGACTAATTACGTTCAACCCATGTACCTAATGAACCACGGAATCTATAAAAAACACGACTGAGAAATACTTCGCCTTATTTATTCATCGACCCCGTTTTGGAGTTTGGGTCGGATGAATTAACTGCAGGTACAGATGGTCTGACTTCGTAGTTAACTTTTTTAAACTCTGAGAAAATGTGAGAAAAAAAAATATTTTTAAAAAAAAAAACACACACACACAAAAAAAAAAAAAAAAAAAAAAAAAAAACAGGGTTAAGGCCCTAGAACTCAGATTCCATGCAGGCTCTCAGCTTCCCCGGGTAAACATCGGGGGTGACTTTTGTGTCAGCTCAGAAAACATTATCATCGCCCATCTTTAATCTCATCATTAATCAGCCACCAAAGATCTAAGTCAGTGGTTCTCAACCTTCCTAAGGCCGCGACCCTTGCATACAGTTCTTCATGTGGTGGTGACCCCCAACCATGAAATTTTGCTACTGTTATGCATCGTGATGTAAATATCTGCATTTTCCGATGGTCTTAGGTGACCCCTGTGAAAGGATTGTTCGACCCCAAAGGGGTCGCGACCCAAAGGTTGAGAACCACTGATCTAAGTAGTAGAAACAGAGAGTGTGTGTGTGTGTGTGTGTGTGTGTGTGTGTGTGTGTGTGTGTGTCTGTGTGGTCAGAGTAGTTAACAGCAGAAATGAGATCTGGCCAACTCCCTTTTCCACCTCTAACACGGAAATTAAAACACTTTGTTATGCTATTACCACTTGAGTTCTGATTTTTTGAAATGCAAACCTAACTGTTTCAAACACTTTTCTGCAGAGAAACTCCTATTCCCAGAGGTTAGTATCCATCACTCCCTGCATCTCCTGGACACTGTATCTTTATTTAGCTCAGCTTCTGCTTCTTCAACGCTAAGTCTCACCGGCTCGGGATTTGAGTTGGGCTGCATGGTTCGAACAGAAGCAGAAGGTTTGTAAACAGGGGTTTTAAAAATAATCAGACTCTAAACTCCGCGCTGAAGAGAGTGCCAACCGGCATATGGGAGGATCAGCACGGAGGCCAGTTTTAATTGGTCTGGTTTACAGCTGCCCAGAAGGGGGCGGTGGGGGGAGAGACAGATTTACAGCACGAATTAATGTGTACCATGTCTAAGCTAGTAGTTCCCTCCCCAATCTTCATATCTGCTAAGATTCGTTCCTTCCACTCCACACCCCAAGAACTAGAAAGACTGGTCAGCATTCCTGATGCTGGTGACTAACACTAGTAAAAGGACGATGCGTGCGTTCATTCGGTCCCTGTTGCTGAGTGAATCTAACTGACAGCAATGCTGGCCAGAACACGTTGACATTTCAGACCACAATTCAAAGGACCATGTCTGTTCTGCGTGTTGTTTTTTTCAGGATAGTTCTTCCAGATGTAGTGTACAAGCTCATTGTCACGTCTGATTGAGGAATTGGAACTGATAACTCTCCCCAGGGAACCGGGCTTTTCAGGGAATTGCACTATGCACAGTCCCATTGCTGAAAACCACATTTCACTTGCAGTGACCACATCCCATCAGCTCCTCTTGGGTCTGCATAAAGAAGTCTCCGCCCAGAAAAAGCCCACCAGCGGTCCTTCAAAAGCAGCTGACCCCGTCACTGGGTGCAGGGACCTTCCCACCTCTGCCACCCGGTGTGGGGAGGATGGAATAAATCCCTGATCCCCCACCACTCTGGCCTGTGCGCTCCCGCTTGGGCCACCTAACACTCACAAGGACATCAAATGTGGCGCGTAGGAAAGTAAGTCAGTGGGCTTAAAAGGCATAGACCAGCGGTTCTCAACCTGTGGGTCACGACCCCTTTGGGGGTCGAACGACCTTTTCACAGGGGTCGCCTAAGACCATTGGAAAATGCAGATGTTTACATCACGATGCATAACAGTAGCAAAATTTCATGGTTGGGAGTCACCACCACATGAGGAACTGTATGCAAGGGTCGCGGCCTTAGGAAGGTGGAGAACCACTGGCATAGACACTGATATGCAATTGTTGGGCATAGCTCGGAGATATGGCGGGTTCAAGGGAGATATGGCGGGTCCAAGGGAGATATGGCGGGTCAAGGGTCAAAGGGAGATATGGCGGGTCAAAGGGCGATATGGCGGGTCAAGGGTCAAAGGGAGATATGGCGGGTCAAGGGTCAAAGGGAGATATGGCGGGTCAAAGCACAATGGGAGTGGTGGGTCTTCCCCAGGAGAGGTATCAGGAAGGGTTTCACCAGGAGGTTTCTGAATGGCGTCTGGGAAAAGGGGAGAAAGGGAGAGTTTCAGAAAGAGCGTGGAGGACTGCACGGCTCAGCCTGCCGCCTGGGAGAAAATGTTCTGCTGGATGGACGGACGGATAGATGATGGATGGATGGACAATGAACGGACGGATGGACGGATGGACGGATGGATGGATGGAATAAAATAGATGTAGACATTACACAAAAATATTTATATGTCAGATATAAATATCTATTTTAACAAATAGTTTCTTAGATGTTTGTTAGGAACATCTAAGAAACTGTTAAAATAGATATTTATATGCAATGCATAAATATATGTAATAAATATGCATGCACATAGAGAGAGAGAGATACAGGTATGTATTTTACATGCTTTAGAGCAGCGGTTCTCAACCTGTGGGTCGAGACCTGTTTTCTGATGGTCTTAGGCTCTACAGCAGTGACCCACAGGTTGAGAACTGCTAGCAGGGTCGCCTAAGACCATCAGAAAACACAGATGTTTACATTATGATTCACCACAACACGAGGAGCTGTATTAAATGGTCGCGGCATTAGAAAGGTTGAGAACCACTGCTTTAGAGAGAGGTAGCCATTTTCACCACCCTGTGGAACATTGTAATACCTGTCGCTTCTCTGACCCTTCATTTCTGATAGTTTTGTTTTTTTAAATGCGTACTCAGCCTACTCTCACCTTTGAGAGCACCAATAGTACCAGAACACATTTAAAATTTAACGTTGTATCAGGTCTTTATTGTCACTTATGTAAAAATCTAAAATTATTTTTTAAAACATTAGCTCACCCTTGTTTTGTCAGAGGTAGCTACATGCAGTTACTTTAAATACTCTACTGCCACCTCGTGGTTTATTTCCATAGGACAGCCTACTGCCAAACTGGACATTTATTTTGTTGCAGAAAATGTTTAAAATATTATACTCATCCATAAGTTCAAAACTATTTATTAAGCCCAGCTGGTGTGGTTCAGTGGTTGAGTGTTGACCCACGAACCAGGAAGTCACTGTTGGATCCCTAGTCAGGGCACATGCCCGGGTTTGGGACTGGATCCCCAGTAGGGGGCGTGCAGGAGGCAGCTGATCCACGATTCCCTCTCATCATTGATGTTTCTCTCTCTCTCCCTCTCCCTTCCTCTCTGAAATCAATAACAATATATTTTAAAAAGATAGGAACATCTAAGAAACTATTTATTAAATTGCACACCAGTAGTTTTTTTTTATGTATTTTACTGATTTTTTACAGAGAGGAAGGGAGAGGGACAGAGAGTAGAAACATCGATGAAAGAGAGACATCGATCAGCCACCTCCTGCACACTCCCCACTGGAGATGTGCCCGCAACCAGGATACATGTCCTTGACTGGAATCGACCCCAGGACCTTGCAGTCCACAGACCGACGCTCTATCCACTGAGCCAAACCGGTTTTGGCAAAGCGCACCAATAGTTTTATTGCTAGCTTTACTCAGTGGCCAGATAAGTTTCTATTGAATGAGTTCAAAAAAAACGTTTTGCAAAGTATCATACTTTAAAAAGATATTAGCTTGCCGAAACTGGTTTGGCTCAGTGGATAGAGTGTCGGCCTGCAGACTAAAAAGGTCCCGGGTTCGATTCTGGTCAAGGGCATGTACCTTGGTTGTGGGCACATCCCCAGTAGGGGGCGTGCAGGAGGCAGCTGATCGATGTCTCTCTCATCGATGTTCCTAACTCTCTATCCCTCTCCCTTCCTCTCTGTAAAAAAATCAATCAAATATATTTTTAAAAAAAGATATTAGCTTGTAAGAACGTGTAATAAATAACTTCAAAATGCCACAGGTGTTTAATTTTAAGGCGTGCCTTTAACATTTACGTAAAACACTGTGTGGTAAGAAAACACCCGCCCGCAATGTGTTAGGTATTATGTTGGGGTCAGAAACACCGTTAGTCCCAGGGGAGGTCCACGTGCCTGAAACAAGAGATCTGGGAGACAGGAGAGTAAGGGGCGGGAAAGGACAAGGGAGAGTGGGGAAGGGGATGCAGAGGCAGATTTGGGGTCACCTGTGGAATCTGGACATTTTTTGCTTGCTCCTCTGACGTCACAAGCCTCCTCTGGGAGCGCGGTGACTCACACCGCCACCCGGGCCTCTACCGGGGCCTCTCACAGTCTGTCCTCCCGTCCCAGCCCTCTCCTGCCGCCCCATCCCATTTCCCACCCCTGCCCTCCTCCTCTTAACAGGTCTGCCCTCTCCTGAGACTTCAAAGGTCTGTACTGAACCCGTCCTTTCTTCCCCAAAGTGGGTAGTGGCTCCTCTGTCGCTCTTTTCAGCTCAAGGTCACTTCCCCTTTTTTCTTCCTTTCAGAGTCCCCCACTGCCACAGAAATCAAATCCGTTTCTATTCTTCAATGTTCCTCAACAGCATCCCTTTCAGAACATGTTCTCCTAACTTTCTGCTATAATGCAGGACCCTTATTCTTGGGCCTCTTGTTATCACCCCAAACTGGTCCCCATGAGACCTGCACCTTGTCACCATACACGTCGGAACTTGAAAAGAGAGAGAGGCCTGGCATTTCAGACCTTCTGCCACCAGGGCCCAACCTAACCCCTTCATGCCACCGATGACAGTCTGTGACATTCAGTAACACCTGCTGGTCCCAGTCATCACGCATTGCATGCCTCCTACCACCTGGCATTGAGAAAAGTGTTTTTCATGAAGCTCCTCTATTTAGTCTTTACTAACCCTCCTCGGCAGGCCTTTTTATTTTCCATTTTGTAGACAAAGAAACAGATGTTTAGAGATTAAGTAACTTGTCCACAATTTCACATGTAGGGAAAAAAAGAGTTTACAATCATCGGACATATGAAGTTATTGTTGATTCTTTTTTATTTAAATAAATATTTTTAGTTATTGCCAATGGCACCGTGTATCAAGCAGCTGGTATTAAGATTTCAAGCATAGCCGAAACCGGTTTGGCTCAGTGGATAGAGCATCAGCCTGCGGACTGTAAGATCCCAGGTTCAATTCCAGTCAAGGGCATGTATCTCAGTTGCAGGAGCATCCCCAGTAGGGGGCGTGCAGGCGGCGGCTGATCTATCTCTCTCAATGTTTCTAACTCTCTAACACTCTTCCTTCCTCTCTGTAAAAAATTAATAAAAAATATATTTAAAAATTTTTTTCTCAAGCATAACCAAATGCTGGGATAACCTTTGCTGGTGAAGAAACTGAGGGTGGAAGGGTTAAGTGACTCCCCTCAGGTCGTGGTCCAATTTAGTGACACCCTCCCCGGTCCTAGTCCGGTTTGTGATATTTTTCATAAATATTGTATGAGTCTTCGCTTGACCTATCACCATGGGCTGGAAAACCTTCTCACAAATGAGGAGCACAGGCTGTCTCTAAGCGATTTGGAACCAGAGTTCAGCCAGAATTGAGTATAATGGAAATTCACAACACATTTCCAGATATGGGGGTGGGGGGGAAAAGAGAGGGGGAACCACACAGTGGAGTTTGCATTCACCTAAGGTATCTTGTGCTGGAGACATGTTTTAAATGACAAATACAGAATAAAATTCTTTGTAACCAAAAAACTAGCCTGCTGAGCTTGAATTTTAACTCTCAAGTAAAGATTAAAGAAGTAAATCAATAAGGAAAACCTGTCACTTCACAAACAGATCAAAGCGTAACCAAAGGAAGAAAACTCTGAAAATTTTCTGGCCTGGGTGTCTGGGTTTTCTGAGAAAGCTCAGCTCACCACAGTTCATTTATTTCTATTCTCGTTTTAGTTTTCTCTCTCTCCCTCAAGACCATTTCCCCAACTAGATGAGGACCCTTGTAGAGGTCTGCCATGTGCCACCGTCTTGAGAATACAGGGGATAAAAAAGCCCCAATAGGCCTGGCCGGTGTGGCTCAGTGGTTGAGCGTCGACCTATGAACCATGAGGTCAGAGTTTGATTTCCAGTCAGAGCACATGCCCGAATTGTGGGCTCGGTCCCTAGTAGGAGGCATGCAGGAGGCAGCCAATCAATGATTCTCTCTCTTCCTCTTCTTTCTTCTCTAAAGTGAAAGAAAGGAAGGAAGGGAGGGAGGGAGGGAGGAAGGAAAGGAGGAAGGGAGGAAAGGAGGGACGAAGGCCGAACAGCCCTAGCAGGTTTGGCTCAGTGGATAGAGCGTCAGCCCTTGGACTGAAGGGTCCTGGGTTCGACTCTGGTCGCACGTTTGCAGGCTTGATCCCCAGCTTTGCGGGCAAATACGAGGGGTAACCAATCGATGTGTCTCTCTTACATGGATGTTTCTCTGTCTCTGCACCTCATTCCCACTCTTTCTAAGAATCAATGGACAACAGAATCATGTGAGGACAGCTTACATGTATAAGCCATCAAGCCCATGCCATCTCTGTCACAGTAACAGCATGCAGAGGACACATAGTCACCCGAAGCAACCGAATCCTTTATGTTTCCTATCTTAGCACTTGCACCGACAATCTTTAAAGTTTGAAAGGCACATTATGCCTAGAAATTATAGAGTAATTGTTTTTTTATATTAGGAAGCGAATAAAAAGAAACCAATGGCAATGGAACAAACACTGGCTTGTTTGAAAGAATTCACTTCCATATTAAACCTCTAGTTCTTGAACTGTGGTCAACTTTTAAGCTTCTGTATTAAAAGAAGTGTATATTTCAATGTATACAAATGGTATGTTATGGCTTCAAACCTAATACTTAGCTATTAAATTGGCTTTACTTGTGTGTTTAGAAAATGCTACTTTCATTTCTTCCAAATAAAAAGTGAATGGGCTCAAGCTTAACTAAGAGCTTTAGGCCGCCTGGTGTTTATATGATTCAGGGGGAGGTATGATTTGGACATAACAATGTGTTGACTGTCTTTAGTTCTAGTCTGAAGGATCCAACCTAGGAATCCCATATGCATCAGCTGTCAATCTTGGGCCCAGCTGTTTGGAGGAGGGGAGGATGCTGGACCCTAAGGCAGCCACCCTGAGGTGACGGTCACACAATGTGCCCAGAAGAAATGCCCTCACACTGGATGGTGACAATTCAACCAAAGCAAAAACTCCCTCTTGGGGAGTCAGTCTGACTGTGAAACATGTAAAGACGGGCCCGTGCGCAGCAGCAGAAATAAAAGCAGGTGAAACCGAGATGGATGGGACATAAACTCGCAACGCTCGGTCGGGGGAGATGATGAAGTCATCTTTCTGGAGACCATGGGAGAGGACACGCTGAATGCTGAGCCAAGTCCCACATCCCCGGGGCATGAGGATGGCGGAAGGACGGTTTTATCTGAATGTCGGCCTGAAAATGCGGCTTTTCAGGCGAGTCCCTGTTCTTCCTTAATCAGGAAGTTCAACTGCATGCCATCACCTAAGGAAGGCAGCTCTGTGTTTGCAGCCTCACAAACCACTAGGCCATCGGTACCTTCCACTGAGCGTTGGTCAATAGGGTTCAATATCGCCGGATGTCCATGCTAAGAGCTCTTTCCAGAAAGGACGTGGATCTTCCCCAGATTTCCCTCTACATCAGCAGTTCTCAACCTATGGGTCGCGACCCCTTTGGGGGTCAAATGAGCCTTTCACAGGGGTCGCCTAAGACCATCAGAAAATGTAGCAATGTAGTTTACTGTTGTTATATTAAGACTGTTGCCCTTGCTACACCATGCTTCAAGACAAAATTTCATTTATTTGTAATTAGAAATAAATATTTCACAATATCTAATTGTGATTATCACTATGCTTTAATTATGTTCAATTTGTAATAATGAAAATACATCCCGCATATCAGATATTTACATTACGACTCATAACAGTAGCAAAACTACAGTTACGAAATAGCAACGAAAATAATTTTATGGTTGGGGGTCACCACAACATGAGGAACTGTATTAAAGGGTCGTGGCATTAGGAAGGTTGAGAACCACTACTCTACATGAGCACATAGTTGATCGGCACACACAAATAGTCTGACCTTGTATGATACATTTTCGAGAGGTGTTTTTCAGATGGTGAATGAAGACTATGGACTCAAGGGCACTGGCACAATCTCAGATCTACCCCCAAAATAGCTCTGGGATCTTGGGGGTGTCTGAAATTCTCCGGACCTCAGTTTCCTCGCCTATAAAAAAGAGGTGTTAATTGGATCTACCTCGTGGAGTGCTGGTGAAAATTAAATGAATTATCATAAGGACGGCACTTAGAGGTTCAGCTGATGAGAAGCACTGGGTAAGAACTGGTTATTGTTGCTATTATCATTTAATGAGAACATAATTTAAACAGTGGATGATTGTACTTCCGTTTTAAAATTGCATTATCTTCTTACTAAAGGGTTTTTATCTTTTTTTATGTTTTTATTGATGATTTCTCAGAGAGAGAGAGGAGAAGAGAGAGATGTAGAAACATGAATGAGAGAGAAACATCAACATCAATTGGCTACCTACTACATGCCCCTCCTCCCCCTCAAACTGGGGATCAAGCCTGCAATCGGGGCATGTGCCCTGACCAGGAATTAAACTGATGACCTCCTGGTGCATACGTCAACCACTGAGCCACACCGGCCGGACCATGCTGATAGATCTTAGTGGAAACTGACATTATGCTTCACCTTAGTTTCATCAGTATTAATCTACTGAAATATAAAAGTGTAAAGGAAAGCATCTCTCAAAAGATACGAATTAAGCCCATCACCTCATTACACTTAAGTTAGAATGCGAGTTTTGGCAAGGAAAAGACGTTTAGCCAAAATATTCTAAACTCTTCTATTCCCTAAGCAAGCCATGAGAAGTCTAGGCCCCAGGACACTCGCTGGAATATTCATGAAAACCAAACAGCCGGGAGAGCGCTGGCCCTCACAGAAATGACTGAATTCCTCGCTGAGGAGCCAGCCTGTGACTCCAGCCACCACAGAAGCTGTTACGTCACGTCCCATTTCTTGGGGCTGGCGACCCAGAGAATGCTGTGGCATCCGTTACCTTCACTCACCTCTCCCAGGTCCTCATCTCCATTAGGGAGCATCCTTCGCTACCCATAAGAGTTCATGCCCATTACCTGCCTTAAACGAAACAGAGTGGCCATGGTCTCACAGAGGATAAAACAACACTGGTGAGTCGATGCTGGAGACTCAGGATGTCCTCCGTGGCTCTGGACCCACCCCGCCCCCGGAGCCCACCTCTCTGCCCTTGCTGTGTGCGCTCAGTTTTTATAGCAAGAGGATTCACAGACCGGAGCCAACGCTCCTTTACGGGAAGTACCACTGCAATCTCCGATTGGATTTTACGTATGGTTGATGCCAATCCCTCCCCAGAGAGAAGTTTCTCAAAGCCTTTCTATTTTAAAATCCACATGTTGGTAAGTGCATTACGTTAGAAATCGCACGCAGGTGGGCTAAAGAGCATCGGGGGTTAAATGGGAAGAAAACCACGCTGCTAGAGAATGCTGAGAGGAGCACAAATTATGTCCCCGACACTGGGGAATGACAAGATTCGCTCAACAGTTCAATCAACTCAGGCCTGGGAAAAGCAGGCAATGGAATCGATCTAGAGTAGACATTTTTTTGCAGAGACAGTGGCTGAGTCAGCTTAGGCCTCCGTAACAAAATGCCAACAACTGGGTGGTTTATCCAACCGACACTGACTTTTCTCACATCTCTGGAGGCTGAAGATAAAGAGCAAGATTCTTTCTGAGTTGCAGACTGTCATCCTCTCTCTGTGCCCTCACAGGGCTAAAAGCAAGCAAGAGCCAGCTCCCCTTAGGGCACTAATCCCACCTTGGGGCCCCATCCTTATGGCTTCATCTAAACCTGATTACCTCCCAAAGACCCCATCTCCCAATGCCATCAAATTGGGGGTTAGTGTGTCAACCCCTGAAACACGGGGAGGAGTATACATAGGTGAAAAAAAAGGAAAATAATTAGATATATGCTTTAAAATGTTCAAGATCTGGATCATGAAAATATACCGGAAATGGGAAAGGAAGGGAAGCCCGGGTGGCTTTCTGGTAAGAAAGGGGTGGAGCCCTGGTGATGTGACAGGATATGCCATTGGAGTAGCTCAGCTCAATGAAGAGAAATGGACGACGGGATCACCGGATGGACTTTTTAATTTTTAATAGCGCCTATGCTGACTCTCAGTTAATATCTAAAACCAAATATGGGGAGCAAAGGCCACTTCCACCTGCTTCTTTTCCACATGCAGAAGAGAACACTCCTGTTCTCTGGAGTGTGCTCTGCAAACACGCCTGAGGAGCAAAAGCCACGGGATGGGCAGAAGAGGGCTGAAGGGCGAGTGACGTTTCCAGGAGCGAAGGGAAGACGAGCCACAGGAGCTGGGAGAGACCCCCACAGACTCCCCAGGAACATGGCGCCCTGCGGCTCGGCAGAGAGAGACACGGGTGGCTCTTGAAGGGGAAAAAGAATAAAATCCCCGCCCCCAACTGTAAAATAAGACACTCGCTGCATGGAAATGACCCATCTGACTGGAGCGGTGGTCCTCAACCTTCCTAAGGCCGAGACCCTTGCATACAGTTCCTCATGGGGTGGTGACCCCCAACCATGACATTTTGCTACTGTTATGCATCGTGATGTAAATATCTGCATTTTCCGATGGTCTTAGGCGACCCCTGTGAAAGGCTCTTTCGGCCCCCAAAGGGGTCGCGACCCACAGGTTGAGAACCACTGGACTGGAAGATGAGGCTTCACAATTTCAGTGACGAATGAAAAGACGGTTTGATGAACAAGAGGAGGTCAGACACAATGGAAGAAAGTGTGGTCGACATGGAGCTATAATTTGAAGCAGCAGAGGAAATTAACAGCTTTTACCCCCTGATCTCCTCCTCTCTCACCCCCATACAACCCAGAGACAGTGTCCTCTCCTGCCTGCTGCCTCGGAAATTATATGCCCCGAGGAGGGGGGTGAGCAGGAAATGGGTGATAGTCCACCAATTCCCCGGTCAGCACAATCCTTGAGGGTTTCTACTTGACAGACCTTTCTTGAAGATGTGACATCACAGTTCTTCAGCCAATCCCAGCCTGGCTTTGCTCCGCTGAAACGCCACTGGCCGGGGTCTCCAAAACTTCCACGAGGCCAAAGTCTGCAGACCCACTTCCATTCTTGCCTTACTTGACACTCCAGAGCCTTCCACATCCCTGGCATTCTTCCTTGAAGCACTGTCCTCGATTTCCCCATCTGATGCCCTTCTGCTTTTCACTGTATCTCACGCCTCTGCACCCAGGCGACCTCAGAGAGTTAGAACCCTCCAGATTGGACTCAGGTTACTTTCATTCTTCTAACGTCTTATTGCATAATCTTAGTCGTTTCCGTGGCTTAAAATAACACCGGGTTAGGTTATGACTGCCAAAGGCACAGCCCGGATCTGAATTCTAAGCCTCTTCTGGGTTCTCCACTCCTAGAGGCAGCTACTGACATCTTCATGTCTAGGCCACGTGCATCTCAAAAGTAACAAGCCCAACAGAAAATTCCCGCTGTTTCCACTGCATTTCACCTGCTGGACTCCTCACCATTCTCTCCTTCCTGCTCCTCTTCTTTCAAATACTAAATCTTTTCACCAAAATGCAACTTACAGCTTGGCCACTTGAGGGCACTTTTGCTCTTTTATACACATTTCCTTTAAAAAAATTTAAAAAAAAACTGCTAAAGTGCCTTTCAAAGAGACAAAGGATGGATTTCCCTAAAAATGTGACATCCTCGATTCTGACACTTTTACACCTCCAACTCCTAAAATTCACCTGAACGCGTTCTAATGCAGGAAACTGGCCTGACTCAGCACAGTCCCTTCCTCCGCTTGCTGCTTACAACAGAGCATCCCAGCGACCTTCTGGGGAGGAGATCCAGCACCATCTCCCTTGTAGGTCATGTTCACCAGCAGGGTGAGCAGAAAGTCAGGCACTGCTGGGCCCGCCCCACCCTCAGGTGCACGGAATCACACCTGTCAGGAGGGCAGCGTTCGCTTAGGGGGGTTTAAAAGCTTCCTGGGGCTTCGGATACACTCTTGGATGAGGACAAGGGTCAATGTTTCAACCAGCCTTGCAAAAAAAAAAAAAATGCTTTTAATCCATGCAACCATCTCAGTGCACCCACCAGACCGGGAATGAGTGGGAAAGTATTTCTGGCATTGCGGGTTCTCGTTCTTTACAGATTCTGCATTGCTTATGTTTGGTTCCAAAGCCACCTGAAGGGAAAGAGTACAGTTCTTTTTGTCCTTCGCCTCGGCCCTTCCATCAGCTGCTCTGCTCACTCTTGCTCCCTAGGGTGGTACCCGCCCTCCACTGTGGTGGCCTGACGTGGACACGGTCCTGTATTTTGCCTGAGGCAGCTAGACATCATGTTATTCTGAGTCAGCACGTGCTCCTCAGCCGTCCCGCTGGCCGCGGAGCCCCTGTTGGGCCTTTGCCGCCTCCCTGCACGCCTGGAGCAGTGCTGGTTCCCGCCCTGACCCCTGCCTGGCTCGCACGTGCGAAGTGCCTCCCAGAGTTCCTAGCATTTACAAAGTGCTTCGGAGCTTAAGACCCACAATCCAAACCCTGGGGATACATCCAGATAAACCCCAAACCCTGATTCCAGAGAATGTAGTGCCCCATGTTCACTGGAGAGCTATTTGCAATAACCACGATTTGGAAGCAACCCAAGGCCCCTCAATGGACAAGCGGCTAGAAAAGTTGTGGTACATGTACACAATGGAATATTACTCAGTCATCAAAAAGAATGAAATCTTACCATTTGTGACAGCATGGACGGACCGAGAGGGTATTACAGAGTGTAATGACACATACTGTGCAATTTCACTTACATGCAGAATCTAAAAAAATAATATACACTGGTACCTCGAGATAAGAGTTTAATTCATTCCATAACCTTGAGGCGTGGGAAACTATGAGACGCTCGAGTCGCAGGAAACTGGTGGGTTGTGTGCAACCGGCCGATCCGCGATTACTCCTATTTCAACTGTTGCTCGTATTTCAAAGCAAAAATCGCTTACTCGACGGTTCGTATCTCAAAAATCTCGTATGTTAGGGCACTCGTATCTCGAGGTGCCACTGTACCATATTTTCTGGCATATAAGACAACTTTTTAACCCAGGAAAATCTTCTCAAAAGTCGAGTGTTGTCTTATAGGGCGGGTATATCCCAAACTCTATATTTTAACTGGAAAAATCGGAGGTCGTCTTATACGCCCAGTCATCTTATGCTCTGGAAAATACGGGTAAAATGAACAAAACAGAAACAGACTCATAGATGCAGAGAACAGACTGCTGTTTGCTGGAGGAGAGCAGGGTTGGAGACCGGGTAAAAAGGTGAGGGTTAGGTAAAAATCTGTAGTCACAAAACGCTCACAGGGATGTCAAGCAGAGCATAGGAAATGCAGTCAATAACACTGTAATAACTTGGCAGGGTGCCAGGTGGGGACTGGAAATAACAGGGAGAACACTTTCTAAAGTATATGATTGTCTAGCCACTAGGCTGTACACCTGAAATTAATGCAAAAACGGTAGTGAATGTAAACTGTAATTGAAAAAAATCTTAATAAATAAAAAATTGCTTCTGAAATGGTAGCTATTGTTATTTAGATTTGACCTTAATCAAGTTGTTAGACCACACTGAGCCTGAGTTTTCTTGTCTGTAACATGGTATTGTTATGCAGATAAAAAGGTAATATGTGGGGAGTACTTAGCACAGTAAGTGCACAATAAACTTTATAATTATTTTTATTTGTTACCCTGTTGTTGTTTTCATCAATGTATAAATTACTTTTATATGAGACTTTTAATTAAATCCACACATCTTACAACACTATTTGTATTAGCACTGTAGCAGTGTATGCCAATGGCTATGCTGTTGACCTGGAGTTTATTTCTAAATTTTGTAATATATTACACGGAGAGTCAGCTTAAACTTTAAAATAATAGTAGTAGTTTCTCAACAATGAATCATCCAATTCTTACCAGTGGAATTTGTCTTTGAACTTTGCTCTACAACCACTAGGGGACAGACAAGCACAGCAGAAAAATCACTACCAGGAAAAGCAGTCAATTCTTGGTCCACTTTTTGAATATGATAGAAGCCATATTGTTACAGAAACCAGTGAAGAGAATAGAATCAATATGCTTAATCTCCAAGAACACGCACTTCCATTAAAATATGCATTTAACTGTATAGTTTCATAAAATGAATAAGCATACTTTCCCTCCAGGTTCCCATATAAATTTTCAAGCAAACCCACTGGACCACACATGTGTGGATTTTTTTTTCCATCTACAAGAGAACTAACAGTTTTCTGCTCTTAGAACAGAGGCAGCGTTGCACAGTAAGAACACCGTGAGCCTGGGAGTGTGGAGGCGGATGAACACCTAGAAGGAGGCATTTTTCCCATGGGTGCTGCAGAACCGTGCTTGGGTTTATGGATCTTTTCAAGAAACTAAAAACAGCCGGAACAGGTTTGGCTCAGTGGATAGAGCGTCGGCCTACAGACTGAAAGGTCCCAGGTTCGATTCCGGTCGGGGGCATGTACCTTGCTTGTGGGCACATCTCCAGTGTGGGTGTGCAGGAGGCGGCTGATTGATGTCTCTCTCTCATCGATGTTTCTGACTTTCTATCCCTCTCCCTTCCTCTCTGTAAAAAAATCAATAAGTACCCCGCAAAAATAAATAAATAAATAAGGGGAGGGGAGAAAATATAAATAAACCAAACCCCCCAAACAACAAAACTTTGCTGGGATTTTGATTAAACAGCATTAATCCATTTTTTTAAAGACTGAATTGTACAATCCACAAATTCAGTATTACTTAGGTCTTATTTAACTCACCTAAATGATATTTTATCATTTTATACAGAGTTCTTGCATATAGAGTTATTTGAAGTTTTTATATTGCTTTAAGGAGTCCTTGTTCTTAAATTTTTATTTCTAACAGAGTTGCTGGTATATATATAAATGCAACCCCTTTTTTGAACCCTGGCTATAGTCAACAAATGTGCTAAATTCTCTTTTGAATCAATACTAATTATGTGTAAACTCTCTCCCATTGTCCATATATATGAGTATATCTTCTGCAAATAGTGTCAATGTTATCTCCTACTTTGCTAACATTAGCATTTTTCTTACTCTATTGCTTGAGACCGTAAGCACACTAAGATAGAAAGTACTGATGGAAACACCCTCGCCTTGCTCCTGATGTGAATGGAGAAATTTTCTATTTTTCCACATTGCATATCACATTTGCTAAGAGTTTAGCCATTTTTTTTAATTTAGCAAATTTGACTTTATTGATTCCTTTGATTATATGTTTCTTTTTTCAATATTTTTATTAATTTCAAGGAGGAAGGAAGAGGGAGAGAGAGATAGAAACATCAATGATGAGAGAGAATCATTGATTGGCTGCCTCCTGCACACCCCCCTGCTCACTGGGGATTGAGGCCGAAATCTGGGCATGTACCCCTGACCTGAATTGAACCTGGGACCCCCTCAGTCTGCAGGCTGACGTTCTACCCACTGAG
Organism: Lasiurus cinereus; assembly: GCA_011751065.1. Lineage (NCBI taxonomy): Eukaryota > Metazoa > Chordata > Mammalia > Chiroptera > Vespertilionidae > Lasiurus > Lasiurus cinereus. The sequence continues at coordinate 3,824,092 of JAAGEH010002526.1, read as the reverse complement.
CCAAACCAGCGAGGGCTATGTGTTTCTTGCAGTCCATTCATTTTCTTTCTTCTATCATACTTTCTATCTTTTATATTTTTGGGATTCAATTGCTATTAGTTTTCCAATGTCTAGCATTGAAAGAGAGGCTTGGTTGACTCTCTATGCTTTCTTTTTTTAAAAATATATTTTATTGATTTTTTACAGAGAGGAAGGGAGAGAGATAGTCAGAAACATCAATGAGAGAGAGACATCGATCAGCCGCCTCCTGCACACCCCACAGTGGAAATGTGCCCACAAGCAAGATACATGCCCCCAACCGGAATTGAACCCGGGATCTTTCCATCCGCAGGCCGACGCTCTATCCACCGAGCCAAACCGGTCTCAGCAATGCTTTCTTTTTAAATGTATGCATACAGGACTATCAATATACATTTTCGGTTAAGTATAGTGAATTGGAAGTAATCAACCTTAATTATTCAACCTGAAGTCCCCAGAATCTACATTCTGGAAATAAAATCTCTAATAATTTTTATAATATTGGTAGATTAAAACATTCTAAATCCTTTGACCTTGCTTCTCCTAATCTTCCATTTCTATTCTTTCATGCTCTTTGATATTCCATCTCAAAACACACTGGATGCATTTACTCTAAGTCTAGCTTTGGGGTGATGCACAGCATGGCCTTGTCTGCTCCCTCCACCTCACCCCCCACCCATACTGCAGTCAACAAAGCACATGATCCACTTACTAGTCAGCTTCTGAAATCCCATCCTGTCTATGAAACCTGTCTTGGGGATTTTGGTGTGTATTTCTCTGTGCTCTATTTTATTTTATTTTATTTTTTAATATATTTTATTGAATTTTTACAGAGAGGAAGAGAGAGGGATAGAGAGTAACATCGATGAGAGAGAGACATCGATCAGCTGCCTCGTGCACGTCCACCACTGGGGATGTGCCTGCAACCAAGGTACATGCCCTTGACTGGAATCAAACCCGGGACCCTTCAGTGCACAGGCCGAGGCTCTATCCTGAGCCAAACTGGTTTTGGCTGTGCTCTATTTTAGAGAAGATCAAGGTTCAATCTGCTTTGATTACCAGATCTATATGGTAAGGTGAACCATGATACTGATTTATAAAAATGACAATGTTGCTTTCATGTTGTGGCTGCATTATTGGATTCTGTTGAAAGCGGAGATGAATTTTCTGTTCATACCAACTTCCCATCCATAGAAGGCAAAACCAGATGATATGAACTGCTGGTCCTCTTACAAACGGTGGAGTTGTTGTTTGGAGGGTGGCATGTTCACAGCCAAGTTTTGAGATTGAGCAACGTTTAACTTGGCTTTGTTTCGGGGTTACAGCCTGGCACTGAACTGACCAGTCTTCCTGAATGGCAGGTCCAAGTCCCAATGGGGACAGGATGTGAGGGCTGAGTGAGTCAGCAGTGCGTGCCCACCAGCTCCTCCAGAAAAAGCATGGACGCGCTGTCGGAGCTGGAATTAATCACCTCAGTGCCCGGAAAGACTGTGAAACAATGACTCCTTCCAGATGCCCTCGGGGAGCGGGCTATCAAAGAACTCCTCGGACCCAAACCCTCCTAATAAAGTGACTAAAGGGGGAAGCACTTAGTCTGACTCTAAATAAGGAGAATGACCCTTTGGGGGCAGCTTCTGGGAGCCATTATTCCTTGGGAACAACCCAAGTCTCTGGCCTCAGTGTAATTTCTCCAAGTGTGTTTCTCCAAATCTCACTATTATGGGAACATTGCACCACTTTTTTCTCATCATCTTTGAGACACACAAAAATTCTTATGCCATTATGATCTGATGTTTCCTGGAGTAAACTGGTCAGTCATATGTCCGTAAGTTCCTTGCGGGCAAAACCACCCCTGGCCATGTGATCAGCATAGAATGGACGTGTAACACATAGCTATTGAATTATTTCCTGCCAAATTAATCTACACTGTTTTATAAACACTTAAAAAGACAAAGGAAATGTTAATGAGAAAATGTTTTATAGTGATGGAAAGAATTAAGGCCCTTTTAGAAGACTACTGTGTTACATGAGGCTGTCACTCAAGGAAAAAAAATATAGATATAGACGTATGATTATATATATACTAGAGGCCTGATGCATGAAGGTTCATGCAAGAATGGGCCTTCCTTCCCCTGGCTGCTGGCACCGCCTTTCCTCTGGCTGGAGCCACCTTTCCGCCTTCCCACACTGCCAAGAGGCCTGAACTGGCTATGGCGACAATGTGACTACGAAAGCATCCCACCGCACTCCCAACCACTAGGCAGCTGTGTTTGCAAATTAACCCACCAGCTCTGTTGCATTAATTTGCATACTCACTCCTAATTGGCTGGTGGGCATCATGGAGGTACAGTCAATTGGTATGTTACTCTTTTCCTTTTCTTTTTTAAATTTATTTTTTATTGTTTAAAGTATTACAAATAGTAGTAAATATATCTCCTTTTTTTCCCATTGACCTTCTCCCAGCCTCCCCTATCTCCTGTTGCATGCCCTCATCCCACCCCCCCTCATTGCCTTGCGTCCATTGGTTGTGCTTATTTGCATGCATACAAGTTCTTCAGTTGATCTCTTTCCCTCCCCTCTCCAACACTCCTCAGCCTTCCTACTATAATTTGACAGTCTATTCGATACTTTACTGCCTCTGCATCTATCTTTTTGTTCATTGGGTTATAATGTTCTTTATTTTCCATAAATAAGTAAGATCATGTGGTATTTTTCTTTCATTGCCTGGCTTATTTCACTTAGTATAATGCTCTCTAGTTCCATCCATTATTCCTCCATTGCAAGGGGCAACCCAAGCCTCCCTCCTGCTCTCTCTATGGCTGTAGCCATCTTGGTTGGGTTAATTTTCATACTCACTCTGACTGGCTGGTGGACATGGGTGGTGGGCATGGCTTGTGGGTGTAGTGGAGGTATGGTCAATTTGCATATTACTCTTTTATTAGATAGGATATGTATACACACACACACACACACACACACACACACACACACACACTGAGTGGCCAGATTATTATGCATTCAGAGATCATAATAATCTGGCCACTCAGTGTGTATGTATATATTCAAAGATGCCACATTTCTAAAATGCCTAATAATATTAGCACATTCATATACCCCGTCATGCTACTAAATTGCTACCCCATAGACAGCAACAACCATGGACCTTGATTTCTCCTCATGTAGCTTTCATTTCTCACAGAGCACCGCCTAAACAGTAATTCTGTGGCCTTTGATGAACAAGAGAATTAAAATTACCTTAGGAAATTATTTATCCTGCAATCAACTGCCCCACTGTTTTTAAGAATTCATCCAAAAAAGTGTTTTCAACTTAACCCTGGGGGTATAGGCAAATCCCCAGAGATTTTCTCTACCTCTATATGCAACTGTACTTTTCTAAAAAATTTAAATTCTCAAATAAATTTTTTGGCAATTAAGAATGGAGAAAACTCTAATTTTAAATACATCTTTCTTCCAAATGGTATTTCCTGATTTTTTAAAAACATAGTAGTTTGGTTGCCTTGAAATGATCATAAAAATAATAACCAAAACAAAAATGAGCCTAATCTGAGTGGCTCAGCTGGTTGAGTATCATCCCATCAACCAAGAGGTCACTGGTTCCATTCCTGGTCAGGGCCCTTGCCCTACTTGAGGTCTCAATCCCCAGTAGGGGGTATGCGGGAGGCATCCTATCCATGATTCTCATCGTTGATGTTTCTCTCTCTCCCTCTCCCTTCCTCTCTCTGAAGTCAATAAGAACTTTTTTAAAATGAGACAATAAAGAATAGCATCAGTTACTTCCACTAATGGCAGTCACTTTTAATGACTTCGTGCACAAACGTCCAAAAAACACAAGGCTACGTGGCTCTGCAAATACTGTTTGCGCCGGTACTGATCTCTGTCTGAGTGGAGGGCGGATTTTCCAATGGCAAGCATTTCATTACGTCTTCAGGCCCGTAAATCTAATCATCCACGTGCCTTGTCCCGGCTGAGAAGATGCAGAAGCATCCCGGTCCGGGCTGTGCTCTGTGGTGGTGGCTGGTTGCTAGGATCACGGGAGCACGCGGCTGCTGCACATTCTCCCGTTCACCTGTTAACTAAATATGGGTGAGCGTTTCTCTGGGAAAATATTACCCACAGATATTTTCAAACCTGATGTTCAGTGGCTAAAGGACTGACTCAACCGATTTATAGCACAAATGAGCTGCAACATTTGGCTTCTGATCCGCCCTAGCTGTCCATGTAAACGGACCATAATTCCCCTGCATGGTTTACACCAGAAAGACACCTACTGATGGAAACCATCATAAAGTGAATTAATCACATTTTTAATAAGAACAAACCTACTGTTTTTACATGTTTGCAGACTTAGCTGGGGTGGGGTGTATGTGGTCTTAGAAAACCTTAAAAAAATACAACATTAAGCAGATCTCAAAAACCTATTTTCCAAGACTTCTCTGAATGGCATTTTGTACTGAGCATCTTCAAAAAGGGCATCGAGAATTTACTACTTTCAAGACATATGCGGAGTCACTTAGGACAACTATGAAAGGCAGGGCTTAAAACACGAGTTCCACTTGTATTTGCAAGTAAACTGATGCAGACTTGGAGGCAAAGGACCTGAACTTTTACTTCGGTTAGTGACTAGCTGCGTGAACTTGGCAAGGTGTGGGCAAAGAATTTTGGTGCCCAGGCATTGCCTACCTTCAAAGCATGGAAGCCAGGGGGTGATCTCAGGCTTACTAAATCCGCAGCCACGCAGAGACAGAGAAACTAATCAAGCAGATTGACCCCAGTCAGCTGCCCATGCAAGACCTTGCCTGGTTTTGGGGTGCAGTAATATTTACCTCTGTCGGTACCGTTCTTTAACTCACAGTCTCTGTTATCAAATCAAGAATTACGAAACAGCCAAAGCGATAGGAAGATGATCTAAGTTTAAGAGACTAGTCAACAGAAGCAAACTCACAGATGGTGGAACGGTTGGAATTCTCACAGGAATTTCAAAACACAACTGTAAATATTATTAAGACTCTAGTGGAAACGCAAATCAACATATGAAAAAAGATCAATTACGGCAAAAATATGAAAACTACTTAAAACAAAAACAGCCAAATGGGCTCGGCAGGCATGGCTCAGTGGTTGAGCATCAACCTAGGAACCTGGAGATTACGGTTTGATTCTTGGTCAGGGCGCATGCCCGGGTTGTGGGCTGGATCCCCAAGGTGAGGTGCAGGAGGCAGCTGACCAATGATTCTCCTCCACATTGAGTTTCTATCTCTCTCTCTCTCTCCCTCTCCCTTCCTCTCTGAAATCAATCAAAATGTATTTTAAAACACAACCAAATGTATATTATATATACAGCATATAATATCAGAAACAAAAAGTTTATCCAACAGGCTAAACTGATGCTCTCTGATGTGATGGGTATGTTTAAGATGGTAGGATTCCCATCAAAAGTTTGCAGGTCAAAGCCTTAGGCAAGGGAACTAGCCTTGGCAATGCAACTTAAGTAGTAATGGCACAGAGGCAGGTGACAGTGGGTTTTCCCTGGCACCCCTAAACTTCTATCAGAGACACTGGCTTAGCCTACCTACTTCGAGCTCACTGCGGCCTGCCCATGTGAATATAAGGCCTACCCCCTTGCAGTATTTTGTGACTGTCTTAATCGATTTAGAGTAACCGTGCCCCTATCTGTTCCTAAGTCAACACTCAATGTACCTGTAGACAGAGCCCCCCCCCCAAAAAAAAAGGATGAAGGACACAGCATTTGCTAGTGATGGAACTTTAAAAAGCCATTGTTCTGGATTCCTGGAGGGGATGGGACTGGGACGAGCAGGCGCAGTAAGAGAGGAGTCCCTACTTCTGCGTAGCCAATAGGGGGGCCCCTCAGGTCACACAGGCACAATGGGCCCTCTCTGAGACATCCAACGTCCCTGTGGCGATGAACCCGGCCTGATCAGGATCACTGAAGTCAATACGGAGATCCAATGGAGAACTCTCACCAGAGCAGAAGTTCTCATTAATCTCCTCATGAGTGTAACATCAATTACGATGAGAGTGGAGCATATTTCTTACGTCCACACGCTATCATGGGTTGCTCATTAGTGCACTGACACATCCAGTTCCCCGGTGGAATACAAATTTGTTAGAGGCTGAGATCATGTTTTAAGAGTTTTCTGGCCGAAACTGGTTTGGCAAGTGGATAGAGCATCAGCCTGCGGACTGAAGGGTCCCAGGTTCGATTCCCATCAAGGGTATGTACCTTGGTTGCAGGCACATCCCCTGTAGGGGGTGTGCAGGAGGCGACTGATCGATGTTTCTCTCTCATTGATGTTTCTAACTCTCTATCCCTCTCCCTTCCTCTCTGTAAAAAAAAATCAATAAAAATATACTTTTTAAAAAAAGTTGTCTGTGTCTCCCAAAAGACGTAAGACAGCCGGGACCTAGCAGTTTGGTAATTGGAGGGATGATTCATCAGCTGTCTTGTTTTGGGTTTTGCTCAGGAATACAGTGCCCTGATGGGGAAGTTTTTGCTCCCCACCTTCTGTCTAAGGGAGCTGTCCCACAGAGAGAAACAGCGCAGACAAACGGGTTGGTGTGTTGCCTGGTTTTTACGCAGGAAAGAATGTGATTTGTGATGGCTTTGCATCTCAGCCGGCTCTCTGCATCTGCTTTTCAGAGTAATGAAGGAGAAGAGAGTATGGACTTTTTATTTTTCCTTACACCTGGTTCTGCTTGTTCTAGCTGGGAAACCTCAGCCATGCTGCCTCATCTCCCTGTGCCTCCATCCTCATGTGAAAGTTACAGTAAGACTTTATGATACAAAGGTCATTCTTCTGGATACAAAGGTCGTTCTCAAGGCGTTTCCATTCCCTCCTTCTGCCCCTAATTTGGCAATCGCGTTTGTTTCCACACCCCTTCCCTGAGCCCCAGAACTGACACAGAAATCAACCTCGCTGCCAACATGGATTTGGGGAAGTGTGGGGGTCAGGGGTCGCAGGTGCTGGTTTCCAGAGGCTCCTCCCCGAGACCCACTCCCCAGGAAAGGAAGAGAAAGCACTTCCCACAGCGGCAGTTTCCGCATTTCAGAAGCTGCGGCAGGAGGCTCTCGGTTCCCAGCTGAGGCACTGGCCAGCCTGGGAGGCCCTTTGCTACTGAGACAGCAAGTGACCGCCACTCCGGTACCATGTGGGCAGACTCCTTATTACCATCTGTCCTCCAACTCCAATCTTATCTTCAACACAGCAAAGGACACGAGTCCTCTCTCTCCCATGTGTCTACTTTCTCAATATGAAGGGATTTTTTTTTTCTTTCTTTCTTTTTTCTTTTGAATGGTAAGAATGGAGGAGATGGAAGGAACAACTCTCCTTTTTTTAAAAAAATATATATATTATTGATTTTTTACAGAGAGGAAGGGAGAGAGATAGAAAGTCAGAAACATCGATGAGAGAGAGACATCGATCAGCCGCCTCCTGCACACCCCACAGTGGAGATGTGCTCGCAAGCAAAGTACATGCCCCCAACCAGAATCGAACCTGGGACCTTTCAGTCCGCAAGCCGACGCTCTATCCACTGAGCCAAACCGGTCTCGGCACAACTCTCCTTCTTCATGGTTAGTCAGCAACAAGCCACTCCAACAGCCTCTGCTCTAAACAGAATTCTCCAAGAAGCCATCTGGGTCACTTTGGCTACCTGCTTACCAAAAATGGGCTAAATGGCTAGGCCGGAGCCAGTAGTATCTGAGTTAATCCTGCTTGGACACAGTTGGGCTTGATCTGTTCACAGAGATATGTGTGTGTGTGTGTGTGTGTGTGTGTGTGTGTGTGTGTGTGATTCCTTCTCCAGGATTCCCGAAGATGCCCTGGTTTCCAGGAACAAAGAGTTTATTATTTCGGTCTGTTAGCACCTTGGAGACCACGGAGGTGTGTCACTGCGCCCTTTATAAACACATCTAGTAACCACTGCGCAAAGATTTACGTTAGATTCTCTTTGTTATGGTGATTCCTGCTGGTACACTTCAGAGCTAGGTGGATTCCCGTCAGCCTGTGAAATATCAAATCTGATACATGGCTGAAACAAGCTACGCTCCCAGCTCAATTTTTAAAACTCAAAGCGATATCCCTCCACAGATAGACACATAGATAGATACGTATACATGCCTCCATATAGAGAGTTGCCTCCATAAAGGAATAAATCATATTCCATAGCTATTCATTCCTTTAATCATTACATGTCGACAGTGGTGAATTCACCCAAATATGCAAAGGCAATGACTTTTCGGGCGATCAGAAAGGAATTAAGCACTTGGTTTCACGCCGGGTGCTGTATATTTGTTCTGTCATTTGAAATGTCACATCGTTCTAAACCCAACCCTGGAATTCAGAGCTGATGTGAAGCTGTGGTGTCACCAATCCAGTCTCCTACGGAAGAGGAAAGGCCCCCAAATCCACAGAGCAGATCAGAAGCACCCTAGGTTCGAAAGCAGAGAGACCAGGAAACATTTCGCCGCCACCGCATGTTTTTGTGCTTGGGCTCCAAGTCCTCGTTTTTCATTTATAAACTGAGGACAGTAACACTACCTCACGGTGTCTCAGTGAAGATTTAAAGAGACAATGCAAAATAAGTAGCTCAGAATGCCTGGGACATCTTCCTGTCCTTCCTCTCTCCCTGAGGGTTCTCTCCTGTCTTAGTCTCTACTTGTGCTGGATAATTAACTAAAATAGTCAGAAAATGGAAAACAGAGCAGCCTCAGGGGCCTCATGTAAGAGAATAAGATCCAAAGTGTTTGAAAGTAGAAACGGAACTAAGCAACTTTAGTATAAAAAAAAAATTCCAAGTCCAGAGTCTTTTTTGATCTACCTACCCAGGGAACATAGCTAAATTAAAAATCAGTTAACTTGATACTCAGTCTCTGTGAACCCCTCCCATTCTAAGCTAAATCAAGAATATTTAGCCCGGCCGTTATGGCTCAACATTTGAGCATTGACCCATGAACCAAGAGGTCCTCGGTTCAATTCCCGGTCAGGGCACATGCCTGGGGTTGCTGGCTTGATCCCCAGTAGAGGGGCGTGCAGGAGGCGGCCAATTGATATTTCTATCTCTCTCTCCCTCTCCTTTCCTCTCCCACTAAAAATCAATAAAAACATTTTAAAAAAGAATTCTTAAACACCCATGTGTAGTACAAACTATGACTGTATAGTTCTATGTACCTCAAAAAAGGTAGATACTAGTAGCCTGCAGACATTACCCATGTGCCTGCTGATCAGCCTTAGACAATTCCTGCCTGTGACTAAATACCAGCCCTCTGTTTGAGGCATTCTCCAGGAACAGACACACATCTGAATATTGATGTGAACATTTCCTATTTTTTTAAACATTAAGGGGCCCACACAAGCCATCAGCGTGTGCCTTCTGTCATATAGGAATGGATCTAGTGAGAACTAAAACTAAACATTCAACAACCTAAGGCCAGCCGTACAAGGTCTGCACCCAGGAAAGTGATGGGTGGGAGGCGGGGGGAGGTGGGAGGAGTGGCAGACCATTCTTCCCCTCCTACTTTCTAAGCGTGGATTTCAAATGGGGTCAAAGTGAGCCTTAAGCGTCGAACAGACTGTGGAACCTCAGAGGGCAGGCAGGGGAGGTTAGCTGGATAAGAAGAGATCCACTTAATTAGTGGGTATGCATATAGACTTAACCCACGGACACAGATAATAGGGTGGTGAATACTTGGGATGAAAGATGGAGCAGGCTGGAAGAAGTCAAAGGGCAGGAAAAGGGAACAATAACGTTGTTTTTATAAGTGGGCCTTACTGAGGCTGCTCTGTCATATTGCCTTTTGCAAAATTCTATGGCTCACTGGTAGCTCAGCAAATGTTAATGGATTGATTTCTGGACTACAATTCATTCCCTCCACTTCCCAGACACACTTCCCTGACCACTCCATTCTTTCTTCGAACTTCACCCAACCCCTCACGCACTCGGGGCCCCGTGCTGGGGGTGATGAAGAACCGGATAAAGGCGGTGCCTGCCTTCAAAGAACTCCAAGTGCAGGGCAGGACTGGGGAGACAGCCCACTAACTCCTTCTGGTGGTAGGGCCACGTTCTAGGGGGGGTGCCTCCCTTCAGAGGGGGCCCCACTTGGCTTCCGACTCACGACATCCCACATTGCCACCAAGAGGTCCGAGGCCGAAAGAAGGAAAGCGCAGCTGTCAGTAATGATTAACGCGCTGGCGAGACTGGGCGCCTGAGAACGGATGTAGGTGGTTTCAGAGGGACCATGTGGTTGTGTGGGACACGCATGCTGATCAGGCTGCAGACACCAGCGTGCCCGAGGCTTCCTCTTGCAGGCTGCGGATGTAAACGAGCCTCGCGTGGAAGTCTCTGCTTCCGGAATGCGAACATCCCACTCACCAGGGAGGCTCTGAATTGCTCATGCCAGGGACCACCTGCTTTTCTCCCTGCAGCTATGAAACGTCTACAAGATACACCCCAAGTGCTAGGTCAGCCACATTAATTTAGGACAGGTTTCTGTCGACCGTGGAGGGGGATTCTATCCGTTAAAATGCATCACAAATTCAAAAGATGCTGTTTTTAAACAGACTCTCAGAATCTCAGATCAAGTTTTGAGGGGAAGTGAGTCACCGATTTTTTTAACATTTTTTGTCTTTTTTTTTTTTTAATATGTATTTGTATTGATCTCAGAGAGGAAGGAAGAGGGAGAGAGAGATAGAAACATCAGTGATGAGAATCATTGATCGGCTGCCTCCTGCACGCCACCCACTGGGGACCGAGCCTGAAAGCCAGGCATGTGCCCTTGACCGGAATCGAACCAGGGACCTTTCAGTCTGCAGGCTGACACTAGGGCTCACCAATTTTTATTTAAGTTAAACTCCCCCAAACAATTCTAAATGAAATTATATTCTGAATATCTACTATTTGCATAGTATCAGTACAGACGCTATGGAGATAAAAAGAGAGATAAAATGTACTTCTCATCAATGAATTTGCAATCCAGTTGGGGAAGGAACCTTTAGGCTTGGTGACCGGTGTTGATAATCAGAGATACCCACACCAGTAGGTAGCAGTAACTATGAGTTAGAGCAGTGGTTGGCAAACTTCAAGCCGAGGTTTGCCACTCTGTTGACTAATGAGTTTGCCTACCACTGACCTAGACTCTCGATTCTAATAATTACCGGTTGCTGTTGTTCCTTGTGGTTAAGCCCCTATGGGAGCAATCCAGAAAGAAACTGCACTCGGGGTGAGCTTCAGAAAAGAGTAGCACTTGGCTAAAACCGAGGAGTGGGTCTGAGTTAGGGGAGAAGGAGACTGGGGTGAAGGCACAGGATTTGGAGAGCGCTGGGCAAGTCGAGGAAGCAGGGGTTGGACGCATTCGGGTGCAGAGGTAGCCTGGGGTTGAGAACAGAGGTTGCAATCAGATCTGCAAAAAACACGAATGCAAAGCCACAGGGTCCAGACCTCCTCCCACAGGCAATGTTGAGCCACTGAGTGGTTTCCATCAGCAGAGAGAGGTGACAAAACGGGGAATGTGTGCAGGGCAAAACACACAGGGCGAGGCCGGGTGTGTGGGAGAGATGTGAGCACCCCTGTAGGTTAATACTTGGCCATTTCTTCAAATAAATATATTCTTTTAAGTACCTGAGCCGATCTGTATTTATTAAGGTGTGAAGAGACTTTCTATTAGTGTCGCTTTATGACACTTTTAATAAAAACACTTTTATTATCTCCACTGACATAGCATCTCTCTTGGAATTGCCTGGTTTCCAAGTTAAAAATTATTTGCCACTTTTGAGAGTTCATGCTTTCCTTGCGTTTCCCTCCATGCGTCCTTGGGACAGTGGAACTCTTGGTACGGGCATCAAACTGTAGATGACAAAGCCGTCACTTGCCCCATAAATAGTACCATACGGGGGCATCTTCATTTTCCAAGTCTCAGGGCACTGAACTGCCCATGCAGACTGACACTCACCCGACTGGCATCTGTGGCCGGTGTGGCTTCTTCTACACGGTGCAGCCACTCACGTACACGCCACCAAAACATAAACCAGGACGGGTCAGTGCCCAGGAGCATGAGCTGGGTTTTGCTCTGGGCACCGCCTCCTCTGACAGGAGTAAGACCATGCTTGATCTTGCCAATTAGGGAGAAGGCATCGCGGGAGAACTGAGTGGCCCGGGAGCTCGTTTTGATTGATTGCATGGATGGCTCAGCATCACATTGGCAGGGAGCTGACTGGCTAGCCCGCTCTGCACCTGAAAACGCTGAGGACCAGCCAAGCATGCCCTCTCAGCTCTTCAGCTTCAGGAAGCCCGATTCCCGCTCCTGGAGGGCCACCACACATCCGCTCAGACGCCAGGTGGGGCCACCCAGTGAGTTCAGATTTGCATGATCACAGGCCCTGGGTCACCCAAGGGCAAGGTTACATTTCAGGGTATGTCCCCTTCTCTGATCTGGTCCTGAACCTAAAAGGTCAGATCTGGGGTTATGTCTTTGGTTCTTATCTTTATCTGCTAAAAAAAAAAAAAAAAAAAAAGCGGGTAGGCACCAAGATAGCCTTTCTTGGATTCAATGAAATCACAGGATTTTGTCCTATAACCTTTTGGACTAAATTTATTTTCCACATTGAACCAACTGAAGAGAAATAAAATCCATAAGTAATAGGGCACCATAATTTGTAGCACTGACTTGCAATCTTTTTTAAAAAATAAAATAAATAAACTACTTTTGGAGCTCAAAAAGCCTGGAAGACCCCCAGACCCATTCCCTCATGCCCACGACAAACAACAAATAAAGTTTACAAGAGAAAACTCTAAGCACAAAGATCAACACAGGCTTCCCTAATATTGTGTCCCCTTAAATATTTTAACCGGGAATTCTTATTTGAGGCCATAAGAACGTGCAGAAGTTATCATAATAACTTCTGTTTGCCCAGTATCGTGACAGATGCTACAAGAAATGAAAAGGCTTTTGTTCTCAGCGGTCACCAACCGGTGATCCGTGGACCACTGGTGGTCAGTGAGGTCCCCAGAAGGTTGGTGATCACTGCTTTAGGGGACGCTGGTAAGTGACCTCTGAGAGCACTCTAAGTTTCAAGACGAGTCATGGTGAATTCAGAGGATATGGTGACAAACATGTTGACAGACATTAGCGGGTCTGTCTGCTCGGCGGGATGTCAGCTGTGAAGAATGAGTCAGTGGCTTCTCTCACGTAGAGACCAAAGGTGCGTTTGTGGGAACCCACACGGCCACCGAGAGTGTGGCCGCACCGCAGTCAATGGAAGACTCGGTCCAGGCTGAGAGAATCACTGATGCCCGCCCCCCACGGCCTCACACCGTGCACGCCGTCCACACCAGCCTGAGTGTTACAGGGAAGGGAAGCCACTTCTCCACAAAGAGCTTTCTTTCCTCGACGGCTGCTCTCTGAGGTCCACAGAAGCACCGCACCGAAGTCAGCACCACCAAACGCGCCATCAATGACCAAGAAGAAGCCATACCTAATGAATTTTCCCAGGACACAGTTTCAGAAATGTGGAGCCTGTGGCCAAATAACCATGAGGTCCTTTCCTGAATTCTAAAGACATACAAATACCCCTCTCTCCTTTTCCCTTCCTCGTTCTCTAAAAATCAATTTTTAAAAAATGAAGCCCTGGCCAGTGTGGCTCCATTGTTTGGAGGTTGATGGTTCAATTCCCAGTCCTGTTAAATATTTATGCTCAATATTAGACTCAAATACATGGGCTCAATCCCCAGTGGGAAGCATGTAGGAGGCAGCTGATCGATGTTTTGCTCTCACATCAATGTTTCTCCCTCTCCCTCCTTTCAAAAATCAATTTTTAAAAAATTACATAAAGGCACAGAGACAATCCTACAGGAGCAGGGCTGACTACTGTGTGTGTGTGTGTGTGTGTGTGTGTGTGTGTGTGTGTGTGTAATAATAAAAACATAATATGTAAATCGATGGAGCGGCTGAATAGCAGAACGACCCTCTAGATGACCACGCTATGATACGCAAGGGCGCCAGACCAGTCAAGGCAGGCGCGATGCAATTGGTCGGGGGCCCCTGGCAGTGCCCCATGATCACCTCCCAGAGGGAGGCCCAGGCCAACCAAGCGATCGCACCCTGCACCCCATACCTGTCACCCACAGAGGGAGGCAACTGTGGGGAGCGAGTGGTGGCTCTGCACAGATGGCAAGCAGTGGCAGTGGCTGGGGGGAGGGGAGGACCAGCTGCAATAGGCCCTAATCACCGACCAGGCCTAGGGACCCTACCAGTGCATTCGGTCCAGCCGGCCGAGGCCCAATCAGCTCTCCCAGCCTCCCACAGAGGCATCAGCAACAGACAGAATGTTGTTTTTATATCATGTCTTTGTTGTTTTTATATCATGTTGATATTGTTTATTTATTAATCAATTTATATATTATTTTCATATACAGTGGTACCTCGAGATATGAGTTTAATTCGTTCTGTAACCTTGAGGCGTGGGAAACTATGAGACGCTCGAGTCCCGGTAAACTGGTGGGTCGTGTGCAGCCGGCCGATCCACATGATTACTCGTATCTCAACTGTTGCTCGTATTTCAAAGCAAAATAGCTCGTATGTTAGGGCACTCGTATCTCGAGGTACCACATTTTACTAATTTTCTTTCATCTATGACTCTTCTATTATAGAGAAAGGGCAAACAGCAATATTAAAATATTTCCTCTAATTAATTCCCTTTTGATGTGCACAATTCCATGCACCAGGCCACTAGTGTATGTGTGTGTGTGTGTGTGTGTGTGTGTGTGTATTCTAATATAGAAAAAAAAAACAAGCTAGAACTTCTAAGTGGATATTTCATTCATTCATTTATTAAATGTTGCCAAAACTTAGATGAAACTAGGAATGCTATGAGACACTGCATGTGTGTTGACAAAGTCAGACAGACACTAAGTGAATATACATGCACACATATGTTCACCCACACACATCCTTATACGTGTGTAGGTGTATTGTGTGCATGCGTATTGACACGGGTTTCATCTGAAACTGGTGCTGGGGCAGAATTGAACTGAGAAGGGGGGGCGGTGTTTGCTTGAAGTGCCTGAAAAAGTTAGGCCGGGGTTTCTGAGGAAGTGAGATGTAAGCCAGCATCTGAGAGACAGGAAAGAGTGAGCCGAGCCGGGAGTGGGGGGAGTGAGAGAGGGGGGGAGGAACGCATGAATGGGTGACTTTGCATTAGGAACATTTTGAACCTGACCACTAAGGAAGCAGAATTCCACCGCATGCCAACCAAGAGGGCCCTCAGATCTCACAGAAAATGAAATTAAGCCGCACCTTTGCTCTTTCTCTACTTACTCCCTGGGCACCAATAATCACTCAATATGTGGTGTGTTGTTGTATTTTTTTTTTTGAACTCTTACTTCTGACTCTAGTGTTTTCAGAGTATAACTATAATCCCCAGAGGTAACTGTTTAAAAATAAGAGTACAGCCCAACCAGTGTGGCTCCGTGGTTGAGCGTGGACCTATGAACCAGGAGGTCATGGTTCAATTCCCAGACAGGGCACATGCCTGGGTTTGGGGCTCAATCCATCCCCAGTCGGGATGGGGGCAGCATGCAGGATGCAGCCGATTATTATTTCTCTCTCTCTCCTTCTCCCTCTCCTTCCTCTCTGAAATCAATAATTTTGTTTTTAATGGCAACTGAATTGATTGAATCAGAACGGCCAGAGTATCGCTGGTGTTGGTGTTTCTAATAAGATTGGTGCTCACAGCAATAAGTTTTGGGTTGGTTTGTTGGTTTGTTTTATCATATACTGAAAAGAGTTCTCATTTCTAAATAAATCCCAGCCAAGATAAGCTTTCTTCTGCCTGTCAGTGGTCTGACAGTTCCCGGATAGAAATGCAACGTGAGCTATAAACTCACCAAATCCACCAAATTCTGCCAACTAGGGAGAGCAGGTGGGGGCGACCAATGAAAACACAGCACTTTCCCAATTCCCCTTCGTTCTGCCTTCCAGGCAGTTAGTGGGAAGGTGTCGGTAAGAACAGTGGTTTCCCTGCCCTAAAGGCGTTGACCTTCTGACCTTCCTGAAGGTGCTTTCCTCTTTAATATCAGCAGTGCGATACTTCATTGTTCCCACTGAACGCCCGTGACTACCGGAGAAAAGCTACCAATGGAAATTCTGGGGACGAGAAGGAGGGTAAATAACTCCTGGGACACATCATTTGCAACACTAAATTGCCTGGGACACTTGTCCTTCACTTAGAGACGAACCCATCCCTTCTGGAGAAAGAGCACTTCTGACACATTGACAGCACACGTGATGAGCACAGAGCGGGAGCGACGCCGACAAGTGGTCATTACAGGAAAAGTGAGATGGAATACGTACTCGTAGGTCATTGCCACCCAAAGGGACATTGGACCTGGTTTGCAAAAGTCACCTTACAATGCCTAAATGTAGACCACAAGGTGAGTAGTAAAAAAAGGTTGAAAAGTGTGGCCAGGGATAAACTGTCTAAACTTTGACTTTTGCTCAAGGACATGAAAGGGAGAAGCCCTCACATGGAAGGAAGGAAAGAAGGAAGGAAGGAAGGAAGGAAGGAAGGAAGGAAGGAAGGAAGGAAGGAAGGAAG